>OY987313.1:7474495-8036946 GCA_963920655.1 Geranium rotundifolium
ATTCAGTGTACCCTTGGTATACCTCGTGGTCATCGCCCTATTTTGGGTCATAAGGAAGGTGATGCTCTTCAGTTGTGGAGGTCACAGTTCAGCAAACCTGGTGAAAAAATCCATAGTTCATATGTATATGACGCCATGGAAAGGCAGAAGGAATGGGGTATTGTAACGCCCCAAGATCCGGTTCTCCGAATCTTAATCGTCACGCGATAAAAATACAAGTATCGATAATACATATACGA
Organism: Geranium rotundifolium; assembly: GCA_963920655.1. NCBI lineage: Eukaryota > Viridiplantae > Streptophyta > Magnoliopsida > Geraniales > Geraniaceae > Geranium > Geranium rotundifolium. The sequence continues at coordinate 7,474,735 of OY987313.1, forward strand.
AGTTACATATACGAAATAGTTATGAAACACCTCGAGCGTCCTCGAGTGTATCATAACTATACTCGCACAAAGTCAACACCTTTAGTTTAGGCGTCCCTAACTTAAAGGTGATTGCACAAGTAAGTAAACCAGTTCTAAAACAATTCCATCAAAACATCCTTTGAAAATGAAGCAAGTAACTCATAAATAAATACCATAATGGTGAAGCATAACGCCACCTCACCGAGTGTTTTACAAAATAAAGAAATAAACCGGATAATGAAAAGCAGTAACAAAACAGGTTACGACTCAACATAGTCTACAACAGCCGACCAAACCCCACTGGCAAAGACACGTCGACACGACACGCCCCCAAGCTCCCAGTCAAAAGATCTAAACGCATCCATAACCTGCACAAGTTGTAAGGGTGAACACGCTACCTCCAAGACTCAAACATCGCACATACACAAGATGATAACAATGCAAAAGTAGTTGTATAACATAATTAACTACACCCTAGGGTAACCGATTTCAGCCCAGGGAATCCACCCTTGCCTCGGTTCACCCTCCCTTAGGTAAAGGTAACCGATCTCGATCAAGGGAGTCCACCCTCAACTCGATTCACCTTACACCTAAATAAAGGCAACCGATCACAACTAAGGGAGTCCACCCTCAGCTCGGTTGACCTTTCCCACAAAGATAAAGGTAACCGATCTCGATCAAGGGAATCCACCCTCAACTCGGTTTACCATTGCACTACATGTCATGTCGCATGATGTTTTCGAGATAAATAATGTAGTAAAATAGTCAAAAGAAATGGGGGTAGAGAGAAATGAAAACTGAGTACAGAGACAAGCACACCACTAAACAGTGGGGGAGTGAAGTGAAGTTACAGAAATGGGTCTGGCTGGTGCTTAGAATATTCCAATTGGTACAGCTAACAAGTGGTGTAAATGGGCAGATAGTACAAAAATTGTGAGTTTTACAATTATTATTTCTTTTTATTTTATTGGAGACATAAAATATTGGGTTTTGCAAGTTGCTAGATATTTGTGAAGTAGGGTTTGTTGGTTGGTCTTCATGTTATATTTTGGGTAATTACATGGTTGTACACCGTCGGAACTTTATTTTGGGATTGGTAACTCAAGTTTGATTTTTTTGTTGTCGGTCCCTCAGGTTTATAAAGATAACGCTTTAGTTCAATTATATTAAATTTAACTGATGTGATTTGTAAAAAGTTAGAAATGTCTTCATTGAATAACTTCAAATGGTGTATTATTTAATAAATATGAAATTACAAATTTGCTCTACACTGAATAAAAAATTAAATAGATTTGAGTGGCATATTAGTAATTTCAGATGAATAAAACTAAAATTTACTAAAATAATTGAGAAAACCCTAAACTACCCCCTCATCTATTCTTCTTCTCCACACACTTTGTCCATCTCCTCATCTTTCTCCACAGACTCTGTCTCGGACTTGACAACGGAGCGTGAGGAGGGGCTAAACAACTGTGACAATTGTCTTTTGGGTCAAAGTGAGCTCTAATATGTGTATGAGCTTTTCTTAGATGATATTCTTCTATAAGGTTCGGATCTCCCTAACAAGATGCATGCTTATTCTTCTTGTTGCTGAAAAATGTCTTTTGAATATTATTATCAATCTTGTTTGTCATTCTCGACCTTTGTGTGCCTAAAAAGCGGTTGCAAAGCAAAATTTTATGCCAATTGTAACACAACCACTCTTTTTCATTAATGAATCCACACTTTTCTTGGTCAAATTCGCTCAAGAAATGGCTAAGATCAGCCTAACTCTTGCAAAACACGATAATACAAGCAAGATCCGCCAAGAGAATAACGAGGCAAGAGAGAGGTTACTCAAGAGACTTTTCTTATAAAATGTAGTATGTGTTACAAATGAGTATAAAACATCTCATATATACAAGAGTCGCCTCAATTCATATTGTTTGTATCACTCCATTTTAACCGGTACAAAAGAACATTTATAAATATGTTGAAAAACATCCAAAATACATACTGAACGCATTATCAAGATCTTTGTGCATTGAACATAGACACTATCGTGTTGCAAAATTAAAACTCCGAGAATCTTAAATTCCCGAGTGCAGATCTGCTCTATAAGAGCGTCAAGTTAGAATATGAGAGTCCAATTCTTCCTTAATATTAGAGAAGTAACTCAAGTAAACTAAAAACTTAAATTGATAGTTTAATGACTAGTTATAGTTTTACACTCTAATACACGTTCTCACAGACCATCCCATCTTTAGACTTGGACGTGTACTTTTTAGAATAGGAGATTAATGAGTAGCATATTCAGAGTTAGGGAGTTTTTTTGAAGAGAAGTTTGAGAGAAACTCAATAAAAAGAATTGTGCCTTCAATGAAAATAAGAGAGAATTGAATGAAATATTATCTGCACGTCATGAGATTCGAACATGTGTTCGCGATATAGATAACATATTAGATAATCAACTCAATTAAAAATTTGGAAGACCAATTATAATTTTATACTATAACACTTAATATACATATAGCTGAAATTAAGTATCTCTCAAACTCGAGTTCTCTGATCAAAACAAGACATGTTGTTCTGATCTTCAATACGTTTATAAATCAATAAAATGAAGACAAAGTAAAAGAAAAGGTCCGATCCGAGCTATGGCCATCCATGCAGGGCTAAAGTTAAACACAGGGCAGCAAAGAACGGGCAGTACCAGAAATGCACATCTTCCATAACAACCGTACACGTGGCAGTAGCAGTGGCCGAGAAGAAACGGGCAGGGATTGCGGGCAGCGCAAAATATCTTGTGTCGGAGGCCCCAACAAGATATTTATGTGGAAGAGAAGATATGGTGAGGGAGGGACCAATTAGCATCGAGCTCTTGATCCATTTACGTCTCTCGCCAACCGTACACGTGGCACTACGATGTGCTTGGAATATATCTTCTCCGCTCATCATGTCCATCATGCCCATGCGATGCCACATATGTCATGTCATGGAAAATTAGATGTTCTAATAATTTTCGTGTTTAATCAATTAATATTTAAATTTTAAATTGATCCGGTTTTCCAACGGTTGTTATATAAACAATAGTTTGAAAAATATAGGTGACATCTAAAAGTTGAACATTACACTCTTTATGATGAGATCGAGAGTTCGATCATGTTAAAAAAGAAAGAGTTTAGTTTAATACATCATAAGTTAAAAAAATTTGATAATCGCAAGTCGTTCAAAAATCAAGACATTTGATGATTCTTATTCAAAATTTTGCTGAAATCGAATAAATTAATAATTTATATGTCTATAAATTCAAATCAATACCGATGAGTTGATTCATATAAACTCCAGTTAATGTATGTTTATAATTCAACCGTAAGCAAATTTCAAATATAAAATAATTAGCCCTCCTAAACCAAGAAAAGAGGACAATTAATTAAGACAGAATTCAAAATAAACAACACACCGTCTAAAAAAACAACACACGATGGTAACTCTCGAGGTCACGTGGCCGAAGGATATCCGTACACGTGTCGTGAACAGGTTACGTCAGTCAGATGTGGGTCCTTGGAGAAGGTGTTGATGTGTGGTCGAAGCCAATCATAGAACCTTTTATATGGAAAAAGAGGTTTTGGACGGCTTGGGGCGGGGAGGATAAATCCATACCACACATCATCAATCTTTTGACTTTATGTTGATTGATAGCAGTTATGGTATGGCTATATTGGTTCAGGAGAGATCAGCTTAATTTTAGACTAAGGTTCGAGATTCAGCAAAATATTTAAATAAAATTGGGTTGAAGAGTAGTCAGGGAAAGTGATATAATATTAAAAAAATTCGTCTGTCAGATATTATATTATTCTTTTTTATGATAGACATGACTCAAAAGGGCTTTAACCGAATTATTGAGACTGATATGTTTCTAATTATTTTAAATCGTTTACTATATAATATTGATTTGTCTTAACAAATCAAACATCGTTCTGTTTAAAAAAAAATGAAACATTAAACCTGTGTTTTTAAGGTTGAATTGAGGGTTTCAAAATTTGTTAATTTTCGAGGCAATTAAGGGGTGAGAGTGATCATCCCGGTGGATCCTCCCCCAATAATGGCTACACCAAATCCATATAATTTTTTTCATTAATTTTTTTTATAAGAAAAAATAATAGTATCATTTAAGAAATCAGAGTATGCATTTAACTTGATTTTATTTTATTCTTCATTCTTTCTGTTAATTCCTTGAGTAAATTAAAGATGGTCCTTGGAACAGTGTGACCAATAGCCTTTAGATAGCACAACTTGTAACTTCACATAAATTCGGCGCCTTGTTGGTCTTCGTTGGTGACTAGTTCGTGTAGACGTTGAAGGAGCAAGTCAAAATCATCCTGGCTTCGAATGACGGCGAGGCGGACATAGCGAGCATCGGCACCAAAAATGGTACCTTCTCGTCCGTTGATTCCGGCGGCTTTCAACACTTGGTGACAATTTGTGTCTTCTTTCCTTTCGCACCTCAACCACGCATAAGCTGTCGCATGAATGAAAAACACAATCACACACACACATATATATATGAAGAGAGAGGCGTGATCTGGTGAAAACTAAACCATGTTGTGCAAACTCGTGCGAACCAAGTTGGTGGTGACACATGCGCGTGTGTTTCAATTATGAAGTTATGTATTTTCATAAAACAGTCAGCCGGTGTTTCTATTATTATGATATGTATTTCCATAACCCGTTATAACCATTGTTACACCCCGGGGACCCCCATTACACTCAGGGACCCCTCTTACACAATTTCTCCAACATGGTTCACTGATTGAGTATAGAAAAATACACGTCACCCGCGTTATACCCGAGGACCCCTCGTTACACAATTCTCCCGATATTATGGAAATAGATATCATAATAATAGAAATATATGACTTAATAAATGAAATACGTGCAAACAGCAATTCGCATCAGTTCGCACCGCCCTCCTGATTCGCACTTGAATATACCCCTATATATATATAAGTTAATTGAATTTGAATCACTCATAATTCCCAGTAAAACTATCTCTTCACTCTCACCTGTGCTTAGTAGACTGTGAATTTAGATCCTTATTATTAACTAGGTGATATATACTATGGTCCTAATATAAAACTGGGTCGTATATATCGAGCCGAACTTTACAGCTAAAAGTTTAATTTTGTTAGTTAAGGTTGACTCTTTCCTTTATATACATAAATCTCATTCACGTGTGTTTTACACGTAGGCCTTTATCAACTCAGTCTCCCTCACGCGGGCTTATTTTTCTCCTTACGTGAATCACAATATCAGACTTACAGGAGAGCAGAGCCACATGAAAGCGAGACCCACTAACATAGGCCCAAATTAACCCGTTCTCATAATGGTGAGATTAAGTAGGGTTCAAGAGTATGACCTGGTGTAGGTTCTCTGAGTTGATTAAAAAAAGTGCAGTTTTCAGGTGGAATTTGCTGGAGAGAGAAGCGTGTTGAAGCGGACAAGGCCTTTGTTAGTTTGTCCCATCGCTTCTTCATCGTACTGTAACCAAACTCAAATATGTCTCTTCCTTGAGTTTTGAGAACAACCTCCAATAGCTTCAAACCTCTCATCTGTGCGTCCCTCGACACACCCATCGTATTTACACTTGTGTACTTGTACATTTTATCGTAAACTTCTTTGTCCTTTACTATGGCCCACCTGCACACGTTTACAAATATACACTGCTTTGTGATCATGATATATTGTTGATTTTCTCTTGGTATTTATACAAAAAAATAACTCACACAAATTTACTTGTCACGAATTTCCAACCTTTTCATACGGTCACAATTAAGGAAATCAGCACTCATTTCTCAATGTCACACATATATATCTCGTCATGCTACATAATATATAGAACAAACATTCTAATTGTAGTGAAAACTACAAAAAGTGTGAGAAGCAGCGTCGAGTCGCTACATGGTAATGTAGGCGCGCGTGCCTCACACGTGTTTATATTATTAAGTCATGTATTTCAATAATGCGGTTAATTGACGTGTTCATTATTATGACTTGTATTTCTATATTATGAAATTTTGGATTAATACTTAAATATATTGGAGAAAATATGTAACGGGGATTTTTTACTGTTACGAAGGTGAACCGGGTCAGTGAGGATCTGGGATGATTATGACAGTCGTAGAAGAGTCCCGTCTGTAACGAGGGGGCCGAGTTCCATATTATGTTCTATAAGTGAACCATGTTAGGGGAGAGGTGTAACGAGAGAAGCCAAATTAACATAGGAGACATATTTTCATCAATTACCAGAGTGTATTTTCATAATGTCATTTTGTTAATTTTTTCATTGAAGGGGGACGACTGTTACGAGGGTTCAGCTCGGACCCTCGCTGCTTTGGTTCTGAGAACTGTTACGAGGGTCTCGACTGTAACGAGGGGGTCAGGTTCCATACTATACCTTATAAGTGAGCCTTATTGGAGAGAGGTGTAACGAGGAGGCCGGGTTCCATATTATAAGTGAACCATGATGGGGAGTGATGTACAACGAGGGGACTAAGTTCCATACTATACCCTATAATGGGTCAGCGAGGATTTGGCCCGTGTTGACTGAAAATACATGTTATAGTAATGGAAATCCTACATGACTGTTTTATAGAAATACATGACATAATAATGGAAACATGTGCGAGACACCGTGCCTGCATTGTCATATGACGTCTCCAAGCTGGTTCTCACAAAGAGGAGTGGTTCTCACATGATTTCTCTTACATATATACATGAGTGAAGTGTCCAAACTGTCCGAACCACACACATCCGTTGGATCGCTGATGATCTGCGCGCACGTTGTTCCAGCGCGCGACACGTAGCAGAGAAGTTCTACCACCGGGTCCGTAACATTCTACCCGTTCGGACGGTTCAGACGTTTGGACGGTTTGTACCTTAATATATATTAGACCCTAATACTATGCAAATTCTATTAGTTGAGCTAAATATATGAAGTTGGCCTCCCTAATTTAGTATAACTTTCACATATTTGCCAGTTTTTTATAAATTAATATTGGATGCATATATAGGGTTTGAGAAAATACCCGAATCGGCTGCCGGCATGGCCAGTGAGTTTAGAGATGGTGAAGATCATAACATCTTTGTCTGATGGAGCAGGAATACCTGTGAAATGGGGCCAGTAATAGGCATGATCATAAATTGCTCTGGCATGTGAACCATTAAGAACAGCCTTGTTAAGCAAGCCATCTGGATTGTTTGGTGAAGTTACAAACTCTATGATTTCTGCATCTGTAATATCAGATGAGTTCTTCTTCCAAATGGAAGTGTCTCCTTCAAATTTGTAATCCATGGAATTCAAATATTCTGTTTGATCTTCATAAAGCTGCACAAAATTTATCATTTATTAAGTTTCAGTCTTAATATAAACTATTGATCATTGGAATCTTCTCACTTAAATACACTTAAGTTTGAAAAGTTGAATAAAACACGTTGAAGTTTTTTTTTGCCAGTAAAAGAGAAAAATTTATTAATGAAACTAACTAAAGATTCCAAGTGGAAAGCAATATAGAGCCTTAAACACTAACAAGAAGGAGAATAAAAGAACAAATACGAGAGAAAAAAAGGTACAAATAAGAGAAATATAAAATAGAAAAGACGCCTAGACGAGCTCATGAAGCCTTATTTTTGGCCTCCATATCTTCGAAAACGGTTAGCACATGAGTTTCGGGTATACTCCAAGTGACGCTCAAAGATTTACAAATATCCAGAGTTCGAAGAGCACAAACCCGATTATTGGTGTAATCTTGAAGGTTTGAAATGGCGGGTTCCGAGGTCTCTGTGCCAACGATCGAAAGAGACTCGTTGGATGTAGAGAGTTGAAGCTTAGCATTAGATGGTTCGTCGCATTGAGAGTCAGGAGAAGGTTTCAGATGAGTCTTGGGTTTGTTCTTCCCTCTGTCAAAGTGGGAAAACTTTGCAGATTTGGCTTGGCAAACCAACGAAGTAGCAAAGACCCTCGCTAATTGTGAAATGACTAAAATGCTTTAAGTTTGTATTTTCTCTTTCAATACGATCTAAACAAGTAAAGTGTAGCTATGAACTAACCGCATAAAAGGGGATAGTAGCGAAAACTCGAGCAGGAGGATCGGAGGAGTTAGTCGGGGAGAGAGCATGAAGAGCAGCATTGAGGAGCTGAGTAGAGCCAGCACCAAACAAAATGTATCTTCCCTCTGTCACTGCATTTCCAACAATGGAGTGTAGCTTCCGGATCATGGTTTCGAGCCGGGCTGAGGTAAAAGATCTGTCGTTGATGTAGTTATAGCCCATCCTATGCCATCCTGCTACCAACACTGCACTACTTGCTGCATGTTCCATCCAGAATGGCTCCAAGAAATATGGATCCCCACTTCATGATCATGTTCAAATCCAACCACCCAAAAACAATCATCATATGGTCAGGATTTCATGTTCATTGTTGGTCCCAAATATAGTGTTTTTATTGACGAAATTAATGTTCACAACAGCAAATTCCGTCCCTCAGTATATCTTTGGTTGTATGTACTGCCATAAAATCAGGTTTTAGTTTTTCTGCTACAGTTTATTATTGTGTGTGTTTGGCTACAGAATGCGAAACGTCCGAACTGACTGGAACCGTTTATCTGGTGAGATTATACCAGTGCTCGACACGTGGCAGCAAATTTACACAATCTTCATTCTGTGTTTACCGTGTACGTACAAGTATCTAGTATGTTTATATCATGTTCATATTCTATTATACCACGTTCATATCGTGTGCGTGTCATGTGTATACGGTTCATACAATTCGAAATCAATTTATTCGCACTATGTGTATATCATGTTTATACCAAGTTATTTCGTGGGTAAATTATGTTCGCACAAGTTACAGTGTGTTTACACCATTTCACGCTCTGTTTACACTCTTCGGACGGTTCGTATCTGGGACTGATTTATGTTTAATTTCACCTCTGTGTATATATAAAACAACATATATCGGTTAATACGTTTATCATATCTAGTGGTGTAAATGAGTCAAACGAATTCGATCCACTCCAAATACAATTATAACTCCAAGATCATATGATTTGGGATGGTAAGTTAGATTAATTAACATAAAGACATTGAGTTATATAGAATTGCGTACCCATCGGCCTCAGCATCACAACCTTGTGGCAAGAAGAGAGAGCAATCAGAACCTCCATAGCAAGCGTTGCACTCACAAGCTTGATTATTACCATTTTCTTGATCATCACCATCAACGGCCATTAATCCATCCAAATAAGCTCTTCCATGGCCTGAACATGATATTGCAGCTACTGCTTCAGCTTCCTCTGCAGCTTTGCCACTCCAACTCAGCTCTTTCTTGTCATGATGAATTGTTGTCACTGCAAAGAAGAGATTGAGAGCTATAGAGCTCACCATCACCAACCATATGATGACACCAAACATATTGGCCATCTCTTTTTCCCCCAAAGTTTCTTGGGATATACTATTTGCTTCGAAGAGACAGAACAATTATTGAAAATAAAGAGGAAAACAACAAAAGACATCGGTGTCAATGATTTAAAAATTGAGGGTCATGTTATGAACGCGAAAGATTCTACAAATATTTATATTGGCATATCTTGGACTTCAATTTTACATGCTCTTGCTGACACAAATAAAAGTTTAAATTAATAAATAAATGTTCAATTTTATCATTTCTGCTATTTAATTTATATTTTTAAATGAAAAGATGCCACTCACTTCCCTCGTAGTGTGCGCGATTTTCACTTACTTCCTTCGGCTGACTGATGCATTTTGACAGGTACCTGTATTTTCAGAATTTCTCACAGAAGTCTAACGCCGTTAGTTTTTGGTCAAAGTCAACTATTTTTTGTAAAAATGACAAAAATACCCCTTGTATTTAAAAAATTAAAAAATACTTTAAAATTGATACCGGGGCATTTTCGTCATTTTGAGCAAAAACTAACACCGTTGGGTCTCCGTGAGAAATTCTTAAAGTAAAAGGATATGTCAAGATGCATTAGTCGGCCGAGAGAGATAAGTGAAAATCGCGTATACTACGAGGAAGGTGAGTGACATTTTCTCTTTTAAATGTGTTTTCTTGCGCATAACATGTACGATGGTTGGATTGAGAATTATGTTACCTGAGATTTTGCATATTAATCACGAGTGTATTATGAGAAATTTTCATTGCCGCAGTGTATGCGGTAAGCTGCCACAAAGTTCTAAGGACACTGTAAGAGACTATGATAGTGCACATGCGTGCCGTGAAAAATTTCGTTGTGAGAAGCTCTCACAACACGATTATAGAAGGCGCGATGTAGGAGCTTCTCGCAACCAGGGCCGGCCCTATGGTTGTGGGGTTCTAAAGCGACAATTTAAACCATACTTTTTTTATATATTTATTTTCATAACATAATACTCTCAAACGACTATATTTTATTGCATCTATAATTTAACATATAAAAATATAACTTACTAACATTATCTATAAACTAATTCATACTTATGGGATCAATATATTATCATATTTGTGAAAAATGTTTTAAATTTTATTAAAACTGACTGAAATTCAATAGTTTTAAAATTAACCATACAATTTCAAAAACCTTGTTTTAACTACTATTATTTATTTTTTTAATAATATCTCATAGCTTAATTTTTAGAATTATATTATTGAGTAGTACATTACTATTTGACGATAAATACTTGAAAATATATTGTCCGGTAGTATATATTTTCTGAATTATTTATGAGAGGATTGGTTGTTTTTTTGAAAGAATAAAGTTGGTTATTTTTTTAAATGATTTTTTTTAAGAATTGGTTAACCATAGAAAAACAATAAATTTTTATTTCTATTAATATTCTTCATAGTTAATACATAAATTTTATGAATTGGGGCCTAAATTCGGTTGAGGCCTTAAGCAAATGCTTTTTTGGCTACACCATAAGACCGGTCATGCTCGCAACACACGCTTGGTTGTACGCCGCGAGAGTTTATCGTAAGATGTGGGATGCGATAAGCTTAATATATATAAAAAATATGAATTTTGGAATGACATGTCGTAACTAGTAGAGCTGGGCACGGTTCTAGAACCGGTCCCATCTAGATCCACCGATTCCTTATTTTATATATCCGAAACCGGGCCCAATAAATAGAAACGGTTTGATTCTTACCGGTTCTCTCCAATTAGATCTGGTTAAACATTTAATTGGAGTCAAAGTCCGATTCTCCGGGTTGGTTCCAAAATTTTGTCGAATTAGACCTAATTATAGTCTAATTTTCCGGTCCAGTTACCTGGTTCCACCTAATTAGACCTAATTAACGTGATATTAATACAATTATTCAATATGAGATCAAAATTAGACATGTGTTAGCATCTTGAACCGGCTTGGTTTTGAACTGGTTAACCGGTTGTTCCGCATTGTTAGAACTAGAACCGAACTAGATTAGTTTGGTTCTCTATTTTAATAACCAAATCCGATCTGATATCTACGATTTTCAATTTTTCACCCTAAATTTGGTTTAAATCTGGGTTCAAATTATGTTTTGGGTAAGAAGTGCCCGCCCGTAGTAGCTAGAATTCATACTTGTTATTTAAAATGGCTATGGGTTCATTTATTTTCTATATAGGTTGCGATGACATTACATACTAACATTTTTTAGGGATAATGATAATTTACTATTTAGTTGTACCCCTTTTACAACATACTATACTTTTTTTAAAATAACAGTCGTCTCACTTATTGTCCAAAAAAGTTATAGTTTGTTGTAACAGTATCAAATTTTGGACGATTTTTTTTAAAGTGTATAAAGTTAAAATTTCTTTCAACTATTCATCAAATTTTAAAGTTTATTCCCTTTTCATCGCTCACTCATTTTTCAGGTTTTTTGTTTTTTTTTCTTATGATTTTTTGAGATCCAACTTCACTCCTAAAACTAAAATCAAGCCGTGAATTTGACCAAAATTTTGAATATCAAAAATAAAAAATTAGGAAAAGCACAAACTAAGTCACAAAAAAGTTTTAATTACTGTAAACAACTATCAGGAGAACTTAATAAATCTTTATCCCAGAATATTTGACCTAACGTTCATGTTTATAGGGAATTAACCCCTAAACATGGTGTACAATAGGAGAGTTTAAAAAAGTGCACAAAATTAGAAAGAGATAGATAGGACTAGGGCCCATCGAATAGGGTTGGGTAGACTCGGCTCGGGTCGTATCCGACTCGGTTGGAGTTGGGTACCAAAATCCAGAACCGATACTCAACTCGGTTGAGGAGTCGGGTAGTCGGGTTCGGGTAGACTCGGGTGTCGGGTGAGTCGGGTATACCCAAGACACCCGATGGGCCTAAATACTCAAATTCAATTTAAAATCGAAAGTCCTAAATATTATACAAAACCCTAACCCCCAATTTGAAATTGAAATTAAAATCCCCAAAATTAAAATTTAAATCAGAAAACCTAAACCCTAACCCCAAATTGTAAATTGAAATCAGAATTCGTAAGCCCTAACCCCCAATTTGGATTTTAAATCAAAATCCCCAAATTTAAAATCGAAAACCCTAACCCCAAATTCCAAATTGAAATAAGAAACCCCCAAATTTATTTCGAAATCATAAAAACCTAACCCTAAATTTTAAATTAAATACATAAACCCTAATCTCCAATTTCATTTTCATATCGAATTCCCCAAAAATTATATCGAAATCAAAAAACCTTAATTTCAATTTCAAATTGAAATCCAAACCCCCAATTAAAATTTAAGAAGCCCTAAATTTTAAACCCGTAATTGAAGATGGACACAGAAGAGAAGAGGACATGCAAACCTAGAATAGAGGAGGACATGCAATATTCGGTTTCGAAAGCTTACCGTTACCAGAGTTCCAGACATCGTCTGCGAGTCTCCACTCCACCAGGGTCGCTTGAATCTCCCCTGGAGAATCGAGTCGTTGGAGATTCTCCTCCCCACCATCGCTTGATTTATAGTGATGTGGTGGTGGAGAAGTACCTACAACGACTCGATTTGCATCAGTGACGGCGAGGAGATGAGAGGAAGGCGAGGATGAGTCGAGTCGAGAGAGAGAGGGGCATTTTTTTTTGGGTAGGGTTTTCGTCTGACTCAAACGAGGAGAACCTCTGAAAGAAAAGAGAAGCGTGAGGTCGTGGGTGGAGGAGAAGAGCCCACGTCGACAGCAATGGACGGCTCAGATCAGCTCGCGCATTCGCGATGGACGGACAGGAAAGCGCCACGTCTGCTGCTGAAGCCTCAACTCTCTTTGCGTCTTCACATCCCACATCAGAAGCGTATAAACGTTTTCTAACGTTTATAAGCTTCTATGTGGCTGAACCTTGCAAAACCAATAGTTGGGTTGGGCTTTGCGTGTAACTCTTCGTGGGCTGGCCCTTTGTATTTGGGTTTGTGAGAACGCATCTGGGCTGATCCTTTGTGTGAACTGTGAAGTGGTTTAGTTGGGCTTGGTTGTGAGCTATATTATATATAAAAAAGGTTTTTATATATACTGTCGGGTAGTCGGGTACCCGGCGGGTTCAACAATGGTACCCAATACTCGACTCGCTTGGCTTGTCGGGTAGTCGGGTATCGGGTCACTCGGGTATCGGGTCAGTCGGGTGTCGGGTAAGTTGGGTCGGGTGTCGGATGAGTCGGGTTGGGTATCAAGTTACCGAGTAAAATGAACAGCCCTAGATAGGACAATGGAACCTGTACCCCAAGGTAGCTAGGGTGTTCAAAGGTTAAGAACTGACCCAAAGCGTTCGAAACCGAACCGACTTTCGACCGGGCATACAAAAGAGAGAACCGAAACCGACTAGCTTGATCGGTTCAATTGATACCAACCACCGGTCGGTTCTCAGTTTAGTACGAGAGAACTGAAATTAAATTTATTTTAAAATTTTGAACAAATTAAAACAAAAATTTCCCTCAAAAGAAAAACAAAAATCAAGATTATTAATATAATACAACTCCATCCTCGAAGGAGAAAACAAATTATGCTAAGAGAAAGAGAAGTTAAGTGAGAAGAGAGTAGGTGAGAAACTCACGCCTGGGCGATGTGGGACTCCAGACTTGTTGAAGCTTTTGGAGAGTGAAAAATAAACAATAAAAAATATATTTTTTAAGCAGCACTAAACTCAATTAATAATATAGTTTAGGGTTTGAGTGTCTTTATTGTATTCTATACATCATGTCTTTGAATTGAGATGGTGTCATTATTTTGAGTGGTTGGTTGGATTCGATTTTGAACAACAACAAATCAGACAGACCAAATTGATCATTTGGTCTATTGTTGTGAGAATCGAATCGTCCAGAACCGATTAGTTTGATTAATCATTCAAATGATCTGATCTGGTTCATTCAATTCCGATTCAGTTGAACACCTCTATCTCAAATTTGAGGGTAAAAATTTAAACAAAATTGAGGGTAAAAATATACTCAATAATATAGGCAAAGATGACATGGTTTCTTAGTATGATGAATCACATCATCGGTCTGGTCAATTAAAAACTTAAATATAATATATTTTTCATTCTAACTCTAGTTCTGGTGTTTCCAAAATCAATATCACTAGTTCAATTATGAAGAGGATATTTTATCTTGATTAACCAAATCTCGAGTTTTTTTATTCTTAACTTTATAATTTAGGGTAAATTACACGTAACCACAACACTAAAATCTAACTATTTTGTACATTACTATACTAAAGTTTAAAAATGATTTTAATTTTGCATTTTCCATAATTTTAAGTTTGTTTCGTACGGAAAGTTATTATTATTTTTTTGAAGCTAAACCTAGCAATATTATTAAACGCTAGATTCACGAGCAATAATTACTGGTAAGGAAGGCGGGATAACATTCCCGCTCATCTCCCAAACTGGGTTGGTAAGAGCAAATCTAGCAAGCTCGTGAGCTGTCCTATTGTTTTCCCTGCCAAAAAATATAAAAGAAAAAGAAAGATCAAGCTTTTGAACTAGATGGGTACAATTATAGATAATCCCTCCTAATCTATCTGCCTGAGTGAGATTATTTAAAAGTCTAGAGATCACTGCCTGACAATCAGATTCGATAATGACCTCATACCAATGATTTCTCACGCACCAACACAAAAAAACCGAAAAGAAAAAGAAAGATCAAGCCCTTGAACTAGATGGGTACAATTATAGATAATCCCTCCCAATCTATCTGCCTGGGTGAGATTATTTAAAAATCTAGAGATCATTACCTTCAGATTCAATAATAACTTCATACCAGTGATTTTTCACGCACCAACACAAAGCCTCTCGGATGTTCATAGCCTCCACCTTCAGATTCGATAATGACATAACGTCTCTCTCTTGTCGGTGTAATAACCCGAAATAGCAGATTCATTTTATCACTCCTAGTTCCATTATTGACCGAAAATGTCCATGAGGGTAAAGTTTCTTATAATTGGGCTAGTTGAATCACATACAATTAATTTTCTCCCAAGTGTTTAGGAGAGACCATTAAAAGAAACCATATCCTTAAGTATTAGTTATGTGACGGAACTGCACTACTATTGTCTTTGATTTAATTTATTGTCCCAACATATCTTGAGTAAAGACACGCTATATATATATCATCTGGAGGCTGGTGAGATCAATTAAAGCTCCATCAACACATTCAACAACACCACGTTGTACCGTCCCCTAATTAAATATTTCTAGCCAAACGCAACATGTACACAAAAATAAAACTTAATTCTAACCAAATAAGTAACCATCACGAGTCCAATAATAAATACTGTCAGTAATTGTAGGTGACGAGTTTGCTGTGTCGTAATGATTCGAGGCCTCGCTGTTAATTGTTTCCATCGTCTACGTACGTACAATATATAGTTCAAGACCATTAAATTTCACCCTAATTATTGTTAATTAAGAAAAATATACTAATTGTCTGACATTTTTACAAGAAGGTGTTCCGTTATTTATAAATCGAAAAAATAATCCGGTTGTTCCAAATCTCTTATAAAATAACAAAATCGCCTTTAAAATGAAAAAATCTATTTTTTAATTAAATAATTTCGAAGTCTTTCGATAATTATCTTCTAATTAAAACTCGTATAATCAATTTTTTTATAATTATATTTAAAAAAATATTTCTTAACGTTAAAGGTAATTTCGTCATTTTCACAAAACACATGTTTAAGAACAAAATTGAAATAAACCGTACACCATTTCGTCATTAACAGACAACATGTCACCTTCTCGTGAAAATGTCATATAGCATGACGGTTTTCTCTGTTAACTAATATCATGATATGATATGATATCATATGCATATATCTGGATCGGTCGGTCGGTTCGGTCACCAAGCTTTGAGAGGGTACCTATGGATGCAATCGCGCCAGGGATTGTCGCCGTCCATCGTCCCGTCGCGCAGCGACGTCCACACAAGGCTGCCGACCTTGAAACCGGTCCCGAACGCGACCATCCAGACCCGGTCTCCCCTCCTGAGCCTCCCCTTGGCCTCCAGGTAGGCGAGCTCGTACATGAGCAGGCTGCTGGACGTGTTCCCGAACCGGTGGAGGCTCATGCGGGCCGACTCGGTGACGTCGTCGCTGAGCCTCATGACCCGCCCGACCTGCCCGATCACGGCCTTGCCGCCGGTGTGGATGCAGATCTGCTCGAAGGCGGTGGTGAAGTCGGGCATGGGGGGCTTGGAGTCGCCGCGGGAGAGGCGCGCGAGGGCGGCGGAGTAGGCGTAGGAGAGGAGCTGGGAGAGGGGGAGGACGCGGGGGGCGAGGATCTTGATGTGGTCGCGGAGGTTGGCGCCGGCGACGCGGATCAGGTCCTTGGTAAGGGAGATCCCGGTGATGCCCTTGTCGTCCTCTTCTTGGAACGCCGCCCTGTAAGAGCTGTCGTCGGCGCCGTGGTGGGTTCTTAGTGACCGGACGAGCTCCATCTTTGCCTCTCCGCGGCGGCTCGGGTCGTTGGTTAAGAGCATGGCGGCGCAGCCCACGCGGAAGATGCAGTTGGTCACCAGCATCGGCCGGCTGTCTCCATAATACCTGAAAATCAATTAAATTAAATTTTGTCACTAATGCTTTTGTATTATGAAAATTTTTACTGGCCAGCACACAAAAAAGTAATGTGAAATTTATGTGTTAGATAAATTTTTTAGTGGTTTAAATAATAATCTGAGTATCTCCATATCAGCTTTCAAGTCTAGGGTAAATTGAGCATATAAAAAATAATGTAATTGCAAAGATAATACACAATTTTATTATCTATTTTTATAAGCACGTCTTTGGTTCTCTTTCAACATCAAAAATGGGTGAGGTTGCCGTTTTAGGAATCCAGCAGCAAATTGTACTAAGGTATATATTAAAGCATATTTATATACTCGTACTATGGTGTGTTAAATTATTAAAAAGCAATGAATACGAAAGGACATTACATACACCTAATAAATTTTAATCTCCTTAATTAGCATATATGTGTGATCCAATTAATACTGCCTACCAAAATCATATCCATAATTCCTCTAAAATTCAAAACCTTACCAATTCAAGCCAACGCTCTCCGTCACGACCACGAGCGCATTCAAGACCTCTCCCCTACTGTTCCTCAAGATCTTGGCGGCGAGGTCGACGGCCAGCGCGCCGGAGCTGCACCCCATGCCGCTCAGGTTATACGTCTTCACGTCGTGTCTGAGACGATAACGATTGACGATGGACGAGCAGAGAGACGGGGAGGGCGAGAACCCCCCGCACGTGACGATAAGGACGTCCACGTGGAGGGGGTGGAGGCCGGTCTTGGAGAGCAGGGAGTCGCAGGAGGAGAAAATCCCCTCCTGCGACTCGTGGAGGGTGGAAACGTGGTCGGCCTCCAGCTCGTCCCCGAAGATGAACTGCGGGGCGTAGGTCTCCTCGCCGAGGCCGGACTTGCGGTAGATGTTGCGCATGAAGTCGACGCTCTCCGGCAGGAAGCGGTTGGTGCGGCAGACGAAGCGCTCGCAGAGGTCGTATGGGGCCTTGCGGTCGTCCCCGGGGCGGAAGCAGGAGTAGGCGAGGAGGAGGACGGGGCGGGGGCGGTAGCGGGAGAGGATGGAGAGGAGGAGGCACAGCGTCGTGAGGACGAGCATTGTGGGGGACGAGGAGCATAGGAGGCGGGCGAGGGCGGCGGCGGCGTCGCTGGCGAGGAGGTTGTAGAGGACGAGGGCGAGGGAGAAGAAGATGGGGAAGTAGAGCTTGAGGAGGTGGGCGAGCTGTGAGAGGAGAGGACCCATTGTGGGAGAGAGTAATGGTAATGGTAATGGCAATGGTGCTCTAATATCTATAAAAAGATATGCTTCGGCGTCATGACAAGGTACGTAAACAGCATGTGAATATATGTTATATAGATGTGAGTGAGAGAGTGAGCATTGAAATGTGACGGATAAGGGTTGAGGAATTTAATTGATATGGGCCCGCCCGGGGTTGAATTCCTAGTTTTTGCCCGTGAAAAAGGCACGTATATGTTGGCACGTGTAGTGTTAGTAATGGTTTTATTATTAATAAATAACCAAATTATGAAGAAACTTAAACCAATAATAACTTATTAACAGGGGTGCTCACATTAAATCGATAGCTAAAAAACAGACCGAAATCTCGATTTTAATAAGAAGAAGCAATTAACCGCATAAACTAGATGTGACACAAACCATTAATCTCTATCATATATGTGTCATCACCACTCTCAATCTCTCAAACACACAATAATCTCATTAGACACCATTCCATATATCCACTCCACAAATCTAGAGCTAATTAAAAGCTCCTCTCTTTCTCACACCTACTTCATCACCTTTTCTATTCTCTTCTCTTCTCTTCATCCTTATCACATCAATATCTCTTTTATTCATTAGATTCTAGTAAATCAATCAAGAAAATATATTTAATTCTCTTGTTTGTTCATTGATTTTCTATTTAGTTTATTAACTTTTGGATGTAATCACTACACCAATTATGTGTTAATGTGATATAATATTTATGTTACTCTTCGTATGAAATATGTCACCTAAAGTGTTGAGTGACAACATGTGTGTCACCTCAATGATGTCACATATTTATCGTCACCCAAAGTATTATGTCACATTTAAAGTGTCACCTAAAGTATGATTGTGTTACCTTATATTGATTAAGGGTGACAAATTGACTTTATTGTGTCACCCAAACACATAATTGGTGTAGTGAATTTTATTAATTATAAAATATTTGCTTTTCAGTCTTGTTATGACCCACGTGTAGACAAGGCTACCCGTGAATGAGTGGGAGTGTTGAAGTAGGGGTTCATGTATACACGAGCGTGAAAGAAAAATAAGCCTCACACGTACATGAAGTATGAGACGGAGAATTAAATGAATTCCATATTGAAAGAAAATAAAATCAAAAGGTTGTATATATATAAAGAAAATTGTCAAATCCAACTAATAAGTTTGAACTTTTAGTTGTGAAGCCCGACCCGATATGTACAACCCAGTTTTACACAATTCTTGACATCTCATCGTGTCTCATCGAATGCCTCTCCGCCATAGATTAGTCTGCTGCCTCCCAGAAGCCTTTTCCTTCGCTGCCGCGATTAAGGCCTTCTATATATCCCACCATCTCCTCATCGATTCATCTCATTCTCTCAATCTCCTCGCTTCTCTCTTCCTCCTCACCGAGTTTCGGTCCAGATCTAACTATATTGTGATTTTTTTGTTCATCAACGATGAAAATGGTGGTTATGGATCTGGAGGAGCATAAAATATATTTTTGAAATATTTTTTTCCGGTTTAATTTTTAAATCATAACCGACTTCGGTTAAACTGAAAAAATCAATCTAATTTTATGGTTAACAGGACGTCCGGTCTTAGCCAAATTCCAGCCGATCTCGTTTTTTAATTTTAAAAACCGAACACCACCGGTTCAGTCTTTAGTTCGAACCACCGACTTCAGTTAACCGTACATGAGGTGGTCATATCATATACGTGAAAATGACAAGTATTGTAAGTCCATTCAATACCCTGAACTTTGAGATTAAATTTTTATTTTTGTTTTAAATAGAGCTATAAATATACCCCGACTCACTAAAAAACTTTACTCGGTTGCAAAGTGTAACAAGTTTAGAAGAGTGAATTTGGATTGAGAATATTGTCAAATCAATGTAAAATACTTGGTCCACAAAATCCAAATTGTCACGAAATCACCAGTTCATAGTTGTGATAATGGGTTGGTCCATTACATTTATTGCGACATTGCTACTCCCACTGACTCTCCTTGAAATGCTATTACACCTCTATTTTCCTGGAATAGCAATCGGTAAAATTTTACCCAGTTTTGATCTGAAAGCAAGACCCGAAACAGTTAGAGTTAGTTGAGCAACCCTCATAATTATTCGTAGTTAAAGCTTATGCACTAAACATTAACTGCTGTCAGTGGCTGTACCTCTGTACTCTTCTGTTTCTCTAATGTTTTTGCATTGCAGTCAACGAACAATACGCGTTGCCTTTAAAATCATCATCAACACCCCCGAAGCTTCATATCTTAATTAAATCTGAATTACTTACAATATATGTTAATATTGTTCATTTAACTATTATTAGACCAATATCTAATAACCCTCAATAACAAAATTGATTCTACTTTATTATATCCCTAAACCAATAATAATTACTAAAGAGACTGTAATTGGCGCAGTGGCCCAAAAAATCTCTTGATAACAGGTGATTATAGATTCGTTTCAATTTTTTTATAATCGATATTTAGTTTGGAAGTAAGATAATTTTAAAATGAGTTGAAATCGAACGTAATAATTTAAGATTCTTTGACCCTAGAGGCGTATGAATAAACTCAATTATTATGCTATACTACTTGACTTGACTCGATGAGGAGGAGAAAAAGGCTTTTGCCATGTCCAATGCCCATATTGTGGGGCTGCCCTTAAATTATAATTTCAATTAGTATGCTGCTACTAGCTTAGTAGCGACAACCCTTACCAATTGTTGTTACTATAGTAGTTGCGGGCCGGCTAAGTGTCACACGACCGCTTTTCTTCAGGCGGATTCATGCGACTCATAGTCAAAATCCGCTCAAAGATGGACTAGGATCAACCTAATTCGTGCGGAAACATGTTACCATGAGAAATATTCACCAAGAAAAACAAGGATACAAGAGATAATTTGCGGAAGAATTTTTTATATAAAAGGTAGTGCGTGTTACAAGTTAAGATAGAGTTCATTGTATGCAAAAGTTCCTCCCAACAAAGGGGGCTAAATAAGTATGATCTGATTGTTATAAAAGAGCATCCAAGAATGTGCCAAAAGACATTCATGTCTCATTTTTGTCATATTCTTAAGATGCATACACATTGAACCCGGATAATCTAGGTAAATCGTATACACTTGCATACATGCGCTGACATGGTAACTGTGTGGCAGGATCTCGAGAATCTCAACCTTCTAAAGGCCTATCCGACTGTTTAGAGTGTAGACTTTTTCATGTTAGGCTAGGCAACTATATGTTAATTGGTCGCCCATGATAAAATTCGCACTGTGTTTCTAAAATATATGGAATGATTATATTAGAGAAATTATGTGTAAAATAAAATGCAGCTTGTTATATTAGGTGTTGTCACATATGTTTGATGAACATGTATATAGATTAAAGCATTAAATAGCCACTATCGTTTTTGATTAATAATGAAAGCAGATAGGTGGTGCATAAATGTTTCTTCTTGGGAGGGAACACATCCCATTTGTACACGACGTGCTATGTTGGACTTAATTTATTCTCTCTTTAAATCCTAAAGTTCATCATATTTGCTTCTCTTTTTATAGTCAATATATAGCCAACAAATATATATATATTAAAAATTGCTACATTAAAAGTTAAGTTGCAAGAACTTTCTCTCTTTGCTAGTTGACTACCTTCGAGATTGCGTTTACGTTACAAATTAAATTTTGATTTAGAATACTGATATATTATTATTGGTGAGAAAGTTTTCGTATCAAGGAATTCTTATTTTATTTGTAGATTACTTCTAAGGCATAAGCATTGCATTTGTATTTGACTAAATTAATTATAAAGTTGGACAATGTCATTTAGGGGTGAGCATGGGTTGGGTTGGACAATTCATATTTTGGGCTCAACCTGAACTTAGCGGGTTGACTATTTTCATGTCCATTCCCGGCCTATAAAGAGTGTTGTCTGTTCGACAAGTGGGCGGGTTGAGTTCGGACGGGTTCCGGGTTAGTCCAGCCCGTCCATAACATTAAAAAATACATATTGCACACAAAAACATATGACAAAAATAAATTATGTACACAAAAACATATTACAAAATTAATACTTCAATATCATAAGAAAATACATTTATAGTAGTTTATATAGAAATTGTGTTTTTCGAACTTGTTTGTTAAAAAAAAACTTAAAATGACCCTTTTAACATTAGTGTGGGTTGTGCATGTTTAGTTAGTTAGTTAGTTAGTTGAGTTCATTAGGTCGGGTTGGGCCGGGTTAGTCCGGACACTCCACTTTATGTCCGTAACCCGGCCTATGATATTTATATGGTGCCCGTTCCCGGCCCGGGTCACTCCGGGTTGAGACTATGAGTGGACGGGTTGGTTTGAGTTGGGCCGGGTTCACATGTTGGGCCGGATTGTCCGGACATTTCTGCTCACCTCTAACATCATCTCACCCATATTATGTTAACTTTTTAAAAAAAATTGTTAATTTTCTTTTTGGAAATAATGAAAATACACATATATTAAAAGGATTTAAAATATATAAATAAAATATTTTGATTCTTTTTGTAAATAAAAAAGAATAAAATTTTATTTAGTATTTAAAAAAATTTTAAACAAAAAATTATTCTTAACATTGTCTTTTATTTTTATTTAAAAAAAAGTAATATAATAATATTTCTATTTTTTGTTGATTTATTTACAGAAATAAAATTTCAATTTTTTTTTTAATACATGAGTAATTTTGTCATTTTCAAAAAGTTAACGGAATATTAAAAAAAGTGAACGGAAAAAAGGCAAAATGAAATTTTTGACAATTTAGGAGTGTAGAAAACGTCTTTTTAGTTAATGAGAGTTAAGTGACAACCAACTATACTTAGGAAAAGTAAGTGACATTTTCTCTTTGTAAAATTATAATATATTATTAAGAATGATTGCAACTAGATACACCTATAACCAAACACGTTTGCACATACGTGTACTTTAATTTTGTTTTATTTTAAGTTACCCGAAATTCATATGTATATAAATATACTTCACATTTTTTTTATCCGCTCGCCGATTAATCTCTAATTTTAATATAAAAAATGCATTATAATAATTTATCATATAAAGTAGGGGAAATTGCTGATCAATACCTTTTACTATGCAACTTTTGCATGTCACTGCCCTCTACATTTTATTGTCACCACTGTAAGGTTTCATTTAGTTGCACCGTCCATCATAGAGTTAAGTTTGGTGTAAAATGTTCATAATACACCTATATTAAAAAATTCAAAAAAAATCTTTTGAACTTTTATAAAAATATATTTTTATCACATAAATAACAAAACACTGATTTCAAAATTATGTTTTAATTTTTTTTAAAAAAATATTAAAAATAAAAAACAACTTTTAACAATTTTTTTTATTTTTAATATATTTTTTTAAAATAATATTCAAATCAGTTTTTTTTATTTATTCCATATTTTTAAAAAAAATGATTAATTTTTTCATTTTTTAAATATAAGGGTATTTTAGTCATTTAAATATATTTTGTTAAATGAATAAAGTAACCTTTTATTTAAAAAAAATGAAAAAATCATTAATTTTAACTTTAAAAAAAATATTTTTTAATAAATAAATAATAAAAAACTAATTTGAATATTATTTAAATATATATATATATATTAAAAATAAATAAAAATCGTTGTTAAAAGTGGTTTTTTATTTTTAATATTTTTTCTGAAAAACCCATTTAAAAAAATAATTTTGAAATAATTGTTTTATTATTTATGTGATAAAATATATTTTTTTAAAAAGTTCAAAAGATATTTGTTTTACAATTTTTTAATATAGAGTATTATGTATAATTTATGTCAAACTTAACTTTGTGATAGATAGTACAATTAAATAAAATTTTACAATGATAACATGTTGAGGGAACATAGTAGATGATAGCAGAAGGTAGTGATCATCAATTTCCTCTATGATATAAGTACGTAGTCATCACTTGAATCGGCCATGTGAGTGGTTGGTGTCTCATGCCCCCACTTGCGTGCCAATTATTTACGTAATGAGCCGAATCATTTACATGTATTGAAATTAACATGCAACTTGCTCTCATTTGTCTCCATCACATTTTGAATTTCCTTGTTTTAGAAAATTTTATTACCTGCGACTCCCTTTCGTCATTCATGTTAAGTAGAAAAACATTTGCAAACCTCATTTACACCTTCGGCCTCTCAAGCTACATGTTTATTTGAAATAATTTACT
Organism: Geranium rotundifolium; assembly: GCA_963920655.1. Taxonomy (NCBI): domain Eukaryota; kingdom Viridiplantae; phylum Streptophyta; class Magnoliopsida; order Geraniales; family Geraniaceae; genus Geranium; species Geranium rotundifolium. Next base: position 7,499,261 of record OY987313.1, read on the forward strand.
TTGATTTATGAACATTTTCTATTCTTAATCTCTAATGATTACTATTATTTGTTAAGTTTCGTAAAATATTGAGACTCAATTTAATTTTCTTGTCAATTACTCTTTAGAATGTAATAACAATTAAAATTTTAATAATGACCATTTTCATTATTTATTTTAATCACAGGTTATTATATTTCGATTCTCTTGTCAACGCACATCTTAACAAAATGATAAAGTTGAATGCATGATTTATATTACCAATAATATTACACGGTTCCTATTTTCTAAGTTCGATCGTTTACCCTAGTTTTTTATTGTCTTAACAAAATGACAAAGTTGGATGCATAATTCATACATACTGCAATAAAATACCTTAATTATCTTTAGGTAGACGTCTTATATTTGGAAACTCGCATATTTAACTTTCTACCTATCAAAACTCTTTCCTTTCAACATTTGAGATTCTCTACAATACTTAATTTCCCTACTTACTCTTACCTTTGAGTCTTTAAATGCCTGTATTATCCCAATCTCATTTCCACCACCCTTCATCAATTGGCCCCACATTTTCCTGCTTGTATATCTTTCGGCTATCGATGTCCCGACCTATTTACTGGCAAAGTCAGCGTTTTTCATCGTATCATATTTGACCAATCAATTTTTTTTACTCCTTTTATCATTTATTTGACCTTCTATTCTTATACAACCTCTTCTCTGTATCTGATATAGTTCTCGTCATTTTTTTGAAAATTCTTGTCATCCAAATTCTGAACGTCTAATATACCCCTTAAAATAAGACATAGTCCATATAGACGTAAGATACTCAGTCTTTGAATTATTTCATTTGGACTTTGGACAAAATCAATCTTTCAAGTCAACGATAAGATTTGAAATGAAATCCAAATTCTCCAAATCTTTAATGCTGGTGTGGTTTGGGGTTGTGGTTGGTATGGCTTGGTTTGAAAATTCATGAACTCTGCCAAAATGTACGTTCAGATTTGATAAATTTGGCTAGATATATAATCAGATTTGACTTAGCAGTTGGCATGAGTAATTTTATATTAAACCACAACTGGACTATGATGACATGTAAGAGATATACTTGGGTCTCCTTGATTGGTATTGCCAAATACAATCACATGTATAGAAAGAGCTCTCTAAAAACAGAATATAGAAAATTTGAAATTTTGGAGTCTTGACCAAAAATATGTTCGTGTTTTTACTTTAAAAATTAACCTTTCTACCTAGATATTTAACATGTGTCCATGAGATTGTTATGTGTATTTTTTTCCTTTAGAATATGTAAATGTGCGGTGACATGGCTATACTGGTGCGACCCACATTGTTTATTTTTTCAAGTTTATGAATAAACAGTCCTATTTAACTCAATATTTAAGAGTATTGGTTTCGTCTAGTCAAGTGGGAGTCACTGATTCAAACCCAGTAAACCAGTTAGCTGAGAACCGTTATGTCACCTAATTAGGAGGGAACATAGTAAAGAAAGGCAGGGACCATAAATAAATTAACAGTAGGATATGTCGTTGGCTCGGGTCCAACTGGCAACAGGGCGAGTTCAGGACAAGTTTTTGAGGAAAAATATATTTATTATTGGACTGCTTCATGTTCGGGGCAAGTCTTTGACACCTGAAGATGATGGTTGTTCATCGACAGCTTCAGTGATCAGTGATTACATAAGTTCATAATCTCAGAAACAATAGAAATAGAGCACTGGCAATTTCTACACACAAAAGGAAGAAGATGCTAAAACAACATTTCATCAATTGACTAAAATGTTCTCACTGAAAAGAATTTCTTTTAGGCAGTCTTTTTCTTCTACCAGATACTACCAAAACCTCACATATTCTACTTAACATTACCAATATGTATATACAATCATCCAACTACTGCCTAAGAGCTTTGGTTACAGTTAAGGCGATTAAACTTTTCCCGACCTGCTTAAGCTCGATTCATTAAATATTCAGCTCGTAATTGTCAACTATACCATTTTTTATTATCACCCATGACTATCTAGGTTTGTTCAAATCTGAACCGAGCTCGAGCCATGCAAACCCTTTTTGTGCCAAGACTGAATTAAACACAAAGAGGATTCTCAAACACTTGTACAAAACAGCCTTAAAACATGAATGTCCATGAGATGGTTAGGGAATGGGGATAAAAAAGAAGAAGCTGAACTAAACACAAAGCAAGGTGATTCTCATTCTCAAACAGTCATATAAAAATAACCTGAACTGAATTATCTTACCAATCCTAACATATAGGATATATATGCTCAAGCCATCATCTTAACCTTATCATAAACTCTAATAGCTTCATTCTCAACTTAACTTAACTTATCATCTCCTCTACTCCTTTCTTAACATTACCAATATATACAACATAACTAAACGAGACAAGTTTTCACATACAGTATACCCGTCAACATGGTTTAAAAAGGCTAGGCGGTGAAAAACAGCTTCTGAGGCTACGCCTCACACTCGTGCACTAAGGATTACGCCTCACATTATTGAGGCACCACTAACGCTTACACCTCGACGCCTTAATTACCTGAGGCTTATGAGGCTCATGCCTCGTATATTAGGACAAATTTGGTCGCTTTAAAAGGCCACTGTTGGCCATATTTTGTGTAGTGTCAATTTTTTTTGTTCTTTTTGTATATAATGTAATATTTTTGGTATTTCTAAGTTTTTAAAAGGACACAAAACTCTAAATACCCTAAAGATATTTTAAGAAGTTGGTAACAATGAAGCACTCCACTGCTTCACCTATCATTGCAACATTTCTGTCTAACATACTCTAGAACTTGGTATCCATTCGAGTGAATTGTAATTTTAGTAACTTCCTCATCATCTGTAATAACCGAGGTTCCACTCCCACATTGTTTTAACATCTCTTGGATTCTATAGCTTCTCTACATCTATGTAATTTTACAATTATACCATCATCAACTTATCATTCCAAAAATGTATAGATCACATGAGTGGAGTTGTTCAGTTATTAAAAAGGAGAGAAACTAATTTTACTTTTTTCAATAAATTTAAAGATTGCAAAGAAATAAGTGAGCTTTTCTACTATGAAAAAAGGTTAGTTCATATTTCCAAAACAAGTTATAGTGTTTTCAAGAGATAGCAAGGAAGTATTTGATGACTGTACTTACAAAAGTCTGCAAGGGGAAAATGTCTAGGGGAATAAAAATTGCTTGGATGCAGTAAAAAAAATTATAAGAAAAATGATGTTTGACATTTGTAAATAATGACCCTTTTCACCATATATAAGGGTGATTTTTTGAAAAAATAAAGTGTTGATTTTAACAAGGGTCAACCTTTTTTATTGAAATAAATAAATGTCAACCACTGCAAAATAAATGCCCGGCCTTTAGTTAATCTTTTTCTTACAAAAGCCCGACCTTTAAGAGCACAAGCCAACCCTTTTTAAAAAAGGTTGAGTATTCATTTTATACTTTGTATACACATCATTGCAAGTCGGCCTTTCTAAGCAATGATGTGATACTGGTTAAAGAAAGAAGTAAAGATGTTGCAGCACCTCCACAATTTCTACACATCTACTCAACCAGGATATTGAGCATTCTCTACGTTCTACGTTGCCTGGGATAAATATCTGGATTCTAGAACATGAGTGAAGTAGAATTACCAAACAAGCTCTAAAACGATAAATATTCAGTAAATACTTCACAGCGATTTTCTTTCTACTTGTGTTCCAAGAAAATAAATCATGTTAAAAGTGCAGCCGATACTTTTGTGATTAGCAATCAAGATAAAAATGCTTGTTTCCCCAAAAGTTGTGAAGAACCATTTAAATCTTCAAAAATTCAGGAATATGTCTAACGTGAATGAGATAAGGTATCTTGTTTCTCCAAAACTGCACATGACATCAATGTTTATAGTGTCTAGCTGGATATTGCTTTTGCTACTTAAGTATGTTTAATTTCTTATATTATCATATTATACTTTTCACAAGAATCATATGGTTTACCTAGATCATCTAATCTAATCAAGAAAGTTCCAAGAACTTGTAAAGTTGGATCTTACATCCTCAGATTTTAAACGGGAAACCTATAATGGCATGCACTAAATGAAGAACAGAAGCAGCTGATCAGAACAGACATTACTTAACAAGTGCAATCATAATTAACTATGCACACATAGCAACTACTATAAGCAACATGCCCTCTATTTGGTAACAGATATAGCAAGACAAGCCCAACTGAGTTTTTCTCTATGCCTTATAGTCAATTTTAATTTGAATTAGAAACCGCAACATTATGTCCCAATAGCCACATCAAAAAATCTGGATTTGAGGTACAATTCGTTATGTCATCATTCATTACATCTCCACTGAGTATCTACATACGGTTTACCAACTGGCTATGCATATCAATTAGCGACAACACCAAAATGACCTCTTAACAATATAAAAAGCTCCCACTTTCAATCAAATGCCAAATCCCATTATTCAAAACAATCTCAGACTGAGTTTTCATATATGCTTAATTGGCAATTCATCTCGGTACAAAGCTACAGCAGCATATAAAAATCCAAACTTTGAGCATAATCTCATTATTCAAGAACTATCTTCCTACGCAGAGTTACCATGAATCAAGTAAACATAGATCCGAATCATCCAAAATCAAATTCACCAACCTCATCAATCCTCCAATTGTTGAAGCTCAGCCTTCAACTGCTCCATCTTCAGCCCCATGGAGCGCTGCAGCGCCGCCTTCTCGCTCTCAGGAGACCTCGCCAGCAGCGACTCAAACCTATCCAAAACCTCCTTCACAGCAGCTCGAGCACTCTCGGCTTCTTCATCGAAGTACACGGTCTCTTTTGACTCCATAGCCATATCTATCTCCTCCCTGGCCTCCGCAAACTTCAGATTGATCGTGTCTACCTCCTTGTTCTGGTCCAGCTCGCCCGATTCGCCACTGAGTTCCCTCGAATTCTGGCGAGTTGCGAACTGGGTCTTCTGGATTGAGCGAGTTGGGTCTGCGAAGTAGTGGATTCGAGAGGCGGGTGCGCCCAGAATGTTGGGTTTTGGAAGAGCGCCGGTGAGTGAGAGAGGAGTAGAGGGTATTGGGGACCGTCGACAATGGTGCCTGAAAATCGATTTACACAGTGAAATATGGGAACGATGGACCATTTTTGTTGCTGTGTTTTTCACAACAGCAAAGGGCGAAGAGAGGAGAGTGCGATGGGCTTATTTGGGGCTTTGAACTTTGAAGGCTGATTTTGGGATTATAATTAGGTATACAAAATTTTGCATCCTCAATTTGTTTATTGGAATATCTCACTTTACGTTGTTTATTTCTCAATTCTCACTTGCATATGGTTGCTACAAAACTTGACCGGAATTAATATACTAAACTTTTATTATTATTCAAATGATCCATTTTCATTGTTTTGGGTTCAGCTTCCTTAGACGGTGAGAGAGGCCAAAATTATTGTTAAGTTGTGGATAAACTTTTTTGTTGACGTCCGTTCCAAAACTATTTTTTTAGATCCGGCGAAGAGTTGATTAGAGAAAGAGATTGAAGAATTGACCAAATGACACATTTTAGAATTTCAAAAAATTTAGAAGAATATTTTAGTCAATAGAAAAAATAAAACTACCAGATATCTAATGGTATACTCTGAAAATAAAATTAATCCTAGTTTTATGAATTTTTTTTTAGTTAAATGTGATTTTATGAAAAAAAAAATGTAAAGTTTACCTTGATTTTACACGATTTCTTCAAGTTAAAATTAGGGAAAAAGTGTCACTAAGAATATTCAAAAATACCGTCCCCGTCGTTGCATCGTCGTTAACTAGTCGTAGGTGATGGCGGCTTCACAGGCGGAGGAACATCGTAGAGGCAGCCGGTGGCGCGATCGCAGATGTGGCGGCGGTGTTGTGTTGCTTCCCGTGCACGGTGGTGGAGTTAGCCGTGTACAAGGTGCCGACAGGATGAGGCAGAAGACGTGGAGGAAGAACAAGCGACTAATGAGGAAGCGGAGGAGGGGATGTTTTGAAAATCTATTTTAAAAAAAAACATTTTAAACTTTTTCACTTGACATTTTCCATCCTCAATTTAAGATAGTGAGGAAAAAAATTAGGTAGTTATGTCATATCCAAAATGCAGTTAAATGTAACTAGATGAAAATGATCTTTAGTTGACAATAGTTGACTTGTCCTTTTCCCTTGAAACTATTATCCATTTAAAAAACAAGACCCTTCTCAAGAAGTTAGGCTAATGACTGATTCTATTTTTAGAATTTTATGAAACCAGGCTGGAAGATTTGATCCATAAAATCAGAACTATGACAAAGAACTGACCCATACAAACTCCTTTTGTAATTACATATAGTTCACTGATATCTAAATCTTCCATTAACTCTAAACATAGAGAAAATCTATTTTAACAAGAAAACTCACAGTACCTTACAAGCTAAGCACAAGCACACTAAATCAACATGGCTACTTGACCTCTTCTCACTGATTTTGGCATGTGATCTCTATGACCATTGCAAGATTACCTGAAACATTCAGGAAAAATCAGTCTTTGCTATGATACTGCAGTTTCCATATATTGGATACACAAAAGAGGATATCTATCGACCACAATTTGATCAACCAGTGTGCAAGCAATCTTCAGAGAAGGACGCAACATCCCATTCGGCCCCTCCACAAGCATTAAGAACTGCTGTGAGGGTGTAGTCATCGACCTCATAACCTCCCGCTTCCATCTTGTACGTGAGTATCAAAGACTCCAGGCAGAACCTGTTTCTCGCATAGCACAATATCATAGCCTGCCAAGACACCAAGTTATGTTCTTCCATGCTTTCAAATACTCGAAATGCCTCTGAGGCCTGTCCGCACTTATCATACATTTGAATTAGAGCGCTGCCAACATACACGTTAGGTGATGTGATGGTCTTGTTTGTGAAGGAGTGAATCAATTTCCCGTGCGTAAAATCTTCTATCTTATTGCAGGCTTTCAGAGCTGACGAGTACGTGTATGAATTTGGCTCCACACCTTCCTCCAACATTTCTTTCAAGAACCCAAGTGCCTCCGATTCTCGCCCAAAATCAGCGCAACCAGAGATCATCGCTGTCCAAGAGACAACGTCTCTCAGAGGCATCTGTTGGAGGACTCTCGAGGCAATAGAGTACTCCCTGCATTTACAATAGAACCATACAAGAGTCGTTCCCACGTATATATTAGTCTGCACAGAGCATTTTAGCACATGAGCATGAACTTCCTTCCCCAAACGTAGAGCCCCCGTTGACCCACACGCCCTGAGAATGCTTACGATGGTCAAGTCGTTAACATAGACTTTTCGTGTCTTCATTTCTCGAAACAGATCAATGGCTTCCTCAGCAAGCCCTTTCTGAGCATAACCAGCTATAATGGAAGTCCAGGTAACCGTATTTCTATTCGTCATCCTATTAAATACCTTGGTAGAATCCGCGATCTCCCCGCATTTCACATACATATCCACTAGTGAAGTCCCAAGGTAGACATCTTTCTTATAAATCTTCTTAACTATAGCGCCATGTAACTGCCTCCCGAATCTCAACGCTCTCCCCTCTCCACAGACCTTTAACACACTACAAACTGTGAACTCGTTGGGCAAAAACCCATCAGCTAACATTTGGGAGAACATTGAAAAAGCCTCCTCCTCGTGCCCTTGTTGCGCGTAAGCAGAAATCATAGTAGTCCAACAGACCACATCTCTCTCCGGCATCTGATTGAACACACGAAAAGCACAAGGAAGCTGTTCACAATTTGCATACAAGTAAACAAGAGCGCTATCCGTAATCAAATTGCTCCAACCACCCGTTACAATACAAGCATGAATTTGCCTCCCCAGCTCCAAATACGATTTTCTGCTACACAAATTCAACATACACACAAACATCTTATGATTACCTCTGACCCCACTCTCAACCGCACATTCCAGTAAGCTCAAAGCTTCGTCGTCTAAGCCAAACCTCAAATACCCATTAATAACAGCACACCAAGTAACAACATTTCTCCTGGGCATTTCGTCGAACACCTTGCGGGCATTAGTCAACCGGTCCAATCTCAAATAAGCAGTAATCAAATTATTATCTACATAAGTAACAGAGTTGCTTAAACACCTCAAAGCAATCGCATGGAATCTCTTGACTTCCTTCAAGCTGGAACAAGACTGAAGCCAAGACCCAAGCAAATCAGAATCGAGGGACGGACTCGGCGACTGGGTATCCAGAGAATCCGCATCTGGGTCTTCGAGGTCGCTGGGAATTTCTCTCGAATCCAGAAAATGGGCACTGGAAACAGATTTTCCATGAGAAATCGAAGCAAACACCTTGTTCCGACGAATATGTTTCTTCGTCTTGGAGCATATCCTCTGCTTCGACGACGTAGAATCTTGAAAACGAAAGAGAGAGTGTGATTGAAAGAAACGAATCTGCGGCAATACCCACGTCGCAGAGAGCATTGCCTGCTTGGTTCGTTCGATTTGCTGCCGAAATTTTAAAAAAAATATAGAGTTCAGAGAAGAAGATGATAAACTGAGCTCAACCGCGTCTGTGGAGTGGATATATATAGCCGTTGGCATCATTCTGAAAAGACCATTTAATCCTCCTATCCACACAGAAACGACGTCGTACCCACTCACAACCAGAAGTGAGCCTAATTTCTTATGTTATCCTTGTGCCAGCGAGTAATTTGCGGGACTGAAGATGGGTATTATCGTCATATTCGTATGACTTTGAGTCCGGTTTGTTCCGGTTTTTATTTTACCCAACCCGGTTCTGCCCGATTCTGGTCGATTTCTCGATTCCGGGTTTAACTTGAACACCCCTAGCTATGAGGCTCTCTTTCATTCACACTCATGGTCAAAACGTGGCAAAATAACTTGATCCCAATTACATTTGAACTCATGTTGAGTTTATTTATTTCTTACTTTTAAAAAGGTTGTGAGTTAAATTTAGTCAGGGTTGGGTTGGGGTCGAGGACACCTCATCTCAACCCGTCCGTCACATATCTTACATATGTGATTTAGCATATACGGACGTACGAACATATGTCACATTCGTCGACTGCATGGGTTTGGTTATTGATAGAATTTATGGAGTTTTTTTTAATTAAATCATCATATCCCAAATATGTCCTTTAACTCTTCCTCACCCAGTTCATAACGGGATTTGAAACTAAAACTTCTCCACTAATAGTGTGAGACTCAAACTGTTGTGGTGTTATCAATTCAATTCAATACAACTTTAATATATATTATCATTTCAATCATTACTATAAGGGATAATGACAGTTTGTTACACCTAACTATGGTGAAATGACACTTTAATACCCTAACTATAAACTTCTTTTTTTTAGTACCCTGACAATGTTTTTGTGACAACCTACCCCTAAAATGTCCAAAATGCCCAAAATGCCCTTAGTTTAAGAAATCATAATCAAATTGGTTCAATTTGGTTTAAAAACCAGAATTGAACCGGTTCTTAATAATAATAATAATTATATATATATTATCATTAATTAATTGATTATATTATTAATTATATTATCATTAATCATTAATTAATTGATAATTATATTAATCAAACCCTAAATCTACTTCAAACCCTAAATCTACACTGGCCGCCACTCCACTCTCCGCCGCCGCGACTCCGACCGGCCACTTCAAGCTATGGAGAAAGGCAGCACCGTGCAGCACCCTCCTCCACTCCGAGCTCCAGACCCTAGAAAAGGCCCTCTCCTCCCAGTCCCCCTCCTCCGTCCGCCGCACCGCCAGCAACCGCAGCAGCAGACACGGCGGCTCTGCCGCGCAGTATTTCGGAAATGGCCGGTCGGAGTCGCGACGGCGGAGAGTGGAGTGGCGGCCAGTGTAGATTTAGGGTTTGAAATAGATTTAGGGTTTGATTAATATAATTATCAATTAGTTAATGATTAATGATGATATAATTAATAATATAATCAATTAATTAATTATAATATATATATATATATAATTATTATTATTATTAAGAACCGGTTCAATTCTGGTTTTTAAACCAAATTGAACCAATTTAATTTTGGTTTCTTAAACTAAGGGCATTTTGGACATTTTAGGGATAGGTTGTCACAAAAACATTGTCAAGGTACTAAAAAAAAGAAGTTTATAGTTAGGGTATTAAAGTGTCATTTCACCATAGTTAGGTGTAACAAACTGTCATTATCCCTTACTATAATTATCAAATTAATAAATATCATAATTACAGATTATCAATTCAACAGTTACCATAATTATATATCCAATAGATATCAATAAGTTAAATGATAAAAATTATTACGATTAATTAAATTTATAACTGCAATAATTATGTATACAACTTATATTATGCTTTGTACCTAGTATGCAGTAACTCGTACTGGATTGCACGGACTTGGTAACAGTGACGCTAACACTCTCATACTGGATTGCACGATCACTGACCCCCCCTCCCCCCCTCCCCAAGGGATACGTTCACACTTTCCTTGTCACTACACTTGTATAGCCGAAACGTGTCGTTCTCGCGACACGAATTAGCACAAGTAATATAGAGTAAGTAGCTAAACCCCAGTCATTTCTTCGGGGATTAACAAAGGGCTCAGTAGTGTTTATAGTGTGATTTATTGTTCGAAAAGTGGTGAAATGCAAATGTATGGTTATCTCTTTTTGGTGTTTTCTTACTTACTTCACATGCAACCTACGTATCAAACGACAATATCTCAAAGTAAATTAAGCAACCACGGATACTCAACTTGTTAACTTGCACGATTCTCACGATAAGATCTAATTCTAAGAACGGTGGTGATTAGTCTATGCCTTAAGGTATTACAACTCGTCTCTCGACTTAGAGTTTAGCTTAGTGATATGTTGTTCTTTACTCTCTCGAGATCAATTGCATCTTATCCCCGCGCTTAGATCGGTAATCTTAGACTACGAAATCACTTCCGATGAATACTAGATCAATTAAGGCATATCCTCTCGAAAATCGGTACTTGACCTAGATAATTGCTCACAAGTAGCTAATTCATGGCAATTGCACAATGTAAACAAACATCCATGCAATCAACACCAAGACCCCTAAAACTAATACCTCGATTAAGCTCAAATCATGTCAACAATGTCAAGTATCCATGGTCAAGGGGTCTAGCCCTCAACCATGGCTACTTCAAGCAAATTCAAACAAAAACTTCTACAATCCATGGAAATTCTCAAGGTATTACAAGAGTTATCACTTGCAACACTAGAATTCAAAGAAGAAAAGTAGAAGAAAGCTTAGGAGTTGGTGAATCTCTTCTTCTCCGAGCTTGAATCTCTCTCTTCCTTGCTTGTCCCTTGAAAATGATGCTCCAAGCTCTTGATGCTCCTCCTTGTAGCTCCTCCACTTTGCTTTCAACCTCCAAGATTCGAGCTCTCACTCTTCTCTCAATGTCAAGGTCAAGTAGGAGCCAAAAATGGTCAAAAGTCTCCTTCTTCGAGCTCCAAATCACCATTGTATGGTCTGAAAATGGTGCCAACCCGATCCCTCATCTGGACCGAATAACGAATCGGAGATCCGGACCGTTGGGCCCGGTGGCATATCCGGTCTGGATATGGCACCAGATAGGCTCTATGGGCTGCTATTCCAATGGCATATCCGGTCCGGATGTGGCACCGGATAGCTCTCTGCCCATGCCTTGGATTTCAAGCAACCTCCTTGTCGGCTCTCCTTTAAGCTCCTAATTCCCGATCCTGCAGAAAAGAGTTTCAAAGCTCTCGCAACATCAAAAGTTCTCAATAGGTCTACCATTAAACACACACAAGATTAACAAGCCCCTAAATTATGGGCGAAATGCGTCAGTACGACGTCCTTTCGGATCCATAACAACACTCTCCCCCAATAAGGAATTTAATTGAAGTGGACACTTCCTCTGCTCCACCTTATTGTCCTACAAGTCTGTAAAGGTTCTAGGCCTCCTGCTCGCCATCTCTAACTGTTGCGTTCTTTTTTAAGACCGTTAACACAATTCCAAAACATATCGAGCTCAAATTTCACTAATTTTGCTAAAGCATACACCAAAAATGGTGTTTAAAGGCACAAATTTCTTTTTAAATTCGCTTATCTTTCTGTCTCAAAACTTTGGAAGAACCATGGTCACAATGTTCAAGGATAAACACTACTCCGGCCATGCTCCGGCGCCTCTAAAAATTGTTTGAAATTGAAGTAGCACCATTTGAAAAATTTGGAATTGACGAGGGCAATTTAGTCTTTTCACAAAAAACTAATAAAGTTAATTACAGTGGAAAAAAAGTTTTAGGTGAACTGTGAAATTAAAATAAAAGTTAAGTGATCATTCTGAAAACTCAAACATTTCAGGTGTACCCCGACAAAATTATCCCTGCTCTTAATTAACATAAATACATTGTACACCTAAAAGACACGGAACTTTTACAACGGAGAACAAACAGTCTTGTAAATCAATTATGTAAAATGTTCTTAAAAAAAGCTCAAAATCATTTCATTTTAATTCAATGTCATTTTCATCGTCTCGCAAAAAGTTAACAAATTCTTTTGAAAAAATAATTAAAAAAAAGTAAAGTGAAACTGTTAACAATCTATGAAAACATAAAAAATATGCTTATAATTAATAAGAGTTAAAGTGAAACTCACACACACACACATATATACTTAAAAGGAACGTAAATTTTCCTTTTGTTTTAGACGTGTTTAGCATAACCAAGTGGATCAGTGAAAAGATATGCAACTATATACAGTCCCACTCCCACTAATAACACGTGAATCTCACGTACCATGCCAAATCTTATTACAGTAATTCCATTAATAACACATGAATCACACCATGCCCATTCTTTCTTAAAAGTAGTTATGTATAATTGGTATCGCTGTCTATATATTTTGGCTTCATCGCATTAATTGAACTGTCACTTCTTAAAGTTGTGTGAGTGAGTGCTAGTAGAAGCGATTAGGCAAAATAATGGTGTCCATGCCAGATTTGGACCGTCTGCTCTTCGTCATGCTCATCATCTCCAGCACCACCTTCGTTTGTTTTGTCGACGGAGAGGTTCATCACCATGACTTCATCGTGAGTACCAAATTCATAAATTCTCTTCGTTTTCTGAGTCTTTCGATTAATCAGTTCGTCAACTAAAAGGTTAATCTTGTCAGCTGAATGTGTCATTTAACATTTCAAACACTAGTTTACATATCTCAACATATTTTCGTTGATGTCATGTTTTGCTTCTCCTTGGCCGTGTACAGCTCAAGGAGAAAAACTTCTCGAGGTTATGCGTGAACAAGAGCATGTTGGTGGTGAACGGGCAATTTCCAGGACCTACGTTGTACGTGCGTAAAGGTGACACTATGTTCGTCAATGTTCACAACGAGGGAAACTATGGCGTTACCCTCCACTGGTAATATTCTAAAGCGAGAACTGAAATTGTACAGTATGTTTTCATGGTACCAATTTTGAAAACCCACATTGAAAAAAATGTGAATAGTTGCATTTCTATGTTCTTTTATCGGAAATTATGTATCAAGATTTAATTGCATCTCTAATGTTATTTTATTCTAGACACATAAGTCATAAGCAAGCAGAGTCTATATGATATAAATCATCTCACTCAGATTTGCATGTGAGTGTAGGGTCAGCATAATGTTTTGAATGATCTGTACATTATTTGACTCTGAATTTGAAATCTAATTATAATAATTGTAGGCATGGAGTGAATCAACCGAGAAATCCATGGTCAGACGGTCCAGAATATGTTACTCAATGCCCAATACAGCCCGGTACGAATTTCACGTACGAAGTGACATTTAGTACGGAAGAAGGAACATTATGGTGGCATGCACACAGTGATTGGACAAGAAATACAGTTCATGGTGCCATCACCATCTATCCTGCCCGGGGAACTACATACCCATATCCAACTCCCGATGGAGAGCAAATTCTTATACTCGGTAACAACTTCTAAATGTCTTACAAATTAAACTTATTGTGATCACACATAAAGTAAATATAAGAATCATAAATTTAATGTTGTCTTGTTTCATCGTAACATAATCGAGTCTAAGTTTTAATACAGAACTTGTCAATAAAAATATAAAATATTCTAAAAATAACTTTTCGCTGGTGCATGTGAATGAGGCCCTACCATTTTTGTCATCTTTCTTCACCCACCAAATAATAATTCACGATTTTCAGATCTACTGCTTTAGTATAACATGGCCAAGGCCAAGTAGTGGAACCAGGCCACACAAGCTGCAAATAATTGGTGTTTACTTTTAAATAAAGCGATAAAGTATTTAAAATAAGTTGTGATTTGCAACGTGGCAGGATCTTGGTATGATTTTGATGTGAATAAAGTGGTTAAAGAGAGATTAATCAGTGGAGAAGATTTGCCTGCCTCATCTGCTTACCTCATCAATGGCCTACCTGGAGATCTTATGTCCTGCTCTCATACAGATACAGGTATGTCATTTATGAATGAGATTCAATCATATACCTTATCACTATAATATACCCATAACATATGTTAATTAACTGGTTGTAATAACTTGCATGAACAAATTTGAATCACTTTTTCTTGACGTAGGGGTGAGCATGAGACAGGATGAGCTGATTATCAGACCCAACTTAAAAATAGCGGATTAGAAACAAGAGGACCCATTACCCAATTTGGAGGTTCTGGTAAGTTGGGAGCGGGTTGTGAATTTTAACCAACCCGGCCCGCTAGATTGATGGGCCGTATGTTTTGGGTTTTTTATGCCCGAACAGTCTCTAACTAGTAAAATTAATTTTCTCTTTTAATAGATTAACTATTTAAAATAAAACGTTGACGAATAAATTTTAATTAACCAAATATCACTGTATTAATAAACAAACTACAAATCATAATTAAGTAACTCGTGCTCTGCTGCTAGGTTGAGTATCTTACTTGAGTGGGGTCTAGTTGGGTAACATTATAAGGGGAGCAGGTTGGATCGGGTTTTAGATTTCCAACCCGCTGCCTGGCCCAAATGTAGCGGGTTGGATATTTTTGGATCCGTTACCCGTTCAGTCGCACTAGGTTGGGTCAGTGGCCGGTCAGGATGTTGGCGTTTTTACAGAATTAGGGTGTCGTTTAGGTTGACATTCTACTGTTTCGTTGTAACCTACGTTGCTGATGTTCGATATCCGAGTGTGAGTTTTATCCCACCCTGTTAACATTGAATGAATAATCTGTTCGCTTTTAAAAATAAATAAATAAATAAGTGGAGGTAGAAGTATGATTAAGTTAGTTAACGGATTCACATCTTCCACCATATGTGATACTCTAACAACCGTGGTTCTCCTCAACTCATGTAACCATTGAAAGAATGATGTAAAATTGATCCTTGATATTTCGTTGTCGTTGGCATTACAGACTCGATATTTCGATGGACAGTCGACAGAAACAAAACGTACCTCCTCCGACTCGTGAACGCGGCCATGAACGCCGAGCTCTTCTTCCAAATCGCCCGACACAACCTCACCGTCGTGGGCATGGACGGAAACTACCTAAAACCCTTCGTCACAAGCCACATTATGATATCTCCGGGACAGACCATAGACGCTTTGGTCACAACAAACCTATCTTCTCTACACAGCTACTACATGGGCGTGAGGAATTTCAAGAGCCTAGTTTTAGAAACTCCTGTTTACGACTTCTCAAATGCAACGGCTATTCTTCAATACAGCGCTGGAGATGATCGAAACGCACCGTTTCCTGTTTTTCCGACCACACTTCCTTTGTACAAGGACTATGATGCTGCTTATGGGTTTGTCCGAAAACTTAGGAGCCTTGGAAATGTCGATGTGCCGAGGAACATTAGCACGAGGATGTTCATTACAGCCTCTGTGAATCAGTATCATTATGGGGAGAATAGTACTATTGAAGCTGCTTATGGTTCGAGCGTGAACAATGTGAGTTGGGTCAACCCTGAAATCGACATCTTACAAGCCTACTACAGGTATGTGTTTTGAACTTTGTTTTTAGAGCAAAATATGTGTAAATGACGAAATTGCACTCAACATTAAGAATTTATTTATTTTTAAAATAAAATTTTAACTAAAAATTCTGTGGCAATTTCATTATTTTTGTACAAAGTATCAAAGTCCCGAGTACACATTTTTTTCATCAATAAAGTACACCCTACCCAACACATTTACAGAAGTGTGACTGTAAATAACAAGTTTTTGCCATTTCTCTTCATATAATGAACATGTATTGGATGTTTCAAAGTAATTGAACATATTGAATAATGTTTTGCAGGAACATGAGTGATGTCTACACCGACGACTTCCCGAACAACCCACCAAAATTCTTCAATTTCACGTCGGATGCGTTATTAGGGTCAAACACGACGGAGGCGGCTCGGGGCACGAAATTGAAGGTGCTGAGTTACAATGAACAAGTGGAAATGGTGTTCCAAGGAACCAATGTGATGAGTGCCACTGAAGATCACCCAATGCATTTGCACGGCCACAACTTTTACTTGGTTGGTTTCGGAGAAGGTATCTTCGACCCTCTCCTCGACCCGCTGCGGTATAATTTGGTCGACCCTCCTTTCCTCAACACTGCTACTACCCCAAGGAATGGCTGGGCCACTGTCCGCTTCACCGCAAATAATCCTGGTATGTTTTATTTAATAATGTCATATTTAATTTAGAGATGATTCTAGTCCATTATGTCCAAGTATGCAGTGCTAATCACATGAACAGATGAAATTGTCCCTACAAAGATGACTGTCTTATTCAAGTTTTGAATTTTTTGGCGCCAATACTCAAAGTTTGAATGGTGAACATATATTACCAAGAAGTTTATAGCAATAGATGGTACTGAAGGAAAAGATGATATATGAACAATATTTAAGTAATTAGACATTTAAACAATATTAGTGCCAGTGATACAAGTAAAATGTATATAATCCTTAACATGATAGATTTTGTAGATCAGTATGTCATACTGTTATTCAACATGAACGAATTCACAAATTTCAAATATAACACTCCAGCACTAACAATTATACGTAATACATTTGAACAAAAATGACTAAATTAGTTTACTTGCGAAAGTGTAAGGGTTAGGTTGATATATATTACCAGTTTAGAGGTTCAACCCTTCATTTTCTACAACTTATTATGTACGAAAAGTTTATAGATTATTAAACTAACACCCTAATTGATGACAAATTTGAATACGATTTGTAGGAGTATGGTTTTGGCATTGTCATCTAGACAGACACATGCTTTGGGGGATG
Source organism: Geranium rotundifolium (assembly GCA_963920655.1). Taxonomy (NCBI): domain Eukaryota; kingdom Viridiplantae; phylum Streptophyta; class Magnoliopsida; order Geraniales; family Geraniaceae; genus Geranium; species Geranium rotundifolium. The sequence goes on from OY987313.1 coordinate 7,516,571, forward strand.
GACTCGGTTTTCATAGTAAAAAGTGGAGGAACGGCGAATTCAACGATGCGCGACCCTCCACCAAACATGCCTTCTTGCAAGCCTTCGTCTCTTCCTCTTCACCACCAATCTTCAAATTCGTTTCCAAAAACTATATAATGAGTATTGGATAAAAGCTATGCTCTTAGTCTCAACCCTATACTTACTTCTACTAAACTAATGGAATATTTTCGGTAGCCAATAATATTTACCGCATGATAATATGCTTTCATGATTGGGTGGGGGGCTATATAGTTTTGGGAAATTTTTTGATCATTATCATTTACTATGCAACTTTTGCATATCACTACCATCTACTTTTTTTTGTTACGCGTCACCACTGTAAGGTTTCATTTAGTTGTACCGTCCATCATAGAGTTAAGTTTGATGTAAAATGTCCATAATACCCCTATATTAAAAAATATATCTTTTAGAAATTTTAAATTTTTTTATCACATGAATAATAAAATATTGATTTCAAAATTGTTTTTTCAAAAAAATATTAAAAATAAAAAACCCATTTTAACAACGTTTTTATTTTAAATATTTAAAAAAAAAATAATATTCTCAAATCAGTTTTTATTATTTATTCCATAAAAAATTTATAAAATTAAACAAATGTTTTTTTTCATTTTTTAAATACAATGGTATTTTATTAAATATTTTACTTTCAAAATTTATTAAATGACTAAAATACCCTTATATTCAAAAAGTGAAATAACTAAAAAAAATCAGTTTAAACTTTTTTTAATGAAATAACTGGAAAAAGAAATAAACACATAACTAATGTCATAATTTAATTCAAGAAAACAATTCTATGCAACATCAACTCCATAATCTCAAAAGCAATAAACAAACAAAAAAAACAATTCTTACTACTTATGGTGTCTTGTCAAAGAGAGTAGTGAATTATTGAAGACAACCCATTTGCCCGATGGAATAAGTATAATTTAATGAAAATTTGAATAGTATACAATTTAGCGATAAAACTTAATAGTGCGAATGGAAATAAAGAAACTGAAGTTAAAGCTACCAAAAATGAAAAAAATTACTTGAGTGAAAAAAATTGAGAATTGGTTAGAGTTAGGTGTACTAGAATGTGGAAATAGACCCTCTTCAAAGCTCCTCCAACCCTTCATCTTCTTGTCCGTGCAATCACCATCGACCTCATGTCCTTTACATCCCCACCCTGATTGGAACCAACCTCAGGAACATTTGGCATGTCCCCAATCCGTCTTCATTTGCGATCGACATGCCATGGTTGCAGACCATCTACACTCATCACAAGAAGACTACCAATTGCTCCACCATAGCACGAATAAGCAAGGAAGAAAATTCGTGTTAATTTAGTGTTGTCTTGCTCCTCCATAGCACATTTTATCCTAAATCTTGATACAAATTCACGAGAGAGAAAAATCATAACATGGCCAAGTGTATAACCTTATCTCTTGCTTGGTTCATTTTCTCATGCCACATGCATCTTGCTTGAATAAACTAACATCATCGACCCACAGTAAGTGCCATATAATTCATGTCAAGTCACTATATATCATATATATGGGCAATCCAACCCATATTTGTTATTAGTATTTTCAAAAACCATATGACAATAACGCCATTTATCAGATTTCCCATATTGGAGATGGGAATGATAACAATCAAGATGCAGAATTCAAGTAAAAGCCCAGAAACTAACAGTACTTGAAGAACAATAAACTAAATGTCTTGGTAAAAGAAGTTTTGGAAGAGAGACATGTGAGCAGTCTGCAAGCGCAAGGCTACGACCACGGAGCCATCTTCGTCGCTGCCTGGAAGAATTAAAGCCCTTCCATCGTAATACAGAGCTCCCGTGCCCATGTACGAAGCCTTTCCCCACCCGAAATCAGCATCGAGTAACGGCAAACCCATCCAAGTCGTTATGAACATGTTAGGGTTCCCCAGAAACGGGCCTTGCTTTCTCATCATGTGGAACGACGATCTCATCCAACTCACATCTTGTTGGCTTCTCGTAAACTCTAGCGTCGACTTTAAGTACTCGTCCGTGATCTTGCCCACGGCTTCTCTTATTTTTCCGGCTGCGTAGCTCAGTGGTCTCGACACCACCTCGCCCGAAACACACTTTGGATCCGTTATTATTCTCACGTTTGCGTTCCCAAAGTATCCCTTGGGAAGAGGGGACTTGAGTCTCCTTCGACAGTCGCCCGCCATCATCACAAGTGTCGGTTGCTCGTACTCGTGCCCTCTTGCTCTGCACGCGCTTCTCCACACGTGGGCCGAGATGGACTCGAACCGGCTATAGTTACCGCTCTCCTGCGTCTCCTTGTCGACTTCGTTTGCTTGCTTCCTTAACCCTTCAACTTGCTCCTTTGTAAGTTTCAACGTTGCAACGGCCGTTTCTTTCTCCTGCTCCTCCTTCACGTCCACCCGCCCCAATAGAAGCGGTAACGGCTTCCATTCTACCTGAATGAAAAAGAATAGTGTAGAGAATAATATTATTGATATTTTTATAGCTGTCGATTGCCATAAAAAATAACTCTTTATATACACTATAGATTAAACTAAATAAAGAAAACTAATCATAATACTACTTATTTATTCAAACACTACCGAAATGTCCAACGTCTGTCGTGGCGGCGAGGGCGGCGAGGACGACATGAGCACGCTGCGGTCATGGCAAGGCGCGTCACTCACATCCAGATCTTTTCCTCGAGCCAACTTAGTCCACGACCTGATGAAGTGCATTGCGGACGCGCCATCTGCCACGGTGTGTGACACGGCAAGTCCGATGGTGATGCCCCCGCAGGCAAATCCCGTGACTCGCACGCTCATTACCGGCCTCTTTTCAATAGGAAGATCGTAGTCGATTAGAGGCAAGAGGGGATTCATTTTGTCAGAAACATCGAAAACTCCAAACTCTTTCAGTGTGGACTCAGACTCAGCCACCACAAACTCGGCTCCCATATCATTGCACACGAGTTCTAGGCGCCCGCCTCCGATCCAATGGAGACGGCCGGCCAATGGATAGAAGGGAACCAGAGCTCGACTCAATGAAACTTTGAGAGTCTCAACGACTTGAGAGAAAGAGAGTGAGTGAACCGGTGTATACACATAGATGGAGGGAGTGAGAGACCACATTTTAGATTGGTCGCAATCGGATAAAGGCAGCAGGCCGTCAAGGGTAGGCTCGGCAGGAGCGACGGTGTAACAGCTTTTAATTACAACCATTTTCTTTAGTTTGAAATTAAATGGCTTAGAGATATGCTATGAAACTTGATATATAGCAACAACTAGCTAGCACAAACAGATGGAGCAAATGAGAGATGAGCCATATTGTAGTACTGCAATTTCCTGCAACCATATTTAATTAGGTCTAACTTATTAATATTTTGTAAACACCTCTGAGATCTCAATCCATACAAGCACCTATTATTTAAATAGATTGGTTTTTTTCTACAACTTTGTAATCTTTTTAACTTTTGTAATTTTAGCATCAGTTTGCATCTCAACCTTACTAATAATGTTATTGACTTCTTGAATTTTTTTGAAATATTCTTTAGCGTGGTGTTTTTCAATTAAAGTAATTTCTTTAATTTTTTGTTGAAAAACATTAATGCTAAGATTAATTTAAAAGTATCTTTTTCTACAAACATGTTATTAGTTTTTTTCTTAAAAAAATAAATTTTAGGAATAATGTGACCTGACTATTTTTAAAGTTGACGTTCTTTCACCTGGGTGTCCTAAATTTTTTTAGCGGTTGTGTGTACCCTAAATTTGTAAAATTTTCACCGTTAGTACCCAAAGACATTTCTGTCCAGTTTTTTCAAAAATAAGTTTAATTTTTGAGGTGAAAAGACTAAAATATCTCTGTAAGTATTTTAAATTTTCAAAATGTGTCATCCTCTCTCTCTCATACCCTCTCCCTCTCTCCTCTGTATAGTTTTATGAAAGCAAAATTAAATATGGTCATGGACTGGTTCGGGCATCGAAGGACGAATTAGCGGCGGGCATGATCGACGCAGGCAGAGCAGGCGGCGGCGAAGAGGTCGCCACGACAGAGGGAGATGACTCGGCCGGCAGTGAGGGCTGCTCCTGCCCCACATGTTCTTTTGTTCTGATAAAATTGAACTATTGCCAATTAAGGATCTTGGAGTTTTGCAAAAATTTGGCAAAATTCACACAAAATGTCTATTTCCACTTTCTTTAATTATAGCACATGTATACGTAGTGTAATTAGCACCTATATATAAAAGCAATCACTCAAAATATAATTCTGTTTCTCAACATAAGCAAAAATTACAGGAAGGCACCAAGAAACTTCCTAGGTTCACTCATTTTGCATCTCTGATTTCAAATGCTCCCAATCGATTTCCTTCCAATACTACCCTTCTTTGACAGCATACATGCACAAATAGTATCTTGAGGCTTGCAGTGAGGAGGGTCTTCAAAAAGGGAAAGAGAGAGCTGCTCTGTATTTCTCAAACTTTCCAGTGACCATTTCGGCGACCTTTTGGCGACTTCAGGCATGACTTGCTGAGAGTTTTAGGTATTTGGGAGGTATCAGGAGCTCTTTCAAGCTTGTTTTCTTCTATTGGGGGACTGTTTCTTGTTGCTCCGTTTTTCTTAAACTTTCCGCCGACCACTATGGGTGCTCTCTTTCTTGCTGCTCTGTTTTCTCCTTTTGGGGGACTGTTTCGACTGTTTCTTGCTGTTCTGTTTTTCTTAAAAAAATTTAGGGTACCAAGATAACTTTAAAAGTAGCCATGTGACATTATTCCTAAAATTTATAAATACTTACTTACTATGAAACAAAATCATAACAAAGACTAAAATAAATTTTACATTCATTAAAAACACACGAGTAATTGACCATAAAATTTAATTAAAATTTTTACAACCAATTAAAATATAAAAATAAATCATATAAAAAAGCGGCCGAGTCCCTAATATTTTAGGGTTTCCTGTCTTGTCAAGTGACAAGCGTACGCAACCTTAGGTATGCAAAATCGGAGTCGTGGAGGTCAAATCGGAAACTATGGAGAGCGAATCAAAGCTATGGAGTGAGACGCGGAGCAGAGGTTGCAATTTTGGAGAGCATATTCTCTGGTATTTTGGGCTTGTCGGGGTTTGCGGTGTGGGTTGCGGAATTGGGTATCGTGGTTGTGGGGGAGGATTTTGCAGGCACGGGTGAAGGGGAGTGGTGGCGGAGGCTTCTGCTGGGGTTAGCAGTGGTTTATGCGGGGATAGCAGGAAGGTATTGCGGTTCAAGAGAATTTTGGTTCTTTTGTCAAAAGTCTCTGGAATTGGCGATGGTAAGGATGTGAGAGTATTATTTCAATATCACTTGCGAGGGAGACGGGTTTCGGGAGGGGTCATCGGTGTTTAGACAGAGAAAATATGGCGATTAGCTTGTTGCGTGATCGAGGGCAGATGGATCCATGAGGGGGTCATCAGTGGTTGGGCAGAGAAAATCTGGCGATTAGCTTGTTGCGGCATCGAGGGCAAACAAATCCGGGAGCGGCTCATCGGAGGTAGGGTGGGAAAATGCTGGCGATTTGATTGTTGCGGCTTTGGTTGGCCGATGGTGGTACTGGGAGGGATCAGGAGTTCTCTTGCGTCGATTGGCATATTTATAAAAACATATCTGTTGTGGGGTCGAACGGTCTCCGTTTGAACCCGCTCAACCTCACAATTAGGTGCTAATTTGCCTCGCATCAGCTTTAGAGAGTCGAGTAGGAAAATTTTATACTCTTTATTGTTTTCAAAAGCATATACAGGAAATGATGGAAAACGAGTAAGATTCAAGAGTCGAGGAGAGCTAAGTTTGGAGTGCAAGAAACAAGAAATGGGTGAAGAAGCAATTAGGCACGATCGTGACCTTCAACAGTGCAGCAGGCACGATCGTGACCACCACCGGCACGATCGTGCCGAAAATGAATATTCCGATGCTATTTTCGCCCAACTTAGAGAGAGCTCTTGCGATCTCAGTAAAGACGCAGCCGCGATCGTGACCAAGAGCATGTCACGATAATGACTCGAGTTTAAACATAGAGGCGATCGTGCCCATGAAGAGAAGACCGCGATGCTGACCTGATCAGAATGGTCCTCCCTGCTCAGTCACGATCGTGCCAGCCCAGCGCACGATCGTGACTCCAGTAGTGACAATCGTGACCAAGCACGGTTTTCATAAGTTGTATTAGGTTTTGACCTAGGAATATGGGGGGCACACATTTTTGATCTCCTAGCCACTAACTTGTCCTGTCACTTCAGCAAGAGAGACATTCTATTTGTTTGCTCTTCATCGTCACTTCAGCATTGGGAGGAGTTTGAGTGGATTTTCCTAACAAGGGTTCACTTTTAGAGCAAGAAGTTGTGTGTGAAGGATTTTCGGCCCCATTTCACTAAGGAGTTGAGGAGATTCAGTCCTTTTCTTCAAGCTAGAAGAGCCATCCACCTCAAGAACGCCATAAAGCATTCTCTATTCCTTTGTCTATGTTTATTATGATGTCTAAGTTGATGTTTGCTATGTGTATGATGATATTAGACTTGAGCCATATGGTTGAGGGCTAAAACCCTTAGTCATGGGTGCTAAACATTGTGTAACTTGATTAACATGTCTTGATATGAGGTATTAGTTCTAGGTTTCTTATGGTGTTGTGTGTGATTTCCTTGTTTTAATGCTTGCATCGTGATTTAATTACGTTGAATGCATGTTAGGAGACTAAACTGTTCCCGAGAGGGACATATAGACTTGGTCCTAGGAAACACAAAGGTTAGAGGCTCGAAACCGGGTTTTGACACTTCAGATTAACTCTTAACCCACTATTGTCGGGCAATTGCGGTTTCGAGATTGATACGAACTCGAGAGAGCGAGTGTTGTCCCGAGGCTAGACCGTTCCCAATGTCGAGAAGCGAGAACAATAATTATGACATAGGTTCGTCACCACGAGACTAATAGAACTAATATTTCTCTTAAGTAATGTCGAGTTATGCATGTTTATCACCCTAACCGCTTTAATTGAATTGATATACAAAGTGTTAATTGCTTGTTTGTCTAAATTCCCAAAACCTCAAAAAGAAGTAGTGTTCCGAGAAATTCAATCGCAAACACAAATTCGACCAACGACCCTCATTAGTCCCTGTGGACTGACCCGATAGCTTACCGGCTCTTATAAATTGTATTACTTGTCGTACGTGTATACTTGCACGGGGAACCGGGAAGTAACGTTTCGCACGACACTTTTCGGCCCAACAATATCGAACTAGGGGGTCTTGGTTTTCTTAAACTTCAATACGTCCTCGTGGTGTCCCATTGGACCATTTGAGGGTCTAGATGGCATGTGATTTTTTTATTTAGGAAGAGCGTTGGAGGGGATCGTCTTATTTCGCAAGTGTATTTGAGATGGTGTACTAAGAGCTTGTTCTAAGTGTTCTCGGGGTGGTTCTTGTAACAGATTTGGAGAGAGTCTCAACCCATTCAGTTAGATGTTGCGAGTTTGCAAGAGGCGTTTTGTTGCGCTACTAGTTATTATGCTCGTCGTTCTTGTGGTGGTTCTTGTAATGGATTTATGGAGAGTCTCATCCCATTAAAAGTGGAGGTCGCGAGGTTGCAAGAGGCATATTATCGCGTTATCTTTTATTTTGCTCGTTGTTCTTGTAATTTCATGACTCATAAATTATTTAGTTTTGCTTTAATTAACATTATTTATTATTTTGTTTCACTTTTTAATGCTTTGGTTGTTCGATATGACGACGGATTAGTTTATTTATAATTTCATAATATATCATATTTACCCTGAAATAAATTATAAAAGATAGTTCTTACGTAAAAATAATTATTCTACAATAATTTTAATTTTTAAAATTTACCGATTTAAAAAGATTTATTATGTTCCAAAATTTTAGTCTTAGAGAAACTTATCCAAGAGTTTAGCCTTAGGCCTCGCCAATCTTGAGGCCGTCCCTGACTGCGAATCTATAGGAATTAAATGCAATTGATTTGTCGGTGATTGTGAGCTAGGACTAGGAGTTAGACTCATATACTAATCATTTCCATTTAGAACGGATCCATATATAATATTATTAATGGAATGATCGTATCATGTGACTAAGGAAACTCAATTGTAGTCAGAATTGAAAAAATAATATATAGTTGACTTGTCCATTTACAATCCATGTGGTTTAACGTGTATAAGCTTAGAATCACGTGATTGGGGTTCTGATCAAGGCTTATATATTATGTTATACATATAACGGTCCAGAAAAGGCCATAATTTGAGCACTAATGACAAGTTAAACATTAATAAATGTTCGAGTAATAATTAACATCATGATCAATATTAATAACCCGGTCATAACCATGTGACCTCTTACTTATTTTAACAGTTAAGTACAGACCATGTGCGCCGCTCGCAACATAAGAGATTAGGGCTGTTCATTTTAACCCGTAATCTTGTTGACTCGACCACCTAACTCAACCCGAGACCCGACTAGAACGGGTGAAAAAATGGGTCTAATTGTGCAAATAAACACAAATTGTGACTGAAATTCGAGCGAGCCTCGAATTCAAACTCGAACCCGTCGGCTCACCAGACAATTCGATTGTACTTGTGTTAAAAATGCAAAATGAAAAATATGATTCAAATTACCCATCCCAAGTCTGAAATATTGAGCCAAGCCCAACCGAACCCCAATTGATTCCCTCCCAGCCCAATCTATTCTCGTCAAGACAGTGACAGTAAACTAGGGATGTCAATGAGGCGGGTTTGAGACGGATTTGACAATTCCCGTTTCCACCCTATTAGAATCGGATCGGAGATTTCCCGTTTCAAACGGAGATGAGGATTCCCCGTCGGATTCGGGGATTGCCCGTTTTCCATTTTCAATCCAAAAAAATGTTAAAACATATTTATTTTTTAATAAAATTTGTATTAAAAATTATTATTTTTGATGTAGGACAATCCCAACTAAGATTCTTAATTATATTAGATTTTGGATAATTTTAGGTTTTTCTATTAAATTAGGTTTTCTAACTCTAATTAGTTTGGATTGATTAGTTCTATTGGTTTAGGTTTACTACTTTGAGTTAGTTTTGGAGAATTAGTCATATATAAGTCTTAGCTTGTGTAGAGATTATTATCATCATTATCATAATTATCAATTTGAGTTACTTGGATTTATTCTGTTTTCTCCCTAAAGTTAGGGTTTTATCTTTGTTTCGTTTCGAATCACTCTTCTGGTGCACCAAATTGTATCAGAGCCCGGATTTGACCGGGCATGATGGTCAACTATGGTACTAGTAGAATCCAACCCGTCGTCGACAAACGATGGATTGAACGAGTCGTGCAACGACTCGGTGACAATATACATTCACTTAGTAACATGACACATATGCTTCCTGTGCATACATCTGAGGTGAGAAATCAACACCGCGAAAGTCGAATGAAGAAAGACAACGATGCATGTGACTTTCCACTTGTTTATCAACAACAAGAAAAGAATATTCATGCGCTGACAGCCGATGTAGAGAATGAGAACACAAAGACAAGATATTTCGAACTTGATGCACCATTAACAATAAGGTATGTAAAGTGATCATTAATCATGGTTGCAACGAAAATAAAGTCTCCAAAGCATTGGTCAAAACGCTCAACCTGGAAACAGAAGCACTCATGATACCATACAAAACTGAATGGAATAAAAGGGGAATCAAGACTAAGGTAATTGAAATTTGTTTCGTTCCTTTCTCAATTGGAAAATACTATAAAGATGAGATTTTATGTGAAGTGGTGGATATAGATAATTGTCACGTTTTGTTGGGGCGACATTGGTACTGCGACATCAAGGCTACCTATAGGGTTCGTGACAATACCTATATGTTTTGGTGGGAAAATAACAAGATTGTATTACTCCCGCAATCAAACTCACTAGACTCCAATCTCACTATTAAGAAAGACAAGCCAGTTTTCTCAGAAGTTAACGATCATGGAAAAGTTGAAGAACAAATAGAAGAAGATACTAAAGTTGGTATCGAGAGATGTACGCTTGCAAAAATTAATTCGGAATCTTGTAAAAATCAATTGATTGAGCGCAAGGAGATACATGATGTTCCATACCGTGAATACAAGATTTTGAAAGAGGCACATGAAACTGCCAGTGTAAGTTTTGTATATGCTCATATACAACTTGAAGTAAGGACAAACAATATTCACGTGGTTGACACTAATGAAAATACAAAGGGGCTAGCTAGTGTTACATGAAGTTTTTCAGAAATTGAAGATAGAAGTCAAGATGCAGATCCTGATAGTCATGTGCAATCAAGTAAAACAAATATGTCAAAAATAAATTTGTTGGATTCATTATCGATACACGCAAAAGGTACGAAGGTTACAACTGAAACTCTTGATACTGAGTTGAGTTTTGGTATTATTAATTGTTCTCAAGTTTCATCAAGTATGGCCAAAGGTTATGAAAACAGTCATAATAGAATTTATGATCAAGAACGTGATGGAAATATGAAAGTGGACAAGAAGCCGACATACAAGAAGTCATGAAAAATCTTATAGTTATGACCAACGAGATGGAAATCTACTGCTAGACTTAATTGATGCTTCTCATTGTAAGACAAAAGAGGATTTGCGGGTGATAAATCAAAGGCGTGATGGAACTTCAACTAATGATACAACAACTTTTATGAAAAAAGTAATTTGTGCTCCATCGATCACTATGTCACATCTACAACTTCAACTCCGACTTATGCATGCTTTATTTGATGAATATGACTGAAATAAACCGTTCGAAAGAATTGGCCTCAACACAAAGTTGGTAAGAGTAGATGGTTACCATGAGTTTGGGGGCGATAAGCTGGTTCATGGTCTAAACATTAAGAATATGAATGTCATGTATTTTGGACTGCCTGCTCAGGGAATATATTTTGGTCTTCCGCCCAAGACCCTTTATGGACTGAAGAATCGAGATTTTGTGACCAAATTTAATACGTGTCGAGTATGGAATTGTCATCCCAAGAAAGACATTCTCGCGCAAATGAATGTCCGCAACATGCTTAACATTGGAGACACATTCAATAACCATCCACCAGATGAGTTCTTTTTAGATCTAGAAAACTCGGGACGAGTTTTTTTCAAGCGTCGGAGAATTGATGTAGGACAATCCCAATTAGGATTTTTAGTTATATTAGATTTTGGATAGTTTTAGGTTTTCCTATTAAATTAGGTTTCCTAAATCTAATTAGTTTGGATTGATTAGTTCTATTGGTTTAGGTTTACTAGTTTGAGTTAGTTTTTGAGAATTAGTCATATATTAGTCTTAACTTGTGTAGAGATTATTATCATCATTATCATAATTATCAATTTGAGTTACTTGAATTTATTCTGTTTTCTCCCTAAAATTAGGGTTTTATCTTTACTTCGTTCCGAAGCACTCTTCTCCTGCACCAATTTTAACAAAAATATATATTAAAATATTATTATTTTTCATTAAACATCTATTATAAAATATTATTTCAATAAAAAATATTTCTTTCACTAAATGTATTTTTTTAAAATATTTTTTTATTTAAAAAAATATTTTTTTAATATATCGTGGTGGAGCGGGGCGATGATACCTCACCCCCTCCACGTCCCGTTCCCATCCGGATTTGGGGATTCTCTGCTCGTTCCCAGACTCTTATTTCTCCTTCTCTACAGCCACATCCACCACCGCCCACCGATCTTTGTCGGAGACACGTCTGTTCTAGTCCCGTCGAAGGCAAATTCTCATAACGCCAAATTTGCCAAGCTCGCCAATATGGGTTCACTCATCACCATAGTTCCATCTCACCTTACTCTGAGCGTCGTCGGAAGAGCGACCTTCATCGACCAAACGCCAATTGCCGCTTCGTGATTGGTGATCGTCGACTCTTGGCTGCCGACTCCGATTCGTGGCCAACGACGACCCTGCATTTGAAACGCTCGCTAGAGATCGACTCAAATTGCGTTTGTGTGTTTGGATTCTATTTTAAATGGTATAATGTCACGATTTTGAATGCCTAAAACCCTCGACTATGACTTTGAGGGCTTGAATCGCATTTGCGTATTTGAGTTCTGTGTTTGACACAGAGTCTCGGTCGCCAAGAGTTCTTGGTCAACGAGGTCGGGGGGCGTCGAATCGGTGAAGGAGTGAAAGTTTGGAGAGAGATGAGAGACCATAACTTTTGGGGCCTATCATGTGTATTGGGTTGAACCCGACTAACCCCAGACTCGACTACATCAACTTGGGTAGAAAAGTGGGTCTGGTTTCATGGACTCGAAAGAGGTCAGGTTGAGTCCAATAAGAGGTCATGGATCCGACCCGATGAACACCCCTATAAGGAATGCGAACATACCTTCACCTGCCAACACTGCAAAAAATAAGAGTTGTGTATGCAATGTGTCTGTAGCTGTTATCTTGTTAACCATATTTGACAAGTCATTGCCAACAGTAGGAAAAATGACCGTTGGTAGCCGTTGATGAGGGGTACGTACATTGTTTGTATGCGTCGCCCTTAACACATATGGAGTAACAATCAAATACAAATCAACCCAAAACCTCCAAACCACATATCTGGCCGTTGATTTAGCGAGATTACACCAGCGCACGGCTTCGTATAAGTGAGGGGCAGTTCCATATTTTTACACGTTCACGCTCTCTTTTTAATGCGTCACAATCAAATTCTACCCGTTTTTTGTTTTGGTTCTACCATTTTACAAATCAAGTTCTACCATATGCATACGTTGTTCAACCGGGTTCAGACCCCCTGGTTACACATAACCCTTAAAAGGGTTCACTTGTAGGGATTAGTATGAAATCTGACACCTTCCTCGTCCAACAGGGTTTAGTTATAGGGTATACTTTTGAATCTGGTCCCTATCATTATAGTCAGGGACCAGATTTTTGAATATGATCCCCATCATTATAGTTGGGGACCCCTCGTTACATCATTCACCCAACAGGGTTCACTTCCCCCTTAGGTTTTAGTTTTGAATTCAGTCCCCATCGTTACATTCGAGGCCCCTTCTTACAGTAGTTGGATAGGCTGTCGTAATCACCCCGAACCCTCGCTGCCCGGTTCCCCCTTGTTACATTCGGGAACCCTCGTAACAGTTGGGAACCTTGTTACATATTTTCCTCAAGATTTATGCACATATGAGTGCAGTAGGGTGTAAACCCGGTAGAACCGCGATATACATATGATAGAACTTTGAATGTGAAATGGTAGAACTTAATTGTGACGCGGCAGAAACTCAGAATGAGCGTGGTATAAAATTTCCATAATACCCCTACGACCACAGTAGAACCACGAAATGAACGCGGTAGAACTTTCCTACCATGTGTCGCGCGCTGGTATAATCTCGTCAGATGAGCAGTTTTGGTAGAAATTCGGACGTTTAGACGTTCTACTCGATTTGTATTGGAATGTATCCCTATATATGTGTGTGTATTGTTTTTTTTATGAAAGAGTGAATATTTAGTTTGAAACATTTATATAGGAGAAAATTTTGATTTTGAGTTATCACAAATTTTAAAAGAGAAAACTGTAAGCGATCGAATAAATCGTATCACATTCGCCGCCTACAAGGCATGTGTTGGATTATTTGTTTTTCTATATATTCTATAACATATGTAAACTAGTATCATCTAATATATACTAATTTTTGTATCATATAATATAGTATAATTAGTCCGAACATTTTGTTTGTTAGTCTATTCCATTATTGTTGTAGACATATTTAAAAAAATTAATCGATCATAGATCAGAGGAAAGAAATTAAAAGGTCAGAAGCGTTTATGACGGAATGACTATCTTCATGAAATTTGTGAGGCAAAATGCTAGAGAATATAGTCTTCTTTAGCGAAACTAACCAGATTCATAAAATGTTTTAATATATGTGCGCAAGATATAAATATCATTTGCAATCATTTACGGAAGGGGTTCTTGAGAGATTATATTGGTAAGTTTCAAGAGAATCAATCTAGAGAAAAGACCTTGAATAGATTGAATCAAAATTATAACATGCTTTGCTTTACGGAATTAATGTTATCGTGCCTAAAATTGCCAAGTTTGTGGTGCTTTTCTATCAAACTCTTTAATTAAGTAAATTAAATATGCAAATTACATTGATCACCTAAATTACATGTTGCTGTTTCAGAAACTTGCCGTTAATTATGACATAAACTCATAAACAAGAGACCATATCCTCAATAATGGTCCAGACCTGCTGCACATTGGTCTTCGTCCTCGAACTATCTGCACCGAAACCCTATCCCCCTCTACAAATAAGCGCCAACGATATGTCGACTAACACGAATTCCTACCCACGAATTCCTTTCGACTAACAGTAACTAATCAAATAATATAGACATCCAGGGCGGAAAAAATCGAGAAAGCAGATATGTAGTCAAGCTCAAATACGCGTCGTTGAGCTCAAGTTTGTCACCGGAGGGAGCTTGGCTGGAGAAAGGCAGACCCAGATTGAGAGACGATCTTGAATCTTGAAATATTCTGGGTTTTGACGAATCTCAACGATTTATGAGTTGGAGACTTCTAAAGGGCGTTATGGTCATTTAAGAAAAAACTAACATAAAATATGAAATCAAACACATGTCAGATATGGCAAAATATAATAAGTGATAAATTGGTCATTAATTAAGTGGGTTGACTGTTATTTTTTAAGGATAGGTATAATAAATTGTAATGGTAGTTGAATCATGTATTAATCCTAAAATTAATTTGTCAAACCATCACCATAAGATCAACTTAAATCCGGAATCTATTGGTGTTGTTTAAAAAAAAAGCATAATAATGAACAAGCCATTTTATTTGATTTTCGAAATTAAATACTAGAAACCCACAAACAGTACTAGTCCATCAATAATTATTTATGCTTGGAATAAATGAAACTAAATATCTTGATAAAAGAAGTTTTGGAAGAAAGGCATGTGAGCAGTCTGCAGGCGCAAGGCTACCACCAATGAGCCATCTTCATCGCAACCTGGAATTATGAAACACTTCCCATCGCAAGACAGACCTCCCAATCCCATGTACGACGGCTTTCCCCACCCGAAATCAGCATCCCGAATCGGCAAACCAATCCAACTCGTCATGAATATATTAGGGTTCCCCAGAAATGTCGACGGTCTCGTCCAACTCACTTCTTCTTGACTACTTGTAAACTCTAGCGTTGACTTTACGTATGCGTCCGTGATTTTGTTTACGGCTTCTCTTATTTTTCCGGCCGCGTAGCTAAGTGATCTCGACACCAGCTCGCCCGAAACACACTTTGGATCTGTACGTAATTATTCTCACGATTGCGTTCCCAAAGTATCCCTTGGGAATTGGAGGCTCCGTTCTTGTTCGAAAGTCCCCGACGGTCTTAAAAACTGTTGGCTGCTCGTGCTTGTGCCCTCTCGCTTTGCACGCACTCTTCCACACGTGGGCTGAGATGGACTCGAAGCGTGTATAAGGCGGTTCATTACACGGACTTCATAATTTGCTTGCTTCCGTATCCCTTCAACTTGCTCTTTTGTAAGTTTCAACATGGCCACTGACGTTGATTCTTTCTCCTTCTCCTCCTTCACGTCCGCCCGACCGACTAGGAGTGGGGACGCCTTCCATGCCGCCGGAATTTCCAAGTGCTGATGCGGCGAGGGGGACCACGTGAGCACGCTACGGTCGTGGAAAGGTGCGTCGCTTATGTTCAGATCTTCTCCTCGAGCCAGCTTAGTCCATGACCTGATGAAGTGCATTGCGGACGCACCATCTACTATCACGTGTGACACGGCAAGCCCGATGGTGATGCCGCCGCAGGCAAATCTCGTGACTCGCACGCTCATTGTCGGTACCTTCTCAATGGGAAGATCATTGCGGATTAGAGGTAGGAGAGGCTTTATTTTATCCGTGGGATCAAAATCTCCAAACTCTTTCAGCGTGGACTCCGACTCTGCCACTTCGAACTCGGCCCCCATAGCATTGCACACGATCTCTAGGCGTCCGCCTCCAATCCTACGCAGACGGCCGGCCAGTGGATAGAAAGGAACCAGAGCTCGACTCAGTGAAGCTTTGAGCGTCTCAACGACTTGTGAAAATGAGAATGAGTTATTTAGTGGATAAACGTATATTGTGGGAGTAAGATCAGGCCACGTTTTAGATTGGTCACAATCGGATAAAGGCAGCGGGCCGTGAAGGGTAGGCTCGGCAGGGGTGACGGTGTAACAACTTTTTATTACAACCATTTTCTTGACTTTATTTTAAATGGCTTAGATATGAAACTACATATAGTATGAAGCTATATATATAGGAAAATTACAAAAACTCTTTATTCACTTTATTTTTACAAAAATTCTCCTCCGCACATGTTTTTCTTGATTGGCAATAATTGAATACATCTTAAACTACTAGCATGTATCAAGATTCGAATTTAGGACTGTCGAATTTGTGCCCTAGCTTAATGTAATTAATTATCTATTTGTAATGTTTTATCATCAATTGGAATAAATAAAACGACATTATATTACTAGCGTGTTGTAGTAATATATTAAATGTGATTCGATCTATGTCATTATGTGTATCAATAATTATAGTAGAACTGTAGATCGGAAAGAATCACATTTAATGTGTCACTGGTCATACGTGCTTCATCAGAAGCGACCGGTATGAGGATAACTCTATATGATCATGCTCTATTGATCATGACAAGGTAGTGCTGGAGTTAGATCATGGATATCATTCGTGGAATGATATTGGACGATCCGAATGTGAGTATGTAGCATAGATGCTGTCATGAGCATTCTCACAAATCGTAGCTTGTCAAAGTATCCTTAGACCAAGGAGTCTTTGTCGTTACTATGTAATCGGTAGCTGAGTTTGACGTTGCCTAGTATTATCTGTAAAAGGGTAGTCATAAGGGCTCTGATTGGCTCAGTTATTAATTACATAAGGGAACACGAAAGACGGCTAAGGGATTTATCCCTCATGCTCCGGCATGGGAAAGATATCTCTTTTGGCCACTTGATGAGACTGCCTGAAAGGAAATGCTTTGCCATGCTAGAGATACGCAGTATTAGGATTCAATCATCTCACAGATCAAGAAACAGTGATTGATTAAATAAGGATGACGGCTCTATGTCTTATGATCAATTTGGATATCTAGAGATAAAAGGATATTGACTTGAACGATATGAGGTTAAGTCAAATTATCGATAATCATGATCGTTGGGTAAGCATAATGCCTTACTAGAGGTCAATTGTGATGGGGAGGGCAAAATGGTAATTTTGCGCCGATCTGCCAACGTATCGTGAGCATAGAGGGTCACACACTTAAGACGATGAATATAGCAAAAGATGACTTCGAAAGTCCACATGCAAAGAGATAAGAATTTTGGGAAATTCACTTTCCTGTTTAATTAGACCGGACCGGTCTAAGCTAAACCGAAATGAATTAGACAATTACCGGTCTAGGTTGTAAACCGGATGGTTACGAAAATTGTTCTAAGTGAATTATGAGCTGATTTAATTCAATTCATTTAATTAATAATCCTAAGTCTATTTGGGCTCAAAAATGATTTTAATTAAATGGGATTGGACTAAAATGGGCTTAAGGCCCTTCTAGGATTTGATGAATTATAATAATAATAATAATTATTATTATTTTAATTCAAAAATAATCCAAGATTGGAAAGTACAAAGAAAGGAAAAGATTTGACAAAATATTATTTTGGAAAAATCGGAAAAAGGGAAGGGGAAGGGGGTCGATTTTGAGAAATTGGGAATATATTCCCAACTCCCAAAATCGGCCAAAACGGCTCTCTCTCTCTCTCTCCCTCCTCTCCCATTCGGCCGACCCCCTCTCTCCTCTCCTCTCTCCTTGTGTTCATGCTCCCTTCTTGTAAAACTAGTAATACTTGCAAGAATGTTTTGATCTAAGGATCAAGACATCGTCTGTGTGGACGTGATAGAGAAACATGATTTTTCGATTTTGTTTAACCGAATTCGCAATAAAATGTATAAATTTATTCACATTCTAATCTTTTTCTAAAATCGATTTAGCATGAAGATCATAATTATAGTTTCGAGATTCATGGTTAATTCGTTTCCGCATGAAATTAATTGTTTTGACCCTATGAAATTCCTTCAATGACCTCACACGTATGAGGTGACATTCACTCATGTTCACCGGAACTAGAACCAAAGAACCGGAAATCATGGGTAACGGTTCTGATGTTAGTTCTTAAAATGGAGAGCTAAGAGTTCGGTATAGTCCTATTCTTGATTGGTTCGGTTCAATTCTAGACCCATGCCAACATCACGTGCTAATTCAAACGTCCAACATTTAGGTGACATTTCGGTTAATTTTCACAAATTTATAAAGATAGTGCAAATTTAAACATGAATGCGAGTGAGTTTGTGCAAATATATATATAACGAATGGAACCGGGTAGAACCGGACTGGAAGAAACTTCATCAACGGCTGTCGTCACTCCACGCGGCTGCTCTCCACGTATTTTCGTCATTTACAAACAAACTTAACAGAATTTTGAAAAAAGTCAACATAAAAGGTAATGTGTGATTTTTGGATAGTTAAGGCATCTCACAGATTGATTTTATAGTTAAGGGGGCATGTGAGACACGCGTATTGTAAGGGAGGGTTATGTGAAATTTACCCTAAAAAAATACACGTTTCTCGTTATATTTGAATAGTTCTCACAGGTTTTCACTCACGCAACTTTTAGTTCTCACTTGAATGCACATATTATACATGTGATCACTAACAAGCATGATCATTAATAAATCGTCTTGGTAACATGGTGATCTATATCTTCATATCCAATATATATATATATACATGTGTTAGTGCTCACATGTATAATAAGTCAACTATATATGCTTTTTCTTCCCTAATGTTCGAGCATCCTTGCTTCTTTTGTCCTATATCTAATATGTCTTTTCCTCAAAGCAAACTATTATTCTTTTGATAGGTTGTAAGCGTGTCCCTCATTCTCATGTATCCTATTCTTAATATCTCTCCCTCTCTTTTGTCTAAATAATCTCTCCCAATGAAAAAAACTACCAAAACTTTTACTCTTTCTTTTCTTCTTGGCCGCAGACCACACCACGTCTTCCCTCATTCACCGCACCTATGTAGCAGAGGTGCTCCTTCAAAGACTTTTTGTCCTATTCACTGTCAGTGTAAGTGTATTAAGACACAATTTGTTTGATTCAAAACTTAAGAGTTGCTCTGTCTCAGTGTCATTTACAAGAACAGCACATATATGCTATATCATCTATTAACAGAATATGAAACAAGAGACGAATCCGGAGATTCAACGCAGTGATACGAGCACATTACAGACCTAAGAATTTTGTTCTCTAGAGAATTAATTTGGAAGAGTTATATATAACCTTTAAGGTCGAACATGAGAGACGACTTCCAAATAGTGTTTGCCACCAAAGATTGGGCTTCCTTACAAACCCAACGATGCCGCAGTGAAGTATGTGACTTAAAACTGTGGACCCGAGACCCACAAACTCGTAAATTAATGTCAGATTGTGATGTCAATTCAGGACATAAATTAACTTCGAAACTCATCAACCCATAAACTAAAAATGACTAACATATATGTTTATCTTCCATAACCACTTCACAGTGACCAAACGACCCACAAACAATCTTAAGCCAACAACTATAGAATATGATATCAGTTAGCAACTAATTCCCAAGAAAATATTGAACTCACAATTTAGTATTTAGTAAGTACCTATACAAATTAACATCTCTTAGAAAAAGAAAAATTACTAAACATCCATAAAAAGCAAGAAGATAATTCAATAAGTGATCCAGTTCTGACCAGTAATTTGTAATAACATGAGAGCTTTATTGTCATATATTTGTAAAGTGAGATCAAATCACATTATCAATTTACCCACTGATTAGTATCACTAAACTATCCTCCACTTTCAAATCTAAAAAAGGGTTAGGAATGGAGTTAAGAACATAAAAAGACTAGTGTTTACAAACACTGATTTTCCGATGAGCTCTCCAGCGAGTTCCTGAGAGGGAGTTGGCGGCGGAGGTGAAGTGGGAGACGGTGGAGGAGAGGGTGCCGGAGAGGTCAAGGCCGGAGAGGCAGAGGTCAGAGAAACACCAAACACACACGAGTGACATGTTTTGAAAATTTAAAGTAAGACCAAGGGTATCTTCGTCTTTTCAGTTCAAAAGTTAATAGATTTCATCCAAAATTTTAACGGTCGGTGCTAAGTGTCAATTTTTCATCGTTAAATGTAGGTAGGTGTCCACTTTAAAAAATGTAGTGTCTATCTCTCTTTTGAGTATTGTTGGGTGTGACTTACTGTCCTTTATCCTATATTCTTCCCCACCTAATATATTTGTTTCTATACTCGAGTAAGATGACTAAAGTACTTATGGAAGTAGAAATGGACTCTCTCCCAGACTCCTCCAACCTTCGTCTTACAGTCCATGCAATCACCATTGACCTCAAGTTTATCACTTCCCTACTCCGATTATAATCAACCTCAACAACATCTTGCATGTCCTCAATCCGGATTCTCTGTCTTCAACTGTAATCTCTCAACTTCAATCGACAAACATTGTTTGAGACTATCTACTAGGAAAAGTGTGAGTGAACTGCTCGACGCCTCTCGACCTCGCGCAAGCACACACAGTCGACAAGTAACAAAAATGGTAAATATTCAGGTCAATTTTCACAAGGATCAAAATGGAGTCTAATAAACTTAAGATTTTCTCTCCTCATTACTTTGATTCGATTACCTTCATCAAACTAAGAAGTCGGTTCTAAGAGATTTCTTCAATCGCATAAAACTAAATGTCTTGATAAAAGAAGTGTTTGAATAGAGACATGTGAGCAGTCTGCAAGCGTACGTAAGATTACCACAAAGGAGTCATCTTCATCACAACCTTGAACTATAACACACTTTTCATCGCTAGAGAAAACTCTCGGCTCTGCATACATCGACTTTCCCCACCCGAAATCAACATCGCGTATCGGAAAACCGATCTAACTGGCCATTACCATATTAGGGTTCCCCTGAAGTGCTCAGTGGTCTCGACGCCAGCTCACTCGAAACACACTTTGGATCCGTTGTACTCTCACGAATGCATTCCCAATGTATCCCTTGGGGAAGAGGAGGCTTCACTCTTCTTTCCAATGTATACTGAAATTCTGGTTAGATGCAAGATGTCTATCACAATGTCGAGACTAACTGTGAGACATCTTGCTGGTGCAAAGTCAACAATAAAAATGACGAACGGAAAGTAAACGACAGGAATTGGTTACCCAGTTCGGTGTAAAATCACCTACGTCTGGGGGCACTCTGTCAGTGAACAAGTTCCACTATACGTAATCAATCACACATACAAGACTTTATGATTATCACACAAATCTAAGCCCTATGGTATTATTACTAGTGTGAACTTAACTCAGGGTCTCCCCCTATCTCCGAGCCTCCGACTCGAGTCCACTCTTAGAACTGATCCCACAATTCCCTCTCCTCCTTTGCCGTCGTCTTCAAAGATTTGCACACAGCTTCACTGGCGCGGGTTCGTTCAAAACATCCAAACAAATATTTCTGCGATTCTTTGTTTGGAACACACAAGCAATATTCTTAGCTACAACATACAGCTCCCTAACACGCTCGTCCAACACGCTTAGGAACTCTGTATATTATAACTAAAAAATAACTACACAGCACCGCCTTCTACGGGATGGAACGATCATCTATTTGTAGAAGATGTGGCGAGGCTCTCTTTAGGGTTTCCTAAAAGATCTTATACGCGCCTTGCCGATTACGTCTCTTACAAGTTTCCTTTTGCTGCTGCACAGTTGATACGGAAAGAATCCTTCTGATATTCGAAAATCTTTTATTTAAGGAAATTTCATACAGTCTTCTGGCGAGATCTTAGATCGTGATGTGCGAGACTTCTAGATAGACATCTTCTGATTTGAACATCGACGTCTTAAGTCACGACATATGGATGGACATCTTTCCATCATATAAAATAGCCAACATCCGTAGGAACCACATATACCTTTCTTGATAAGCATCTCTCTGATACAAAAGGATTTTTTTCAATCCATACCGTGCAAAAACATAAGTTCAGATACAACTATATCGTCTGTAAATAGACTATGTCTTGAACCAATTGATGGTAATGTTTATGGCCAACTCTGTTTCAAAAGGAATTTTTTATTTGTTACTCTATTAACCTCCCAGCTTTAAAGATCATATCAAGATTACACGTCCCAACTACAATTACCAGAGGCAAGGTTGTATGCGTCGGCCAGGTATATGTTGTCCAAGTACACACTCGAGCTCAGTGTCAATCTATTATCTATTTCTTGTTTGAGTCCTATTTTAGTGCAAGTCAATTCCCTATATATGGATTTCTTTTTATGATTACATTATGTATAATTGTAAAAATGTACTTCAAATAGACTACCAGTTGTGTTTGCTCGCTCTCATAAAATGACAAGTGATTAGAAAGCCAAGCAGAAACATCAAATCCTAGTTGCTACTTTGTTTTACTGATATTGCAGTTCCTCTACCTCTCTTCATTTCATACAACTTCTTCAAATGGTAATTTTCGCTGCCTTAATTTAGTCATGTTGGCATGGTTTCTTAAATTTTGACGTCTTCAATGATCACTGATCGTCTGATCTCTGAAGCTGGTACGTTTCTGGAGGCGAATACTAGTTGACGAAGATGGTTCACAAGCAGGCATGCCAAGAGGCGGGTCGCGGATACTTGTCTCTGGCGTGTCCCCGTTCTTCACTATGATCACCGTGTTCATTCCCCAACTCAGGTGTCGGTCCAGATGACAATGCCATAACCAAACTCCGGGATTATTCGCCACGAATCGGATGGTGAGCCAGCCGTTCTTAGGGAGCGAAGCGGTGTTGACATAGGGCGGATCGACCAAGTTGTAGGTCTGTGGGTCCGTGTCGTTGTTGAAGATGCCAGGACCGAACCCGACGACGTAGAAGCTGTGACCGTGCAGGTGCATTGGATGATCCTCGGACGCATTCAGCACGTTAGTCGACTGCAGAATGATCTCCACCTGTTCCATATGCTCTAGCACTTTCACTTTTGTGCCTTTCTGTGGCTGTGTGTAGTTAGTTCCCAAATCGTCCGCTATGAAGTCGTAGTAAGACGGAGGCTTGTCTGGGAAATCATCCGTGTAAACCCCGCTCATGTTGCTGTAACAAAAGATGGATACGCGCACCCATTAGTACTAGTTTATTGTTAAAGATTTATCTATCTGTGCAAACGTATTACCTGTAGTAGGCTTGTAAGACATCGACATTGGGGATGATCCAGCTGACATTGTTCATGCTGGAAGCTAAGAATATGGAAGCCTCTTCGGTGTCATTGTAGAAGAACTGATTGACGGCGGTGGTCACGAACATTCTGGTGGTGATGTTTTTCGGGACATTCAGGTCATTCGAGAGGCTCCTGAGTAGTTTGAGGAAGCGCATTCCGGATGTATAGTCTGTGTAAGAAGGGAGGGTGTCGTATGGGTAGGATGGTGAAGCCGGAGAAGTGTAGTTGCCTCTGTATTCGAGAATGGCGGTCGTGTTGGCCTTGTCATATTCCGTGAAGATGGCCTTGTCCGTGTAGTACTGCCGGATGGCGATGTAGTACTCACTCGGGGTCTGATCGGCGGTGACCAAAACGTCCATGGTTTGACCCGGAGACAGCATGAGGTAGTTGGTGACAAAGGGTTTTAGGTACGCCCCGTCCATCCCCACCACCGTCAGGCTGTGTCCGGCGATCGAGAAGAAGCTTTCCGCATTCATGATACCGTTGACGATGCGGAGAAGATAAGTCTTTCCGTAATCAACATAGGTACGGTAAGTGGACTCTGCATTTACAAAAGACACATATCCAAAAATTATTCACGAGGGGACAACGAACATTCAATAAAAAATCAAAACTCTTTTGTACCGAAGAAAGATTATTCATACATAATTTTCATTTAGCTATTTTTCGACACTAAATTTAACGCGATGATAAGGTATTAGTTGATTTCTAGGACATGACATATTTTAAAAACGATTTAATTTAATTTTAATTGTTGTTTAGAAATAATTTCATAATCTCATCATAGACTTGCTTCCGCAATTCACAAATCGCAATAATAAACAAATAAAATTTAACTAATTTGTTACTATAAGCAAACATAAAATCTAATTAAAAAATACTTTAACTAATAAAATAATTAGGTTTAGGGAATTGAGCTTAAGACCCCTCAAACAACATTAGAAAGCTCAAAACTATATGCTATTATAAAACTTGTCAATGGCAAGAGACTCTTTTTATTATTTTGCACCGGTTTATAATGATTAAGTTTCAAGGAGGGGGCATGTGTAAATCTCGAATAAAATTTTACATCAACAATTCTCGGGCCAAGGAGTGCAGCTGCCCCTCCTGCCCAAAAACAAGTTATATGCAACGGTGGTTTTTTCATATAATGTGCGATGAGGCGGCGTACCTGCACAGGTACGCCACCACTATAACAATGTAGTACCTATGTGAGAAATATCGTCGTTTACTTTAACGTCGCCGGGATCTACGTATGCCCTTGTTATCTAACAGTATTGTCTCAAAATTGGTCGTGTAACAACAACGTTAGTCCGCCGCAGTTAAAACATTTTCGGGCAGTACGCGAGTGAGTACCTTTAGAGCAGTTACAAAAGTCCCCGGGCTGGCTGTTGATGGTGTAGGCACTAGATATGGGCAAGTCATAGCCGTTGAGAAGGTCATATTCGACCAACAGGTTGACATCATAGGTGTACCAAGATCCCAGAACCAGAATTTCCTCGGCATCGGGCTGCCTAGGATACGGATAAGGCTCGCCTCGAGCTGGGTAAATCACGATCGCTCCGTGCACGCTGTTCCTCGTCCAGTTGCTGTGAGCGTGCCACCATAGAGTCCCTTCCTCGTCCGAAAATATAACCTCGTACGTGAAGTTGGTGCCCGCCCGGATCGGGCACTGCGTCACGTATTCCGGTCCATCCGACCATGGGTTCCTCGGTTGCTTCACTCCGTGCCTTGAAGTAGATTACACAGCAACGCTAATTATGTTATTATTAGTCATGTTCAAATGATAATTATGATTGAAATTACTGTCGTTTACTTCATAAATAAGTCTCAATATTACAAGGAAGATCGTGTGACCAACCTACCTATGAGTCAAAGCGTACCAAAAAGTCATATATATGTAGCACAAATTAATGTTTTTGTAAAATGTCTATCTTTCACTATCTAATATTGATTACAATAAATGTGGTAAAAATTATTGTTAGGCGCTAGCTAGTGAGAGAGGGTCTCTAAAGCTTAATTAGGCAGAGCTTAAGCACCAGGCAGAATTCTATTTTCTTATTTTTTTTAAACTTATATTTAATAAATTATATATGCTTATTTAATAAAATATATATTGTACTACATTAAAAGTAATAGAAAATATTTAAAATATAAATATATTTTAAAATTATATTTCAATGTTTATTTTCAAATTAATCATGCTTTAAAGTTTTGTCAACGCACACAACTCATATATTTCATTTAATAAAATCTAAAAATACATATATAGTGCATTTTATAACTTCACAAACTTCTCAAATATTTGGTGTTTATTTTAAAACAATTCAATAAAATGTTTGGGCTCGAACCTACTTAATTAGTGCCGGTCCGAACCAGCTCTTAACCGGCCCTGAACTGGTCTGAACCAGTCTGAACTGGTCCAGTGCCAAAAATCGGATCGGTAGGCATGATTTTGGCGCCCAGACAAAGCCTTGGCGGCCAACTGATCAACCGTCTTTTACAACAATGATTTCAATTGAACAGTTCCTTCTCTACCACAAACATGCATAAATTTCTTGGTTAAGATTTTATATTGTCGTAACTCAAAATATGATCGTCAGCCCACAAGGTCAATCAAATATATATATATATATGTTCCCAATAAGACGTTTTCAACGGTTCAACTTCACACTTGCAGTGGTCACAAAAAAAAGTTAAAGTATGTAAAAAAGTTATCATACCAGTGAACGGTGACGCCATAGCCTCCTTGGTTGTGAACATTGACGTAGACCGTATCGCCTTTGTTGACATAAATGACAGGTCCTGGCAATTGCTCATTCACAACCAGCATGCTCTTTGTGCTACACAGCCTTGTATAATTTTTCTCCTTCAACTACATTAACATTTTACATTCAAATACTGATTAATCAACTACTCAACCCTACGAAACAAAACTATACACATAACATATACACAATCAACAAAACTCACCACAAAATCATGGTAATGGACCTTTCCATGGACCATGCAAGCCAGAAACAGCACCAGGAGCAAAAACAAAAGTAGCTTCGGGTGGGTCGGAGGCGAAGACATTGATCCTCGGAGTGTTTAAATGTTGAAAGTGAAGGAACAATCTTTGTCTTTAAAATGAAAATCTTTGGCTGCCGTTCTTACCAACTAAATTAATGTTTGACTTCTCGTTGAATATGTTAGCTGAAAACTGTATTTCCAGTGAAATAGTTGTTTTTTGGCTTTTACCTTAACATGAGGAAAAATTAGTTTGTATCGTACGTACGTACTATATAATGACCTTGTCAGTTGTTTGTGAAAGAAAAATAGTAAACGTGTAATGAATTAATTGCGCTCGAGCCAGCAGCTGTTCCATACCAAACCAATTGACCAGAAAGGTTGCTAGATCGCGAGCAATTATCTAAGTTAATATGAATTTTGATACTATTATAATAAGTGTGCATGATTCAAGAAGTTGTTTTTTATGTTTATCGAGGATAAGTAATATTAATTCTAACATAAATCACTTCCTATATATACTTATTTAAATGTATGGAGCACTATTGACTATGTTCTTAGAGCTTTAAGTTTGTTAGACCATGATTAACTCAAAATTAAACTAAAATACCAAACCAGACAGATAATTGTTTAAAGCTACAACTTACCTTCCAAAAATAAAAATTCTTTACTGTTAACGCCAACCTTCATTCCTCTACACTGAGCCCGATTACGATGGCAACTTACAACGTGTGGATGGCTAGAGAGGACGTCGTTAGAAATGGAAAAAAACCCAAACTCGATGGGTAATTCATTGTCCGGACTCTGTTGGAAGTGGGGTGCGTTAGCAATTTTCGGTAACAGGTAAACAAGCGGGTATTTAGTTGGGCCAGGGTCTGGATGACCAGTATGTTTTAAAAAATATTACTATTATAATTTATGGGATGAACTAGAATACAAACGCATGTTGTAGCACAAATGTTAGAACGCTGGATAGCCATTAGATGACACTAATCAAAGGTCCAAATGACACATCTATACTAAAGCAAAATTCTCAGCAAATGTGGTCAACAGGGGCAACATTGTAACTGCACATAATGTTGTGCCAATCGTTTCCTCAAATCATGGGATCATTAATTATAATTGAATTATAAATATTAGATCAACGTTGATTCAAAATCATTCATCACACAATTAACTAGATTCGTTTCCATGGCAGCATCTGTAGCATCTGAAGGCGAGTTCTTCTATCATAATCGTTTTTGGATTGGTTTGAAATGAAATCAGCTCACATATTCGACTATTGAATGATCTGTTATAGGAGTGGCAGCAGTTACCATGGAATCGAGTGAGCACCATAATTTTTCAGGTACCTCTAAATATAGATCTGCAGAGATGGATCAAAAACTGCTATTGGTATACTAATATAAACTGACGATGCAGATGGAAGTAGCATAACCGATGAGACACACAGATGCTCAGTTGACGATAACGGTGGCTTCATACCTCATTGCCCGACGAATCTCAAACCAACGATCGGACTGAGATTCGGAACTCTAGAATCAGGCATCGAGCACTACAAAAATTATGGATGTTACTGCGGCTTCATGACCCGGCTAGGAACGCAGAAGACATCAAAAACGGCAATTACGCTCAAATATGTTACATGTTCAAGAGAGGGAGAACGTGTTACCAGATCGGAAAATCAAGATGAAGAATTTAGGCAATATAGAAAGAGGAGGTGCATCACAACTCGAACAAGCTGTAGGGCAATGATATCTCTGAAGATATCTGCAACGTGCGAATATGTGATTGTTAAATTTGTCGAATCGCATAACCATCCATTCTATAGTCATGAGCATTTTCAAGAGTTTCGAGGAAATAGAAATTTAAATGACACCCAGCGACAATTTGTTATGGATTGCCAAAAGGCAAATGTGAGTGCAACAACAACTTTTAATGAATGCAGCACAATTGTTAGAGGAGCCGAGCATGTAGATGCAACTGCTGTGGATTTCAGAAACTGTCAAACACAATTGAAAGTGTTCTTGTCTGAAGCAGATGTGCAAGTTGTGATAAACGAGTTCATCAGCGACCAAGAATCTGACCCAGATTTGTATTATGAGTACGAGCATGATGAGAATGACAGATTGACTCGAATTTTCTAGGCTGATGGAATGTGTCGAAACAATTATGCAAAATGGGGTGACAGTATCTCGTTCGATTCAACATATGGAACTAACAGGTAATCTCACAATTTAAATCCTCGTACTCCTGACTATTTATTATATGATTACCTTACAGAATCGGTTTGTATTCATGCTATCACCCACCGTGGTTGATTAAAATGTCATGCGACATATAAAATGTCATCTGTCATGTGTTATCTCACTATTCATGTCGTCGTAATCCTGCCTCCTTATCGTATGATTAACTTACAGAATCGATTTAAATTAATATGCCATGTAGTTGATTAAAATGTCATGTGTTATTATGTGCGTAACAATGATGTAGTACGTTGAACTTGACACATGACATCTGCATCTATTAAGTATGTATGATAATTTTTTTTGAAGTATAAAATTCTCAATTGGCAGATATTCGATGGTATTTTGCCTGATAACTGGCGTTGACAATCATGATCGATGTGTAACATTCAGGGCATCATTGATTTCGAAAGAAGACATCGAATCTTTCATTTGGGTGTTCCAATGTTTCATGCGAGCAATGAATAACAAGGAGCCATTATGCATAATAACTTATCAAGATGCTGCAATAAAAAATGCAATTGGTCAAGTTTTCGCAACAACAAAACACTGATTATGTATGTGGCATATTATGCGAAAATTACCAGAAAATGTGATTATGGGTATACATTTTCGTATTCAAATTCACTACCATGTGGTCGACGTACTAAAATTGACATTGCAAAAATTCTTTGAACACTTCACACAGGTTAGGAAAACAGTACCATTAGCAAGCCCGTTCCATTCTCGGTTGAATACAATTGTGTGGACAGACAGACTTACACCAACTACTTTCGAAGAAAAATGAAATTCGATAGTTGACAGTTTGGCCTCAGCAACAATGACGCCTTAACTACACTATATGACATCCGAGCATCATGGATACCGGCATATTTTAAAGATTTTCCAATGGCAATACTTCTAAGGACTACATCGCATACAGAAAGCCAAAATAGCACATTCGGTTTCAACGCAAGCAAGCTACTAACTCTTAAAGAATTCATGTGGCGGTTTAATGGTGTTTAAAGTGCACAAAGAAGAACCCACTGCAAGCTAGTTTTCCAATATTCGGCGGGATCTAGGCCGACCATGAAAACAATGTCGGCTCTAGAGCTAGATGTATGGAATGTATTCATGAGGCCGTTGTTTAACAAGGTACGAATGGATATTAAAAGGGAAGGAAACATTGCAACCTACGCTGTGAAGAGCACAACATACGGAGATGTGACTGTCGAAATGAACGAAGACAGTGCAAACGGCTTGAAGAGAAATGACTCATTTGCGTACACATCTTCTCTGTGTTAAACTCTGCACAAATTTGTATAATCCCTCGTTCTATGGTACATGATAGGTGGTGTCGTGAAGCCCCAGGATCTTCCCGACCTTCATTTTTGTATACCGAGCAAGATGCCGAAAGAAAGGTAAAAAACTTGCTGCACATTGAAATTTGGTTTACTGTACAATCAATGATCAACAACTGCAACACGACTGATGATTTGGAGAGCATCCTAGTAGTACTGAACAAGCACTGCGCAACATAGGATTCTAATGTACATCACTCACAAACGCCAAAGAGAAAGACAATTGAGCAGCTTAGCGGTACTGTGAAACCACCAAGAGTGAATGTGTACATACCAGCAGTCTGCAAGAACAAGGGATATGGTCGGAGGCTACAAAGCAACAGAGAAAAGGCAATCAACACCGTACAGGCAAAAGCTTTCAGAAAATGTGGGTACTGCAAAGTGGCAGATGGGCATACATCGAGGCATTGCGAGAAGAAGAAGATAGACGAAGCAATTAGAGCTTAAGTTTTTTAACTACTTATTTAGTTTGCATTATAATCCAGCATTGTATGACACTTTATAAGTGTTTCATTTGGATAACCATTTCCATCGAATGAGAAAAATAAATTGGTTTGATAATATGTCATCAGGGTGGTTACCAATAATAATGTGGTATGTTTCATGTGTCATTAACACACTCATATATTTCAAACAAAAAAAATGACTCAACTCTTTGAATTCAGGAACGGCATCCATTGGTCTGCAGTATATGAAAGGTCCTTCAAAACCGTCCGTCTCCTCTTCACATGCTAACTGTTCCACTATATATTGCACGAACGTGTAACCATCATATGCATAATATCATATTGTCTTCACAAAAATATAATGGGTAACAAACGAAGTCGCTCATCCTCGCCGACTACAAATCCCAACAAAACACAGAAGGTATCAGGGTTTGCAAGCACTGCCCATGTTCACCCACGATCAACAAATCACTATGTCTGGTCCGAGTATGGGGACCCAGATGAGGACACAAATGCAAGTGGTATCCCAGGTCAGGAACCAAAATCTCCGTCAATAACAACATCAGGAACATCCAGTTCGATTGAGTCCGACCCCGACCCACCCTTGCCCGAGACGGATTCTGAAGATCCGAATGATTCAAATAGAGAAGACTGGTATCCTCCAGGTGTTTGGACGCCTCAAAGTGAGACATAGTCAGATAATACCATCACCAAATCCTCTGACGAGTCAGATGGAGGAGACGATTCCTCTGATGATTGTGATGATGACGGTGGTGGTAAAGTGGAAGACGATAACACTATAGATACTGGGTATATGGGTGATGAGGAGGAGTAGTTGTGAAATTATGTATCATCTCAATTGCATTATGTTATTTTCGAATGAAATGGAATTGACTAAAATTGTTTTCTTCAAATGTCATGTTAAATTCTGTTTGCACAATTTGTTGAATGACATAATAAGTGATTAATCATATTAATAGAATAGTTCATGACACATAACAAACTCATATGATATCAATATGACATTTATCTGAATGATCATGACACAATTCATGTTCAGCAGTTGTATTGATGAGATAATGCAAATTACAATATGAAATATTTGAATGATCGGATATATTGTTTCATCCATACATTAGCAAGTCTCATCTACATTGTGCTGAGGAATTTCAGCATACAATATATATGATGGTGCAAACACATAAAAATGGTAAAGATAAGATCAGAACAAAATAACATATCTTTTTTTCAACCCAAACATAGTGGTTAAGGTGTTACCAAAACAACAGTATTACCAGAACATAACAAAAACTATAAAGTAATATGATACCAAAAACTAGAGTTGTTGATGAAACGACATTAAACATAAGCTACTAACTGCACTAGTATACTACTCATTTAGCCGACGATCTTTAATCTTGAACACGACGCTATTGTTACGGTAGAATTCAACTGCGGTGTCATAGATTCCATCCCACGCAATATTGCGCTGCCAAACCAATATCTTATATAGCATTCGGACACGAAACTTCTGTATCTGTGCAGCCTGTGCAGTGGATTTACAAAAAACATTCATTATGTAATGTGTTGAAATAAAGAAATTACGTTGTACTCTTAAAAATGTAAAACTTACAGCATAAGGTCGTCGCTCGGCCTTCCAGTGAGATAACCCCATATAATTCTCACTGTGCCACATAGCAAACACACCTGAATCATGTCCATTAAGGATGCTTGACCATGGTAGCTTTACCAAATTGATACTACTCTGCATCAGAAGCCGGGCAGTAGGAGCATTGATATCATCTAGAAGGACGCACACGCCACGTTGCTAGGAAAACACGACCCATTAAAATTATATAAAATGACGCTAAAAACACAACAAACATGTGTACTGCTATTAAAACACACATCAAAATTTACAATATTTTGTGGCATAAACCCGTATCGGTTACCATCTTCTTCGTGAGTTAGAGTGTGATCAAACTACTTTATCACTCTCTTCTTTACATCAAAAGACATCACAAAGAACAATTTACCAACATGAGCAGCAACAGTAATCTGTCCAGTGAAACGGCAGATGCATTACATCATAAACTGACACATTATAAAACTGTTCATGTGTGGTACATAAAACAACTTACAACATCAGCGTTAATGGCAGCAACATCTGCTCTCTACAATTCTTTCCTTGCTTCATCCCTGAAATGTTTCAGTTCGAGCCTATCCGCTGGACGTTCATGTCCAAATAACCTCTGCAACAGCAAACTCTGATCATTTTGATGAAAAAACAAAAATGTAACAAACGAACAACTGTTTCAATTACAAAATCACTCAACGAAGGAGATGTGGATATGAAACATCTTGCAGGACCATCTGGATCTCTTATTTTCTCCACATCGTTTAGTAGCCGCATCCAAGCATCAACAATTTTAGCATTAACATCTGTTAGATGGTTAAGAGTCTGGACATGATGCAGCTCTAAAGAAAATTGGCTCATTTCCTCCAGGTAGACAAATGTACTTAAACAAACAAAATTGACATTAGTTTAAGGTCACGTGTTATTGTAAATAACATGTCAAAACTCAAAATGAAAATAACTTACTTGAACGGTGTTTCGTTGATCTGCATTATGAACTCAAATAATTTGGTTTCATGTGACTTCAACACCTTGTTGAAGTTCGTTCTTCGTTTAGCATATGGGGATAAAAGAACACGAGGTAGTTTTGGTACACGCTCAGGCCTGCCCCGGTTTAAATCATCATCCTCGGTATCTTCATCATCCACGTCCTCCATTTCAACATCCTCCATAAACTCATTATCTAAATCTCTGGGTGTAATTGTGTCAATACCAGATGTATTGCCAACATCGGGAGGAGTCATATGTTCAATCTGTTGTCCACCAATCCCTGCATATGGCATATTACCCATGCCTGCAGATGACATAGTCTCGTCTCCAGTTGACGGACATCCTTGATTGAGCACACCATCAGCCGTACCTACTCCATCAACACCGAGAGAGAACGATGGCCCATCTTCTTTGCCACCACGGTTCGATCCAGACTTGATACCTTTGTATAGTGCAGCATAGTCCTTTCTCTTGAGGCTATCCCATATGGCATCACACTCCTCCATGACATAAGGGTCAGATCAATATGGGTCATCTAATGGGTTCCTGTTTCCCAACTCATTCTCTGTTTCCTGCTCTGGTTGTGCCTCCTCATCCTCATTAACATCAAAACTGGCTACATACGATTCTGTAGTTACGACGTTTTTAGAGATTGGCTAATTTTGAAGGAACTGAAGAAACATGTTACAAAGAATGTCGAAGCATCTTCTACGACATCTTGTGTGACATTGTCGACAGCATCTCGGCAAGCATCCTGATCGACAGAAATCAGGAAAGTGCAGATTCGGCAGAGAAGCAAGAAAACGATTAGGAAATTGCAGAACGACTCCTAATCTGAAAAGAAGAAAGACGGTGATTAAGAGGAAACCCTTGAGGGTTAGTACTCATCCACGATTGCTATAAAAGCTTAGGCTACCCCCTTAGCAATAGTGTGGTTCTTTATTTGTTTCCTAGCAACAATTTGCAAGGTTTTTAGACGTGAAGGTTTGCGGGTTGAGAAATTGCAGATTGAGCTTAGGATATTGTGTATCACATAACTATAGAGAGTTAGGTGATTGAGGGTTTACTGAAGTCGTGAGTTTTTGAACTGCACCCAACCACCAAGCTTGAAGAAGACTTGAAGACGACAGAGCAAGGCGATTGCACGAAGAGTGGAATAAAGAAGTTCTTGGATTCAGGGGGAGACCCTGAGATAGATTGCACTGTAAGGCGTAGCATAAAGTATAGATCTAGGAGGGATCACAGGTACTTGTATGTTCTGACGGATTACTGATAAGTGAAATCTTTCCACTAGGCTGAGAGCCCCCAGACGTAGGTGACGTTGCACCGAACTGGGTAAACAATCTGCTGTGTCATTACTTATAGCTTTATATTTACTGTCCTGCATTATCTACGCAAGAAGTCAGACACAACGTTATAGCATTCTGTGTAACATTGTGTGTGACATCTTGCACGACTAGCTGATCAGAATTTCAATTGGTATCAGAGGGGGCACCTATAGCTTTAGGTGAGTTCCTAAAACAAATATTTTGATCAAAGATGGACAATACCAGAGAAGGAGGATCCATAAATCGACCACCTGTTCTAGATGGAAGCAACTATGGCTATTGGAAGGCTCGAATGTGTGCCTTCATGAAGTCATTAGACAGCAAGACATGGAAGGCTGTACTCAATGGTTGGAATGCACCACAACTCAGTGACAGTGATGGCAATCCTATCGGACCAAAACCAGAAAAAGACTGGACCGATGATGAAGATGAAGAATCACTGGGAAATTCTCGAGCTCTGAATGCTATCTTCAATGGTGTTGACAAGAACGTGTTCAGACTAATCAACACATGCACAACTGCCAAATCAACATGGGACATCCTGGCCGTAGCATATGAAGGAACAACTAAGGTTCGAGAACAAAAACTGCAATACCTGACTACCAACTTCGAAGCCCTCATCATGAAGGAAGACGAATCAATTGCAGATTTCAATGTTCGCATTCGTGATCTAGCAAATGAATCCTATTCTCTGGGAGAACCAATGTCTGATGAAAAATTGGTAAGAAAAACCCTACGTGCTCTTAGCCCCAGGTTCAAAATGAAGATCACAGCAATTGAAGAAGTTCATGACCTCAAGGTCTTGAAATTTGATGAGCTGATGGGGTCTCTAATGACCTATGAGTTGTCTCTACCCAACATCGACAAAAGGAACAAAGGAGTTGCTTTCAAAAGCTCAACACACAAGCAACCAGACCCTGAGGATTCGGATTCTAATGAAGACATCGAAGCTACAATGGCCCTTCTCACAAAAAATTACAACAAAGCCATGAGAAGATTTAGTCGAATGGGTGGACGGAATGTCACAGCAAATGCCAGAAACAAAGCTCCACAAAAAGCTCAAATTGGAGGTAGTCTTGACAGACCAAACATGAGTGGGGAAGAAAACAAAAACAAAGGACTTCAATGTCATGAATGTGAAGGATTCAGCCACCTCCGTAGAGAATGTCCAAATTTCCTCAAACAACAAAAACGAGGATACAATGCCACCCTATCAGAAGATGACAATGAAGATAGTGGATCAGAAGAGGTAAGCAACTTTGTTGCATTCACTACTACTACTCCTACATGTATGTTGATAATGCTGTCGACATCAATAATGATCCAACTCCAAATGAGAATTGGACTAAAGAGCAACTAGTCGAGTCATACAAAGGCTTGCATACCAGATGGATCAAGGAAACTCTGATACTTGATCAACAAAGCGAAAGGATCATTAGTCTTGCCAGCGACAAGTCAAGATTTCAAGAGACGATCATGGAGCTGAAACGAGAGATCACCAGACTTAATGGAGAAATTGGTCTCATGACTAAATCGGTAAAGATGATGAATCCGAGCACAGAAAGCCTTGACAAGATTTTATCGGTGGGAAAACAGTCCAAAGACGGGACTAGGGTACACACATGCTGTCCCCTCAACGGCAGGGACAAAGTTTATCCCACAACAAGTCATGGCTGACAAGAAACTACTGGATGCCCCAACTCATCCTACAGGACGACCTACAACAAAAGCCATAACATCGCCTACAACCTGTTCTTGTCAAGTAACTGCCAGAAGACATCCTCCACGCAGACAACAAAACTACAGAAGATCAGCTTATCAATATCAATGGATATGTCATTAGTGTGGTCAACCAGGTCACATCAGACCTTTTTGTTTTCAACTTCTTGAGAGGAAGCAAGCTCAGCTACAACAAAAGAAATATCAAAGGCATCTCTCATCCCTTCCGAAGACATCCCGCCTTGAATGGAGACCTAAGAACCTGGTCTATCGAGCTAATGTTGCATATACATCCTTAAGTGCTTCAACAAACAAGGACTGGTATCTCGACAGTGGATGCTCTCGACACATGACAGGTACTCCAGATTTTCTCTCTGATCTTAAACTATATACAAACTGCTTTGTTACATTTGGAGATGGGATTCGAGCTCGAATTATTGGAAAAGGAGTACTTAAGCACCCAGGAGCCACCTGTCTGACTGAAGCATTACTTGTAGAAGGACTTAAAGCAAACTTGATTAGCATCAGTCAGATTTGTGATCAGGATTCAGAAGTGAAATTCACGAAAGAAGCCTGTATAGTTAAAGACTTTAATCAAATCACTATTCTACAATGAGTTCACTCAACGGACAATTGCTATATCTGGTCTCCCGAGACACATATCGAAGCAACCAAGTGCCTTGTCTCCAAAGCAGAAGAAACCAAACTATGGCACCGAAAGCTTGGACATCTAAATCTTAGAAGCATGCAAAAGGCAATCTCAGAGCAGGCAATCACAGGTATTCCAAACCTAAAAATAGTAGAAGGAAAGATCTGTGGAGAATGTCAAATTGGAAAGCAGACCAAGATGTCACACAAGAAGCTTCAGCATATCACCACCTCTCGGGTACTTGAGCTGATACATGTTAACCTCATGGGACCAATGCAAGTTGAAAGTCTTGGAGGAAAACGATATGTCTTTGTGTGTGTAGATGATTACTCACGATATACTTGGGTTGACTTCCCTCGTGCCAAATCAGACACCTTCTCGATCTTCAAGAATCTGTGCATCCAAGTCCAACGAGAAAAAGGAGAGACAATTGGCAAAATCATCCGCCTTCGTAGTGATCATGGTCGAGAGTTCGAAAACATCAAGTTTGCAGATTTCTGCAACTCAGAAGGGATAGCGCATTTATTCTCAGCACCAATCACTCCTCAACAGAATGGCATTGTTGAGCGCAAAAACAGGACTCTACAGGAGATGGCGAGAGTTATGATGTTGGCTAAAGACATACCAACTCACTTCTGGGCAGAAGCACTTAACACTGCTTGCCATATCCACAATCGAGTCACTCTCCGACCAGGTATGTCAGTAACTCATTATGAAATATGGAGGGGGAGAAAGCCCAATGTTAAGTACTTTCATATCTTTGGCTCCACTTGTTATATACTGGCTGATAGAGAGCCTCGTCGAAAGCTTGATCCAAAAAGCGATGAAGGCATCTTCCTTGGCTATTCAAGGAATAGTCGCGCATACCGAGTCTTCAACAAACGAACCATGACCATGATGGAATCAATCAATGTTGTCGTTGATGATGACTGCGAAGATGCCTCAGAAGATGCGACGGACGAAGACGGAGCCTATCCGCCCAACAATGTCAGGAAAAATGCTACTCCAAATGTCAGAGAAGATGCTAGCAGCAAAACAGAAGATGATGCCGCCAATGACGAAGTAGTTCCTAAAACCAGCAACAAGAATCCCTCACGAAGAGTCTAGATTAATCATCCTATCTCTGGAGTTATTGGAAACCTGAATGAAGGCGTACGGACTCGGTCAAAAGCTCCTGAAGATTATAACGAGATGATCGGAAATATTTGCTTCGTCTCAAAA
Source organism: Geranium rotundifolium (assembly GCA_963920655.1). Taxonomy (NCBI): domain Eukaryota; kingdom Viridiplantae; phylum Streptophyta; class Magnoliopsida; order Geraniales; family Geraniaceae; genus Geranium; species Geranium rotundifolium. Next base: position 7,554,562 of record OY987313.1, read on the forward strand.
GCATAACCCAAAAACATCAATGAAGCCATCAATGATGAGTATTGGGTCAATGCTATGCAAGAAGAGCTGATTCAATTTGAGAAAAATCAGGTATGGGAACTAGTGCCCAAACCAAGTGAAGGAAACATCATAGGCACCAAATGGATCTTCAAGAACAAATCCGATAAGCTTGGCAACATCACTCGCAACAAAGCAAGGTTAGTTGCTCAAGGGTATACTCAAATTGAGGGTGTCGACTTCGATGAGACTTTTGCTCCTGTGGCAAGACTTGAAGCAATCCGTCTCTTTCTAGGGATATCATGCCATCTACAGATAAAGCTCTACCAGATGGATGTCAAAAGTGCATTCTTGAATGGGGACCTCAACGAAGAAGTGTATGTGTCACAACCTAAAGGATTTGTTGATCCTCACCATCCTGATCATGTGTATAAACTCAAGAAAGCTCTTTATGGGTTGAAACAAGCACCAAGGGCTTGGTATGAAAGGCTCACAAAATTTCTCATCCAAAGCGGCTACACTAGAGGGGGAGTCGACAAGACCCTATTTGTGAAGAACGAAGACGGGAATCTAATGATAGCTCAAATCTATGTTGATGACATTGTTTTTGGAGGGATGTCAAGCAAGATGGTAGAGATATTTATCCAACAGATGCAATCAGAATTCGAGATGAGCATGGTGGGAGAGCTTACTTATTTTCTAGGCTTCCAAATCAAACAACAAAAGGATAGCATCTTCGTATCTCAGAGCAAATATGCGAAGAATATTGTCAAGAAGTTTGGGCTAGAGAAAGCCTCACATAAAAGGACACCAGCAGCTACACATGTCAAGCTAACTAAAGATGATCCAGGAGAAGCCGTCGACCAACACCTATACAGGAGCATCATCGGTAGTCTTCTCTACCTCACCGCAAGTCGACCAGATATTGCCTACTCTGTCAGAGTATGTGCACGATATCAAGCTAATCCTAAGGTTAGTCATCTATCCCAAGCCAAAAGAATTATTAGATATATCTCTGGGACTACAAACTTGGGTTTATTATACTCATTCGACACATCCTCTACCTTGGTGGGGTATTGTGATGCCGATTGGGCTGGAAACACATCGGATAGGAAAAGCACATCTGGAGGATGCTTCTTCCTTGGCAACAACCTCATATCATGGTTTAGTAAGAAGCAAAACTGTGTTGCCCTTTCCACTGCCGAATCAGAGTATATTGCTGCTGGGAGTAGCTGCACACAACTACTTTGGATGAAACAGATGTTAGTCGAATACAATGTCAGACAGGATGCCATGACTTTATATTGTGATAATGTCAGTGCTATCAATATCTCCAAAAACCCTGTCCAACACAGCAAGACCAAACACATTGATATTAGACATCACTTCATTCGAGAATTGGTCGAAGACAAGAAGATCATCCTAGAGCACATTCCCACAGAGAAGCAACTTGCTGATATTTTCACAAAAGCATTAGATGCAAGCAGATTCGAGGATCTCAGATCATCACTCGGTCTGTGCACCATCAGTGAACAATAAGAAGTTGCAGAAACGGTTGAGAGGAGTTAGTTGGTGCCTCTTCATGAACCGGTCGAAAATCCAACAAATGTCATTGGGCCAAGCATGTCAAAAGCCCATATAAAAGAAAAGCAAGATACGCTCAGACGCTAGAAAGATTTGAATCGTTTTTCAAAACCTAGTCTGCCTCTCTCTTCTGTGTTTGCTCTCATCTCCTTCGCCATTTACTCTCTGCTAATCTCTCAAACAAACAATGGTGAAAACCCGAAGCACAGTCGCCTCAAAGGAAGCCACCGATTCAAAGAAAGCTGAATCTAAAGGCTCCAAAAGTAGTAGAGCGAAAACAAACAAGCATGGAGTGCGAATCAAAGGGCCAAAAACCCTGAAGAAGTCAGAAGAAATTCTCAAAGATGCTTCACCAGAGAAAGCCCCAATGCCAGTTTTTACTCGAGTCCCTAAAAAGTCCCGGACCGGAAGCGCTGCTTTCTCGATGTTTGACCTAACCGGGCCAGAAAGAGAGAATGATCTTGGCCAGGAAAATCAAGAAGCCTCCATGCAAATCGTCGCAGTTCCAACACCAACAGGTAACGATTTCTCTGCCGATACCTCTAGAAACAGTGATTTGTTAGAATCACTACTGGAAAACCAGGACCCACCTCAAGAAGGTGTGGTAGAAGAACTGATACGTCTGGAAGGAGAAAAGGAGGATCTGACTCCAGTCAGTCATGGGCTGGAACGAATTGCGGAAGGAGAAGGAGGAGAAGAAGAAGGAACATATGTCATACCAAAAGCCACTGAAAAAGCTGTAGAAGAAGAAGAAATAGCTTACTCGGAAGAAGCCGAGGAAGAAGAAGAGAAAGAAGAAACTAGAAACGGAGAGACCGATCTGGAAGAAGCTGAGAAGAACAAGGATGCCACCACCAACAACACAGAAGAAAACCCTCTGGATGTCAGAGAAGATGTCATGGAAGAAGCCGCTGAGACGGCACACACAGTCCTATCGTCCCTGAAGAAAAAGGTTCTAGAAGAAACTGAAAGTTTGGCTGTTATGGTTGGAAAACTAAAAGAAACAAGGAAAAGAAAGGAGGTTAAGGAGGCTGGAGGTCCCAGCAACAAAAGGAAAAAGTCACATGTCAAAGAAAAGGGGAAGAAAGTGATCGCAACAAGGAGTTTGATGGATGAATCAACTGATGATGACGTTGAAGAGGTCCCTGCTGAGGAAGGAAAGAAGAAGAAGGCCCTGAAGACGGCCAAGAACACCGTGAGTGTAACGTACGACAATGTGTCGTTTCACTCAGCAGAAGGAGCAAAGAGGTGGGAGTTTGTATTTCAGAGAACGGCGTACCCAGAGAAGACACTGTCGTCGGAGCTGCTTGGGCTAGAGGCCATTATACAGCTCCTGAAGAAGGCAGAATTAATGAGAACCGTCTCCAACATTGGTAATCACTATCCCCTCCTGGTTAAGGAATTCATTGCAAATTTGCCTACCAAGTTTGGTACCCCAGATGCTCCAGAGTTTGATAAGGTATATGTCAGAGGCATTCGCTTTGACATCTCCTCTGACATTATCAATGACTTCCTGGGAAGGAAGAGGGTTCGATCTGTGCCACCACCCGATCTAAGCAAAGTCCTTCGAGAAATCACCGGAGATAAAAGCAGAACATGGCCATCCAAAGGCACAGTGGCAGCATCAGATCTGACTTCCAAGTACTCCATTCTCTTTCGGATTGGAGTTGCAAATTGGGCGCCCTCAACCCACGCATCATCTATCAAACCTGAGCTAGCAATACTGATCTACCAAATAGGTAATGGATCTAAACTTGACTTTGGACAATTTGTGATTGATCATCTTGTTTGCCATGCTAGATCTCTTGCGGTGAAAATTCCCATAGCCTTTCCATCCCTTATCTCTGAATTACTTGTACATCAACACCCTGGAGTGTTGAAAGCATTGGATAAGGTGGGCAAAAGAGGAGGACTGATTGTGGTGAGCCACAAGTTGTTTGAGGGGAAGCATGCTCCTGATCTTGTCAAACCAGAAGCCAAGGGAAAGATCAGTAGAGCCACAAGTGCCGTCCCTCTCACCAGGACAACCAGCAGGGATGCCGTCATGCTCGAACGAGAAATTGATGTGCTTGATGAGGACATTACAAACTTAAAGACTGCTCTGAAGCACCTCTCGCAGTGCCGAACTCACTGCGCCAACCTGCTACAATCCATGTCTCCTCCAGGCTCTGAAGATGACAACACAAATGATCCAGAAGAAGCTACCCAAGAAGCCTCCACAGTAGCAACAGAGACTGCAAGTTCCAACAGCAGCTCTATTTAAAAATTTTATGAAATTCTCTGACTCTTGAACTACTGAACAACTTTTATGTCTGTAATATTTTGTGAACAATGTATCACGCTTACTCTCGACAGCTGATTGAGAGCAAGTGTGAGTTATGTTTGGATTTATTTTCTTATTTCCCAGATTTGTTGAAATATTTGTTTAAGTTTTGGCTCTTTTTGAGCCAGCAAGGGGGAGTAAATTAGATATACGCGCGCGATGATACAAGAAAGATAGAGACGACGACGCAAAGACGCAAGATGCGACGATACCCGCGACGACACTGCCGATCAACGAGACGACGAATGCGACGCAGAATGCGACAAAGAATGCTATCCTTAAAAATAGCCAAAGGGGGAGATTGTAGTTACGACGTTTTTAGAGATTGGCTAATTTTGAAGGAACTGAAGAAACATGTTACAAAGAATGTCGAAGCATCTTCTACGACATCTTGTGTGACATTGTCGACAGCATCTCGGCAAGCATCCTGATCGACAGAAATCAGGAAAGTGCAGATTCGGCAGAGAAGCAAGAAAACGATTAGGAAAGTGCAGAACGACTCCTAATCTGAAAAGAAGAAAGACGGTGATTAAGAGGAAACCCTTGAGGGTTAGTACTCATCCACGATTGCTATAAAAGCTTAGGCTACCCCCTTAGCAATAGTGTGGTTCTTTATTTGTTTCCTAGCAACAATTTGCAAGGTTCTTAGACGTGAAGGTTTGCGGGCTGAGAAATTGCAGATTGAGCTTAGAATATTGTGTATCACATAACTATAGAGAGTTAGGTGATTAAGGGTTTACTGAAGTCGTGAGTTTTTGAACTGCACGCAACCACCAAGCTTGAAGAAGACTTGAAGACGACAGAGCAAGGCGATTGCTCGAAGAGTGGAATAAAGAAGTTCTTGGATTCAGGGGGAGACCCTGAGATAGATTGCACTGTAAGGCGTAGCATAAAGTATAGATCTAGGAGGGATCACAGGTACTTGTATGTTCTGACGGATTACTGATAAGTGAAATCTTTCCACTAGGCTGAGAGCCCCCAAACGTAGGTGACGTTGCACCGAACTGGGTAAACAATCTGTTGTGTCATTACTTATAGCTTTATATTTACTGTCCTGCATTATCTACGCAAGAAGTCAGACACAACGTTATAGCATTCTGTGTAACATTGTGTGTGGCATCTTGCACGACTAGCTGATCAGAATTTCAGATTCCACCAAATCACTGAGCTCCATTAGGTTCGTTCCAATATTCTTCTTCACTGTATCTATCTTCCGTAATATATCCTGCAAGACATATATAGTCAGCTCAAACCCATATCAGCATGTAATGACACAATAGCTATAAATTATTTCACATTCGTACGCATAAGCATTGGACTTGCATTTGGTGATTGTTGAACTTCATCATCCATCGCCATCTCTTCTTGCTCCTCACGCTGGGGGATAGTGACCCTATCAACTAGCAGGAAACCTCTCCCAAACGATCGGTCTTCCTCTTCTTTTGTGACACGTTCTTGAACTATGGTGTCCATCCACCCGGTAAGTATTGGGTAGACACGTGGCACAGTACAACGCTGGAACTCGATTCTATCCAGATATAGAAGCTGAAAATGCACAATATTAAGTGAAGAATATATGCCGAATAAGACAAACAAATCAAATTACTAAAGTAATTTACCAGAAGGAACGTTATAGGACCATAGTACCAGCTCCTCTCATCACTAGGTCGTGCTTGCCACTCGTACTTATTACGAATGAAACTCTCAATAATAGGCGCACACCAGTTGAACTCAGAAACGCGATATGTGTCTTCAATAGCTTCCAAAAATTTGAGGTTGACAAAACGGCTAGTCCCAAATTCAATCATAACTGTACAGAACATCACTAAGAAGTTCTGTCGGAACAGAGCACCACCATCTTGCTGCTCCCTCATTTTCCTATACACAGTCCTAGGCAAAATGGCAGATGTAGTATACCCATACTGTGCCCTCCAGGCAATAAATTCTGGATACGTAGAGTTAGGTCCCTTCACAGGAATTTCCATGGCACCACGAGGGATGCCCAATGTTGCCTGAACATCAAGCTCAGTAATACGTAGCTGGTTGTCATTGGGCAGCAAGATTGACATGCTTGCTGGGTCAAAGTTTTCCACAAGCCAGTACCCTTGTCTTTGGAATCTTGCTAATCTCTAGTTTGACGATGTGGCCAAAACCCATATCAGAGAGGTCTGCTTTCTGAGCATCAGTAAACTTTCTAACTGAGTTATACAGCCCATTCGGTGAAGATCTAGTGTGAATTTTCAGCAGATTCTGACCTCCATGATTTGGTTCCTGTGGCCCATTCGCAACATTAGCTTCTGCTTGAGGAGGAGGTGGATTATGAGGTACATTGTCATTGGATCGTGCCTGGACCCTAGGGAGTAATGATGTTGCCCTACTCGGCAATCGTATCTTGACACCATTACTCGTACGTTTGAATTTCCATAATGAAGGGCGATTCAACGACGAGTGTCGCACACTACCATCACTGCTCGAACCAATCCTCATCCTATTCAAACGACTAATCAAAGGCTCGTGGTCCTCGAAATCAGAGTCATCCACAACCAAATGTTTAGTTTTTCCTGATTTAAAAACGATGTTACATATACATTAATATTACTGGTATTCACATTACTTTTAATATACATTATACATAAGACATTGTTGACAGATTATAATTTAGTAATAAGATATGACACATTCAATAATAACTGACCATAGATGACACATTGTTACAAAAGAAAAATATTGGAATGAAACATTCTAAAGGATCAATTACAAATGACACCTTATATTCAGACTGTATGAAATCCCATACGAACCCTACACTGAGTCATATATGTAATGACACTATTATACATGACACATTTACTTATAATATGATATGGTGGTGACACAAATCAATTGCAGCACAGAATCAACCCCGAATGAACTAGATGACATAATTCAGCAGCATGCACCCATGAAAACTACGATTTATTTAAACCGAGAACGCATCTACACACATCTACTACACATTACACATATGTGATGCAATCGTCGACATGCATCCATCACAAAGTACAGGGATCAACTTAATCTTCAACATGCAAATCAAAAAACCATTAAAAACTAAAAAAAAATTAGAAATCAGTTATCGGTTCTCTTGTTCATGTGCACAGTCGCTCCCCTCTGCGATTTCCTCTTCATGATGCCATTGACACAATCAAAAGAGATTAGTAACATTGAAAACTGTAGAGTATGAGATTTGGGTTGACAAATCATCAGATTATTTAAACTGATAGGAGATAATGATCACCTCGAATCGGTATGCTCAAAGTATCGTAGAAGATCGCCTTTCTTCGAGCTAAAAATTAGGTGCAGAATCGTATCATATCGACATTCACTCTAGTTGAAGATTAGGTTTCCATACAACCGTCGCCAATTTGCTCTGTGATTGAGATGGATTAAATTGAATTACGAGATTAACGGGAATTATATATATGCGAGCTTTATTCATGACGTTAGAAGTACATCATTACCCCTAATGGTGAAGAAATAGACTTATATGCCCACCTTCATTATATGATATTTACGTTGACCTGCCATCAGCCAAGAGAGTAGATTATGACCGTCCATCCAAAGATCGTGTGGTGAAAAAGTTGTTCTGATATTTGTATGTTAGACACCCGTTTGTATTCTAGTTGGACCCATAATTTATAATCAAAAAAGAAAACATTACCAAACTAATTATACCCTAATCATAATATTCTATCTACTTATTTTTTAGTTTAAAGATATTTTGGTATGTGTATTGCATAAATAGTTTGTCATTTGTATGTAAAATTAATTGACTGATGAGCAGATAATGTAGACCTTGTTTTGGGGTGGGGTATGGAATTACTAAACCCGCCCCAAACTCGCCTCAATGTCATTCTTAAACGTCGTTGACACCACTTGCCCAACCAAAGCTTGAAGAGGGAAAAAGTACTGTATGATAATTTTGTTAAGGAAAAATGACATTTTATTATATTTAACTATGAATGTTTCCCACTTAGACCTTTAGCTACCTGAACTATTTTTTTCTCTTTTTTAATATCCTAACGTATATTTTATGACATTTTACTATACCTAACTATCCTATTTTGAAACAAAGTTTTAACATTGAAGTGTTCTAAAATACAAGTCAGGTACTAAAAAATTAAAAAATGTTAAGAAAACAAAATGTGAAACAACCAAGCATTATTCAAATAAATTTAGATTACGAGACTCGAGAAAGAACGTTAGATATCAAAATGTAAAACAGTTAAGGATTATTCAAATAAATTTAGATTACAAATAATTTTACACATATTTTCAATTCTTCCACTGACGTAGAAACCATACCATGAGATCTCTCCAGAAAGATAAAATTAAAATAAAGATTTATAAATATTTTGAAATCGATTCTATATGTTACTATTAAAATAAGGATTTATAAAGATTTTGAAGCCGATTCTATATGTTACCAGTACAATTTAATATAATTGTGGGATGATCGAACATGTAGTCTTAAATATAAAATAAAAGTGTACTTCTTCCAATGACCATAATAGCAACCATATGACCAATGCAAGTAGGAACATGGAAATGCGTTTGCCACAAATATCAATACACAATCTTCCACGAAAATTGTATAGTTAATTAATGGTCACTGAAATCCATAATATGTTACTTTTCACGCACTCTCATTCAACTATAATATATTTTCTTTTGGGTGCATTCATAATGATTGTCAATTGTCATCTATTAATGGGGTCAAATTAAATAATTTCTTTAGGCAAAAAACTTAGTTAATTGATATCCAATTAAGAAAACATTATTTTCTTATATATCACCTTCTCGTTAACTTACATTAAATTTATTTACAAAATAACGAAGCCAAATCACAAATATAACAAATTAAATAATTTCTTTAGGCAAAAAACTTAGTTAATTGATATCCAATTAAGAAAACATTATTTTCTTATATATCACCTTCTCGTTAACTTACATTAAATTTATTTACAAAATAACGAAGCCAAATCACAAATATAATAACAGTTCCTATAAGTACCAACTAAAACTCAGGCTATAGTTCAGAGACTAGAGAGTAAGTAAGCCCATACATATTGAGATACCTTCAATTGATTGGGATGAACTAGAATACAAACTATTATTATAATATAAATGTTAGAACAACTAATATCTATTAGATCGATTTCAATCAATGGTTTAGATTAATTAGCAATTTAGTAAATAAAACATATTAAAAATATTAAATAGGGTATCATGGTATATATATATAATTCATTTCACTTTCAGAAACCCTACCCTATTTTGTCCGCCTCCTTCCCAAATCACCTTCTTCCCAAATCACCTCCTTTTCAAATCGCCTCGATGTCAATCGCTACTTCTTCCCCGTCGTCCCTCGCAGCTTCTGCCTCGCCGTCCCCTATCCAACACTGCTTCTCGTCACACCGCATCCCGATCTCGACGACGGTGATTCATTGGTGGCTTCTCGTCACACCGCATCCCAATCTCGGCGACGACGATTCAAATGGTTACTTCTCGTCACACCGCATCCCGATCTGGCATCACCTCGCGACGATCCGAACGGTGCCAACCGAAGGTGGCGATTTCCAGATGAGGCAAGAATGACGGTGACGAGGTCTCAACTGGGTGAGGGAGCTCTCGGATTGGAGTTCCCGGCAGAAGCTAGAGGCAATTGTAACGGTGAAAACCAGAGGTCGGGATCGGGCTATTATGAGGTTCGTCCATTTGTATTTTCTGGGTATGATCTGATGTTTGGGTTTATGCATTTTTTGATTTTACCGATTTGTTGATATTTGCTTATTATTTTTAATCTTAATTTTAATTTTTAATAATTCTCGTGCTTTTATATTAAGTGAAATTGAGTATGATTCAAAGTTCAAATTATTGTTCGTTTATTGATGAAAAGTAATTGAGATGGAAATTGGTTCAATTTGTTCTCTTGTATCGATTAAAATGGAGTTTATCTGTAATTTAATTGATTTGTTATTTGTTCTCCTATTGACAGATTGATGACGAATTGACCAAATGACACTTGACGAATTGAATAATGCCACATGACGAATTGAACAAATAGACCAATGACACATGACGAATTAAACAAATTGACAAATGACACATGACGAAATGAATAACAAATTGACCAATGACACACGACGAATTGAATAATGACACATGACGAATTGAACAATAACACATGTTGAATGAAACTTGAGGATGAAACTGAAATTTATTTCATGAAACTTGATTTTTTAATAAATTGATGAAAATAATTTGATTTCAGAAGGAATTTATGAACAATTTCATAAGGAAATATTATACAATTAAGTAATTCATAAATAAGGAAGTATTATACAATTAAGTAACTTATAAATAAGGAAATTAAATGTTTGTATATAAATACCAATTTACCATTCTGATGGTGTTAATTGACTAAAATAAATATACAATTAATTCATAATTACGTTGGTATGTCATTGATGAGTTAGCATGAATCTCATCCATTGATTATAAGATCTAACGATTGAAATATGTTCTAACATTTGTATGCTATCACCTTGTTTGTACTTTAGTCCAACCCCAATTGATAAATTTGTTATAATTATAATATTTAATAAATTTTAATAATAAGCAAGTATTACTTTTATATAAATTATTTATTTACTTATTTTACACATTTTTATTCATAAAAATATTATATTAAATTAATCCATCAAATATAAGTATTATATAATGATAAAACATTATATTTATTGGTTTTTAAAAAACATTATATTTATTAAAATATTTGAAATAATATGTATGAAAAAAATGGAAAGGGAAAAATTCAGTATTCCATAATTCAAATATTAAGAAATAAATTAAATTTTAAAGATGTAAAACAAAAACTCCATTGATCCAATGGTTAAATGTTCAAATTATTACCTTGAAAATCAAAGTTAGTCTTGGTACATGTTTCAAATCAAATTCTTAGGGTTAGATGTTTGTAGTTTCGAGTTTTGTTTAATTCAGTTATGCAATACCCTTTGGGTTGCATTATAAAAAAAACTTTCCCTTTTGCTGATAAAAAAAGGCGTATGCTGTCTTTGTTTCGGGATTTCAAGAGTCGCTAAAATCAATAGTATATGAATCAATCATGCAAAGAATTAGCTTATTGCTAAGTGTTACTTACAGACCAAGAATCACATTCACATATCAGATAACAAGTAGAAGGTACATACATGCCTATTGGTATATGGTAAATTTGTATTGCTAATCAGCTCCAAGGTGATATCAGAACCAATAGCCTTGCTTTCAGCGTCGATGTTACATTGTGTCGCCACTTCTCTCATACCCGTTTCCTGCCCTATCACCAATAATCACTCATCAACTTCTTAAATTCAAAAGGAAGGGGAAATATTTGAACGGTGACATCAGTGCCTGAAAATTTCACCTCCTGTATGCAAGTATCATCCGTGAGCTCTGGTGATAGACAGGTATGAAAACAGAAAAAGCCTAAATGCTTCAGAAGCTAATAATAATCGCAGTTTAATCAGTTAAAAACACTAGATTCATCAGATTCTAGTCATCTGCAAGTCAATCGCAATCACACAGCATGTTTCTTTTCAAACACATGTTTTTAGCATGGTCCCAATTTTGTTTCTCAAAATGAAATCTATCATTACGTACTTTTGGGTCTATTTAATGAGAAATAGAAAACAGAATCAAGTGCCTCAAATGTAAGAACTTGCCTGTCGTGGCTGTTCAATAGAACAAGGTGAACAGGATCTTGAGAAGCTAACCGATACAACTGATAGACAATGTAGACACACGTAGCAACGCTGAAAAATTTGGAAATTTGTTACTGATAATAATAATTTTCAAGAGAGATTAATGTAAGCTATTACCATCAGGTTAAGGCCACAAAATGATAGACAACGAGGTTTATACAGCCATTTGGAATAATAAAGGTAAACACTGTATATATGTTGCTAAATCCTAAGAGAAGGCTAGTGTCCCAAAATAAGTGTCTCAATTCATTATTTGGAAAAATTGAGCATTTCAATTTCAGTGTTGGACTTTCTACCATTTACCCTGATGTGTCCACTACTCAAGGTGTTGGGGAAAACCTGGGCCTTTACCAAGGAGGAGCACCCCCATGAGGAGATCCATATACGTATTAGAGCTCACTCTTGATCTAAAAGAATAGTCTAGTGGGTCTGGAGTCTAATGTGTATATAACCTCTCTTTTCACCTCATACACTTCCAATGTGGGACTTTGTCTCAAGTGTGAATTTCAACGAGAAGAATATTTTAGTGGTACATGATCCAATTAAATGATTTTGACACATTAATTTAGGGAAGGAAGGCTATATTGTGTATAAGATAATGGATAATAGTAGTATGAACATATTCAGACACAAACACATGTTCTAACAAAGTATAACAAAAGAAGAAGAGAAAAAACCAGTTGGTTGAACTTCCATAAAATCAAATCACCACAAAGCACAGCAAAACCAAAATCACTTTGAGTTCATCATGCTACTAAATTGATTTATGAGGGTACACGGTAAAAAAAGAGCATGCTAGCATTGTGCAAGAAAATATAATAGGGAGAGTTTACCTGCCAAAACATATTAACAGAGCAATCCAAAATAATGCGCTTAACCAACTTGGTTCTTTGTAAGCAACCCAAACCTGACATGGCATAAAACACAGAATGGTCACATAAGTATAAGTCCAACTTTGTTCAGAACTGTAGAAAGCTAGACACAGCATGTGTTTATAAATAACTTAAATCATTCAATAGTGAATCAGCAGTTAACTCAAATATTCATCCAAGTCTTGGTACATACTTATTTCGTGGCACCATTTAGAAATTTCCCACTTCTCATTTACTATTAAGAACCTACTGAATGTTGAGTACATGGAACCAATGACTGAACACCTAAACTTCTTTCAACCTTAAAAGCGTGCAGTACAGGCTTCAAATTACTTTAGCTCCTTTTCTTTTGCTCTCTACTTGACGGTTGACTAAAGTTGAAGAATCAAGTTTATCGAGAAATATTAACTCTAATAGTTTTATTCAAAAAAAAACTCCAATAGCTAATCGAGCCAAACCCTATCCATACTTGAATATTTAAAAAGCACTGTGTGAATCAGTTACTATTTCAAAAGTACTGTGTGAATCAAGTCCTAACTGCACAAAGTTCAGAAAACAAATTAAATTAGCTTTCAAGTAACAAACGAGGTGCAACAAGTTGAAACATACTGACAGGGCAACGACGTTAATGTAGAAGTCCACTAAGGTTGCTGTTAACCACCTGCAAGCAGTTTATTTTCATTAGGTAAATGGTTTGCACAGGTATAAACACAGCAGATATTACACATATGCGCATATAGCTAACATATAAATTATGAATAAAACGTACAACAGACTGTTCACCTAAAGTATGAGGATTTCAAATAAACATCATGATTGCTATGGCAATCAAGGTATTTAAATGACGGGTCCAAAAAAAGTAGTCAATCTAATGCCTTTTGATGGTTCTAGTACGTAGTCGCTAATACAAAGAGAGCATCCCTTTGTATAGGGAATACACATATACTAATAAGAAAATAACTACTCATACAAACTAGGAAACCCTAAATACTAATAATATGTCACCATATATAGGAAACGGTGATTGACAATACTGAATGATTATTGACTAAAAATAATAGATGCTAAAAAACTAATTGTACTTCGGACATGGGTATATAAAATTCTTGAGAAGGTAATAATGCATTCTGAATTTCACACTGCAATTACGAAAATGTAACAATTCTTATTACAAGAATTTTATCAGTGTAGAGGCGGGTTAGCCTTCTGGTCTGTGGTTGCAGGCCACTTGGCCTTTGTTTGTATGTTGGCTGGCTCAGTTGATAAGGATTTTGCTTGTTTCCCACCCAAAATAGAATTTCATCAGATAAGAAAGGAATAAAAGAGGAAAAACTTACGGAGTAAGGAGCTCTGTGCGGAAAGGGGATCCATCAGTCACAATGGTGAAAACAAGGGTTCCAAACATCAATAAACCCAGAATAGAAAAAATGACTCTTGCAGTTACAACACGGCAACACTTTTTAGGTCGCTCTGTTACATCCCTAAACAAAAAAGATATTTTTAAGTAAATCACCTGTCATAGAGGATGAGCAGAAAAATCAAAAGGCACTTAACATGGTGACATCTAGAACATCATATTATGCAATCAGTGGCGGATATAGCCTTAAATACCAATAGATGATTTCACTACTGCTTCCAACCCCCATACTTGCCTTTTTGCTTTTAAAAATATGTATGATAAAACTTGTACTAAATATATCATTTGAAACAAATTATTGCAGTTTGAGACTTGGGATCAAATTATCATACTTTGATACTACATAGAGCAATAATCACAAATTTAAAATGAAATGGAACAATTTGTACAAAATCTATCATCTGGAACAAATTATCACAGTTTGAGACTTGGGATCAAATTATTATACTTTGATACTACATGGAGCTAACAAATTTAAAATCAAATGAAACAATTTGCCAGCACGAAAAGAGAACGTTTTCTTTGTAATATGGTATGGGCCCACCATTAATGTGAAAGTTGAAGGGTGAACTCCTAAAATGTTGATGGGTATACACTATTATACAATTTAGAAAAAAGTTCAACTAAAAATAAATTAGAACTTGACTGGGTGCAAGTTCGCCCATTGTCCCTAAGGTAGCTCTGCCCTAATGGAATAACATTTTTAATCGGATAATTCTTTGACAATAAAGACCGTATAAAACTGATGAAAGTGACAAAAAATTGATATAAAGGACTAAGAAACCATCTCAATGATTTTGTAACGAACAATCCTCCAAATCATCAAGTTGCAGTAAATTGGTTATAGTTATGGAGATAGAATTGGCATCACTGTATACTATGAAGTATCTAAAACTTTAAATAGAAAAGAGGATTCCACCTCCTAATATCATGGACCATATAATTAAGTTCAAAGAGATTAAGTTCAGCATACAAGTCGTGACATGTGATAAGCGATAACTAGGTAATGGCATAATGCATGCAGTTGCAGAATAAGTAATATGAACACAATCAAAGATACTGCTCAGAGAACAAAAAATTGTGAGATTTAATTATATTGATGTACTTTTCTTCTTGCGTGCCCTACAAAAATTGTCTTCTGGCAAACTAAAGACGTGTACACGAACTGTTTAATGATGAAGATGGATTTATTTATGCAATATGACTGTAGAAGTTTAAATCGCTCCCCAACTAAAAGGGCACCCTTCAATAGTTGGGTTTGACTAACCTTTACATGTACCTCTTTTTTTCCAAATTTTATTTGACGCGGAACTTTAAACTTCAACATAAAGTAGAACGGTACATAAGAACTTGATAGAAAATAGGGGTAATTCCATGTCAGTACCCCAACTTTGCCTCATTTTCAAATCAGTACCCCAAGTTTGAAAAGCTTTTCGCCGGTACCCCAAGTTTAATTAATTACGGATAAGTACCTAATTTGTTAAATCTAACAGAATTGGGATGTGAAAAGACCAAAATGCCCCTAATGCTTGTAATAATTAATATTATATTGAAACTTTTGAATGAAATAACTATCTCATACTACCTCTGTTTCGGGCTCATAAAATATCAAATCGAAGAGAATCGGAAGATAAACAATTTTGAAGAATAATATTAATAATTAAATTAAAATAATAATTAATATTATTTAATTATTAATAATTAATAAAATATTATTTAATTATTAATATTCTTCAAAATTGTTTATCTTCCGATTTTCTTCGATTTGATATACTATGAGCCCTAAACGGAGGTCGTATGAGAGAGATATTAAATTCGAAAGCTTCAATGTAATATTAATTATTATATACCGAAGGGGCATTTTGGTCTTTTCACATCCAAATTCTGTTAGATTTAACATATTAGGTACTTATCTACAACTAATTAAACTTGGGGTACCGGCGAGAAACTTTTCAAACTATTTATGTTCATACTAAAGCTTACTGTTCATACTTATTTTGACGCCGCAACAGAACATAATAGATGGGATCTTCCAACGATTCTTGAGGAGACAGCTTAAATAGTTGCATAAGAACGTAGGAACATGTAGTAATGCTGCAAGACATAGCAACACATCATCAATGGAGTGTGAGTGGAAACATGATGGAAGCGTGGTAAACATTAAAGACCAACTGCCACTGAAACGTGTTAACAAGGAGAAAATGTTCAAAAGACTAGTTGTATCTTTAACCGTTCAGTTCCATTTAAGCAGCACAATTTAAAAAATATTCAGAGAAAAAAAAATTTAGTTAGTATGGAATATGTCGAAATAAAAAATTTATTATAATTTATTAATAGTTGAAGCATGAAGTACAAATATTGACCACTTTTATTTAGGAAATTGACCTACACTGAAATAGGAAAAACATGGGAATAAAGCTCTTTAATTTTACTTGCACAATAAGTTCAATCCAAAACAGATCCCCTAACTATTTTATATCCAACCGTCCATCACATGGCCTTATTCTAGATTGTGCGTGTTAAGGGAGAAATATTCTAGACTATAAGAAAAGTATTCCAACAGAATGACAATTACTTTAGTCATGAAGTATACAACAAAATAAGAAAATTGTTTATAATTAACTGCCTTTATGGGCCTTTGAAAATCAGCAATCTATCAACCAACAGATAAGAGTGTATATAACAGGAGGTAAAAGAAAATAAGAGGTCAAACCTGCCAAAGCACACGAGCAGAACCAACCAAAATAATGAACTAATCCAGTTTGACTCCTTGTAGCAAATCCAAGCCTGATACATTACAAGTATAAATATGTAAACAAAATTTCATTTTAGATACAAAAAAAAATTTAATTCAATTGAGAATCCACCAAGCTTATCGGGAAATAACTTGTTAAATATGAAGGGAGTAAGCTCAGGCATGTATCTCCCATGAGACACCCATACACAAACAAAAGGAGAAAAAGGAATATTATTCAGCATTGGCATACTGAACTAACATCATTGTGTTGGAGGAGGCTACAAGCCAAATCTAATCAATTGAAGACTAAGGTTTATACACATACAAAACAAAGTTACATCACTACTGATTGAAGCTTAAGGTTTATACTGCGCTAATTTCGGATTCCGATCTTATACAGCATGAACTTTTGGTCCTAATGATAGATGAATGGACTCAATTGCAAACATACAGCATATTATAAGAAGATTTATGCTTTAAGACATCTAAATTCTAATAGAAGTATTTTCCATACCAATGCTTCCCAGAAATCCTATTTTTAGATGTATGACTAAGAAAGTAGTCCCTCAGTCCCACGGTAACTGTCCTAATTGATTTTTATCAAACATTAAAAATAGTTCTATTAGTGCTAACTACCACCCATATGCTATCCTTGCAATAAACTTATTGGTCAAAACTGCTCATTTAGAGGATACTATTGACAAGTCTAATAATCAAGTAATGTGTAAACTTGAAATGAACAGGAGTTTATGTTTTTATATTGAAAATTCAGAGCAGAGAAACAAATTTAAATAGAAAACAAGAGAGCATGAATATGTAAGCATTATCATACCCCCAAAGCCCCTATAATGATATAGAAATCAACCAAGGTTGCTCCCATCCACCTGAAAATACATAAATGCCAATCATTAACAGACAATACTCCAAATCAAAACTTTGCCTATACCCGAAAAGCATACCCACTTCAATGGGAAAACCGTAGTCGAACCAAAGGCTATCTTTTGATTCTTTTCAGTCATTCTCAAAGCAATCAAGAATGAAGAATTAACACACAGAACACTACAAACCAAAAATTCTGCTACAATACGATGGAAAATTATAGCTTCTATAACCATGAATTGAAACCTTACCAAACCAATTGTTTCAATTTCAGTAAATATTATTGGCATCATCAAACGAAAGAGCAAAACTATACATCAAACTATCACAAATTCGCCAGTAACTCGAAAGATCAAATTGGTTTCAAGTAATTGAACTAAGTCCTTGCAGAAGCAGAAGTAAGATCAGTTACAAGGTACAATATGAGCTCATATCAAAGGAGAGGGAGAGAGAGAGAGAGAGTACGGACGGAGTGAGGAGGTCCATGCGAAAAGGAAGACCGTCAATAGAGATGGTGTAGATGAGAGTGGCCACCATTACACATCCTAAAGCGGAGAAGAGAGCTTTCAAGCCGTTCACAACCGAAATCGCCATTGCTGATCGAGCTTAAGCTTCGCTACGGTTGCCAGAGAAAGAAACACACACCAACACGGCAAAGGAACGCAGAGATTGACCATATCAGATACAACGGGAAAGATATGTGAGGATGGCTCGGCCACGTCGTAACGATTAAAACGGCACCGTTTCATTCACGCAACAAGACCGAGCTGATGTTGTAGGGTTCGAATCGTAATTTCCACCTGTTTTTAGTGTTGTAAATGGCGGGCCGTCAAGGCGGCGCCGTGGCCCCAAAAACCACATCGGTCCAACGAATTTCCACTCCTTGACATTTGGGCTGGTTTTAAACTTATCTGAGCTGGTTTTGAATTGATTTGAGCCGGTTCGGTTCGGATCAAACTAGTTAATTTTTATAAAAAAGTTGACAAGATTATAATTTGTTAAGTACATAAAAAGGATAAATCACGTGAGAACCAAACATTTATAAGAGAATGTGAGAACTGACTCGTGCACACAAAAATAAGTAAATATTCGACGAATGTTACTGAATGTCTAATGACAATAAGGATAACCAATGAAACTTAGTATATTTTAAGGAAATCAAGTGAATATCCAATAAAATAATAAAAAATAAGCGTATGTATAATGATAATGATTGTATCATTCTCATTGCACATTGTTAAGTACATAAATATGCTTATGAAATTTATGGATATAAACATGAATACTACATTATTACAAAGTTATTTTACTATTTTAGAGATAATTGACTTCTTCGCTTGTTAATTTGCTTGTAGGAATCATGTTTGACTTGTTAATTTAAGGGGTAATTTTTTGTCAGTACCTCAATTTTGCCTCATTTTGAAATCAGTACCTTAAGTTTAAAAACTTTTTTGCCGGTATCCCAAGTTTATTTACGTTGCAGTTAAGGTAACAACTGTTAAATATAACAGAATTGATGTGTAAAAAGTCTAAAATGCCCTCAATAGTTTTGGTCTGTTAAACTGATCTGATTGGTTCAATTGATATGATTATGAAATGACTATTTTACCACTAATTGAATACCCAATTTAACTAATAGTTTGAGGGAAAATTGACTTTTCAATTACACAAATAATAATTATAATTCTTTAATAATTAAATAATTATATTATCATTGATTATTAATCATTAATTATTAATTAATTATATTATTATTAATCATTAATTAAACCACTCCACTCCATGCCGCCGCGCTCAGCCGCGCTCAGCCGCGACTCCGACCTACGACTCCGCGACCCGGACCGGTGCTCCGTCGCAAACCTCCGTCGCGGCCTCCTACGCATCTTCGTCTTCCTCACCGGCGACCCCCACCATCGAGAACTCTCCATCGCCACCCACCTCCGTCGCCACCCACCATCGAGAACCCATATTTGGGTTTGAGTCGAAACCCAGATTTGGGTCTGACCTCCATCTCGAACGAGCAGCGACGATGCGGAGAGCTCGCCGTGAGCCTTCTCCTCGTCGAGAGCAGGGGTAAAATAGTCATTTCATAATCATATCAATTGAACCAATCAAACCAAAACTATTGAGGGCATTTTAGACTTTTTGCACACAAATTCTATTATATTTAACAGCCGTTACCTTAACTACAACATAAATAAACTTGGAGTACCGGCAAAAAAAGTTTTAAACTTGGGGTACTGATTTTGAAATGAGGCAAAGTTGGGGTACTAACATAGAATTACCCCTTAATTTAATTTATCAATCTTGACTTGTTAATTGATTATGAGTTTTTGCTATTACAATATGAGTTTTGTTGTATCTGTAAGGACTTTAAAATAATATTTCAAAAGAGTAACGACTCAACAGAGGCGCTTGGACCATCGTCGAAGGCCAAATTTTTACAGAGACAGTGGTGTTAGTTGAAATTTTTAGATCTGATTTCACAACCCTCAATTATGTATGAAGTATGGTGGATATGAATATCTCTACAAGACCTCGATTTGAATATGTGAAGCATGATGGTGCTAGAAGGGGAATTGAAGAGAAGTCATCGCCGGCGAGTCGGAAGAGCTAGAGTCACGAGTACAACAAATTGGTACAACAAGAGCATTGATGGTTCTAACCCGCCAGACATGGAATGTCCATACAATATAATGCATGTCTCACAAGCCCGTTTCTTGAGTAAATGAGTGCAACTGGTCTTCATATCTTGCACACGAGAATTACAAATTTTCTAGCACATATAGCATTTTTTCTGGCAAATTTTGCTCGATTTTGGACCATATTGTCTAGAATGTTTGCTCGCAAATTTCATAGATCTAATCAACCTCGTCATGAAGGAATATGACATTCTATCTTCTATCATTCACGGTCGATCTATTTCTTAATTATATCTACAACAATTACAGAATACAAAATCACATAAGTAAAAATTTGTTCAAACTAGTTATGCTACTCTGTGATACTAAAACAATAGTTTATATGTGATATACAATATAAAAAAATGAACAATTCAATACATATATACCTTATATCATCTGTGATATGATTTCTTCTGCAGATTAGGATTCTATCTGTAATTTTACCTGCGTCATACAATGTATAGCCTGCCGCCCTTCATAACGGTCTAATAGTTGTAAATGGTCTGTCAACGACATGTACACGCCTGCGGCCATTTACCCACCGGAGGTGTACCTAAACTTTGTCTGCTTCCGGTAAGTTACCGACAGCGTACTGCCGTCGTTTGATATTACTGGCGGTGTAACTCTTCAGCGCCTGTTGCCGGTGTGTTAGTCTGATGTTATGGATATCTCTGTGATCGGCCGATATACCGACGATATATCAGTTTTAGCAAGCTTTTTGAAATGAAACGGTTGATATCGGCTAAAATATTAATCAAACACGGTTAACCAAGCAAAATTCAAATTGATTTTGGTGTAATCCAGTCCAAATCAATTAATTCTGGTCTACTCCAACTTAAATCAGTTAATTTCGGTCTTGTCTGATCTAATATGGTTTTATTCGGTCCACCTAATTAATTATAGTTTGGAATTTTGGTTAATAAACAGCAAATAAGAAGTCAAACTCTCATTCATTCATCTCTTTCAATTACACGTTTGAACTTCGAGTTTATTGACGATTTTGAAATTAAAAATAATTAATATCATTCATTTTGTTTTTAATGAATAATACGTGTATGAATTATATATACAATTATTTATATATTACAAAATGTGTTTTGCCCGTGATTTTTTAGGGATCTCTCCGAGTGTATCAGATCTATTTTTTTTTTGTTAGTTGTCCGATATATTCTCACGATCCGATTTCCATATCCTTAGTTTGGTGTGATTAAAATTTTGTTGCTCATTGCTATATTCACCCCAAGTGTCTCACACGTCCGGCCTCCTTCCGTCACATCTGCACCTATAGGAACCGCTCGACTTGCCTAATTCAAATAGAATCTTCGTGACACTAAACCCTTAAGTCTCTTTAGGTCAAAGTTGAATTCTGTCTTCAAAATGTTGTTGTAGGAAGCTGAAACAAAGCTACAAATGACTTGGATATGGATCATTGCATTCAACCAAACGACATGCACGTATATATAGCTTCAGGCCTTATCCTCGGTTGCACCAACCAATAGTAGCGATATTCTATTTGAGGGTAAGTAAGGGCACTCAGGAAACGATAAGACAATATCATACACCTCCCATATTATGGATATATATGGACCATTGCATTCAACCACTCAACTGCAGAATTTATCCTGCAAAATAAATGGAAATTAATATTTGAATCTAACTTCTCATATATCCACCCACAAAAATAGCATTAATTTCATATTGTTGTGATAATTATATGTTAACGTTAGGTTATTAGAGATGCAATCAAAATAAGTTAATCAAAATCAACACTTAGAAAATAAGCACATGCAAAAGAAGAACACAAGAAATGGGGAGTGGAAATTTGTATCCGGATGTGTCTTCATTCATCAATATGACCCCTATTTATAGGGAAGAAAAATACAAAAATTTACATGCAAGGTTGCCATGTGGCCAACCAATTTTGAAGAGAGAGCCATGCATGTTGATTTGCGTGTCTTGGTGGAGTCCACCTTTTACCACACTCCCCCTTGGACACCACCATTCATAAATAATAATTTAGGCGGTGTTGGACTTGCTTAATACTGCCTCGTTAAAAACCTTTTCAGGAAAACCCAGTGGGACAAAACCTGAATAAGGGAAAAAGAGTGCAGCACACATAAGTCCAGAGCATCTTCATATACTTGCTCCCCCCTGATCATTGATCCCCTTAATCATTGCTCCCCCTGATGACCGACAAAGTTATTTTGGTTGTTTGCTAAGTCTGCGCATTCCAATTCGCCATACTAACTTCTCGAATGTGGATGTCGGCAAATTTTTAGTGAACCAATCTGCAAGATTTTCACTGGAGCGAATATGCTTGACATCAATCTCATTACTCTTTTGGAACTCATGAGTGTAGAAGAATTTTTGCGATATGTGCTTGATACGATCTCCTTCAATGTACCCGCCTCTGATTTGAGTTATACACGCTGGATTATCTTCATGTATAATGGAATGAGAACTTGT
Organism: Geranium rotundifolium; assembly: GCA_963920655.1. Taxonomy (NCBI): domain Eukaryota; kingdom Viridiplantae; phylum Streptophyta; class Magnoliopsida; order Geraniales; family Geraniaceae; genus Geranium; species Geranium rotundifolium. Next base: position 7,577,320 of record OY987313.1, read on the forward strand.
AATTGACGGGATTCCACATGCTTCTCGTATATGTTGAATGACGGATCGTAAAAACACATTCACGGCTAGCTTCGTGTAGTGCTAGAATTTCTGAATGGTTTGAGTATGTTGCAACCAAAGTCTGCTTCGTGGAGCGCCAGGATATTGCCGTGTCATTGCAAGTAAATACGTACCCAGATTGGGAGCGTGCTTTATGGGAATCAGAAAGGTATCATGCATCTGCATATCCCATCAAGTTAGTATTACTTGAAGATTTTGAATACAATAAACTCAAATCTTTTGTCCCATTCAAGTAGCGTAATATGTGATTGATTCCATTCCAATTTCGTCTTGTTGATTATGAGCTGAATCTTACTAGCACATTTACCGAAAATGCTATATTAGACCTTGTACATTGCGTCAAATATAATAAAGCCCCAATCGCATTTAGATATAGTACTTCATGATCAAGTATCTTTTCATCTATCTCTTTTGGGCGAAATTGATCCTTTTTAGGATCAAGCGATTGAACAACCATTGGAGTACTCAATGAATGTGCATTTTGCATATTGAAACGTTTCAGAAGTTTCTCAATATATGTAGACTGATGGATTAAAATTACATCCGAAATATGCTCGATCTGCAAGCCGAGACAATATTTCGTTTTCCCCAAATCTTTCATCTCAAACTATTTCTTGAGATATTCTGCAGTGTTTAGGATCTCTTCAGGAGTCCCAATTAAATTCATATCATCAACATACACTGCTACAATAACAAATCTCATATTTGTTTTCTTGATGAATGCACAAGGGCATATGACATTATTCTTGTACCCTTCTCTGGTAAGGTATTCGTTAAGACGATTATACCACATCTTACTAGATTGTTTCAGTCCATACAATACCTTTTGTAATCTGATCGAATACAGATTTATTGGACTATTTTTAATTGCTTCAGGCAATTTAACTCCTTCAGAGAGTCTCATTTAAATATCCGTGTCCAACGTACCATATAAATAGGCAGTGACAGCGTCCATTATACACATATCCAGTTCTTCAGAGACTGTTAAACTGATCAAGTATCTGAATGTAATCATATCCATCACAGATGAATATGTTTCATCAAAATTGACCCCAGGTCGTTGAGAAAAACCTGGCTTTATATCGAACAATTTCGTTTTTCTCATTTCTTTTCATTGTGAATACCCATTTATATCCAATTGGTCAAACAACTTCTGGTGTTCGAGATATCGGTCCAAAGACTTGGCGTTTAGCCAATGAAGTCAATTATGTCTTAATTGCTTCTTCTCATTTTGGCCAATCGTGTCTCTCACGACATTCATCAATACTTTGTGGCTCAAAATAAAAATCATTCATTACTTCATTTGCCACTGCATATGCAAAAATATCCTCAATGATTGATTTTCGATCCCAAGATTCTTTTGTGTAGGAATAATTCATATGTATTTTCTCACTTCTTTGTTCTCAAAATTCTTCGGGAATTTCATATTATTTGGGAATCGACGGTTCTTCTAGAACCGATAGTTCTGATGGAACTATATGTTTATCTGATGGTTCTTCTGGAACCGGTAGTTCTTCTGGAACTACACACCTATTCAGTGGTTCTTCTAGAACCGATAGTTTTTCAGGAACTACATGCTTCTTTCGTTTTCGAGGGACGCTATCTTTTGCTCCAAATGACCTTCCACGCTTCTGGCGTGTACAAGAGGAATCAACTGCGGCTTTCGCATTATCACCATTAACTTTAATTCTCGCAGGTGTGTTAGCAGCATGTATATATGACCTTGTCATTTTTGATGTATCAGCAAATGCTTCGAGTATTTGATTTGCAACATTTTGCAAATGTATTATCCTTTGTACTTCTTTATCACATTATGATGTACGAGGATCCATATGAGACATCGAATTTACTTGCCATTCAATTACACGCCTAACTTTAGAAGGCGGTTTCTTTTCACCCAAATGTGGGAATGTTGTCTAATCAAAATGACAATATGCAAATCTTGCAGTAAATAGGTCACTTGTCAAAGGCTCCAGATACCTGATAATAGATGGTGAGTCAAAATCAACATAAATACCCAATCGACGTTGGGGTCCCATTTTTGTGCGTAAAGGGGGTGCTACAGGCACTTGTACAGCACAACCAAAAATTCATAAATGGAAAATATCAGGTTCATAACCACATGCAAATTGTACATGAGAATATTGGTGATACGCACTAGGCCTTAAACGAATTAAAAAAGCAGCATGTAATACAACATGTCCCAAGCAAAAACTGATAATTGTGATTGTAACAATAATGTACGTGCAATTATCTGTATACGTTTAATAAAAGATTCTGCTAAACCATTTTGGGTATGCATGTGCGGAACAAGATGTTCAATATCAATACCCAATGACATGCAATAATGATTAAACGTCTTAGACGTGAATTCACCAGCATTATCAAGACGAATAGACTTTATCGGATAATCAGGAAAATGTGCCATTAATTAAATAATTTGTGCTAACAATTTAGCAAATGCAACATTACGAGTTTGCAATAAGCACACATGTGACCATCTGTTGGATGCGTCAATCAAAACTATAAAGTAATGAAATGGTCCACTTGATGGATTAATAGGGCCACATACATCTCCCTGAATTCTCTGCAGGAGCGATGGAGATTCGGCACTAACTTTGGTTTTTGATGACCGGACCACTAATTTTCCTTGTGAACAAGCGGTGCAAATTATTTCGTTGGACTGAAAAAGTTTCTGGTTTTTCAGTGGATGTCCACATGAATTTTCAACAATCTTGCGCATCATCGTTGATCATGGATGATCATGACGATTATGCCAAAGCATAAATATATTCGAATTATTGAATTTCTGGTTTAAAATCACGTATGCCTCAATTTTTCTTATAGTTGTAAAATACAACACAGATGATAGAACATATAATTTTTTCAGTAACCGCTTTTCACCACAATCACTAAAAGTGATATATAGAAACTCTGTTTCATTTTCATTTGTGGTCTCAACATGATATCCATTTCTGCGGATATCTTTAAAGTTAAGTAGATTTCTTCTGGATCTACTAGCAAACAAAGCATTCTCAATGCATAATTTTGTTTCATTTCTCAATATTATAGTAGCTCTTCCGGAGCCTTCGACTAAATTTGTTGAACCCATAATGATGTTCACCTTTGCCTCCACCAAGGTTAGACACGAGAAATATTTCTTATCTTTTAGGATAGTATGTGTAGTATCACAATCAACAATACACATATCATTCTCATCTCCACAAATATATGAATCACTTCTGGGACTCATATCGTGGTTCATCGTATTAATTGTATTGCCTTACTTTAAAATCCGATCGCTTCTGGGGTTTTAGTTTTCCATGAACTTTATAATAACCATCATAAAATTTCACATTCACTTCTGGGAATGGTTAACTGTCGACATGACAAATTCGATGATTCATTTTATTTTAGCAATACATGGACTTTAATATTTCTCAAAATTTTCTTCCGATATTGCTGCTTTGAGAGCAATATGATATCCTTGATCTATCCAGCATGAATTTTTAGAACTTCGGGTTCTAAATATTAAATCTGCAAGTTTTACTTTCAATATTAATCCATGATTAGAACTTCGGGTTCTGCAAATTCCAACTGTAAACTTCCGGTTTACAAATATGTCAAGTCCAATATTTTTCTCGACAATTTTAGAACTTCAGGTTCTATAAATTCCAACGACTGTAAACTTCGGGTTTACATGAACATCGAGTTCAATAGTTTTTTTTTCTTTTTCTTTTCAGACAGTCTTCAAATTTCGGGTTCAAGATGTCATAATTTAGCAAACTTCGGGTATCTAATATAATACATAAATATATAACATGTATAATAACAACATATAATTTTCTGATGCAAAAGATCCAATTCAAGATTGGCGATCGCAGAGCATACTTATGAAAATAAATAACATAAGTAAATAAATAAACGTATATTCAAGAACTAAATTAAATTTAGTTGAGAATTTAAAAACGTCAGGATAATTAAGCAATTCGTGCTGATAATGTGTTGTGAAAATTATATGTTAACGTTAGGTTATTTGAGATGCAATCAAAGTGAGTTAATCAAAATCAACACTTAGAAAATAAGCACATGCAAAAGAAGAACACAAGAAATGGGGAGTGGGAATTTGTATCTTGATGTGTCTTCATTCATCAATATGACCCCTATTTGTAGGGAAGAAAAATGCAAAAATTTATATGCAAAGTTGTCATGTGGCCAACCAATTTTGAAGAGAGAGCCATGCATGTTGATTTGTGTGCCATGGTGGAGTCCACCTTTTACCACACATATTCATTTGTAGTGCTAAAAATATATATACCGCTCAACTCTCATTTGTTCAATATATATATATATATATATATATATATATATATATAGGGATCGAACTAAAATACAAACTAGGCAGTAGCATACAAATGTTAGAATAGTTCATAACCGTCCGATCTTGTAATTAATTAGTGAGATTTATGCTGACTCATCAATAGTACACTAATATAATTATGAATCAATTGAGAATTTATTTTGGTCATTTGACACAAATATAAGGGCGTAAATGTATTTTCATAAAATTAACTATTTTAATTATTATTTCCTAATTTCAATATTTTTAAAAATGGAATCGTTTGACAATTGGTTATGGAATTACTCCATAATTTCGTCGTTCATTAAATCGATTTCATCATGGTAGTTTCAAATTATGGAATCAGTCCATAATTTCATAAATTCGGTTTTCACATGTTTCATGTGTCAAGTTTCATGTTGTTTAAATCATCAAGTTTCATTGTGTCATTCGTCATACGTTATTGTTCAATTCATCAGGAGCGCATTCAAGTAGGAATCAAGAGTCGCGTGAGAACATATGAGAATCACCTAAATGTAACGAGGGGCGTGTATTTTTCTATAACATAGAATGGAAAGTGTTACCCGTCGAGGGGAGCAGTGTTACGATTAGATGGAGCGTCCATCGGACTTACCGTGTCACACAATATATTAGATGGAGCGTCCGCGATGCACTTCATCAAGTCGTGGACTAAGTTGGCTCGGGGAGAAGCTCTAGACGAAAGCGACGTGCCCTTCCACAACTGAAGCGTGCTTGTGTCACCCTCATTGTCCTCGCCACATCATCAGCATTCGGAAATTCCGGTGGAATGGAAGGCATTATCGCTTCTACTTGGTCAGGTGGACGCAAACGAGGAGCGGGAGAAAGAAACTGTTGGGGTATATAACAACGTGGAACAATTCTCTAGCAAAAGTAATCAAGAGAAATAAAAACAATCACACAAGAACACAAGCATTTACGTGGTTCGGCAAATTGCCTACGTCCACGGTCACACTACTCTCTTATTATTGCTCTCAACTCATGAATGATTATGGGATTACAAGTACATGTATTTATAGTGCAAGACTAGGGGGAATTAAGAAAGACCTAGAATTCCTAATTTCTTGCACATTAGGAGTTCTTTTCTAATTCATTATCCTAATGCAATTAGGAAATTGTGGCTTCCCTAAATAAATAGGAAAGTCTCCACAAACCCAACAATCTCCCACTTGGAGACTGTCTTCACACGTCTTCACCCTCAATCATGTATCTCCAGTAACACGCCCAACGATCTCCGCAATAAGCTCTAGAGTTAGTGTAACGTCTTCTCTTCACTAACAGTAAAGGCCGGCTGAAGCTATACATAGCTTCAGCTTCTCGGTTGTAACCACCTTGGTCAACATATCTGCAGGATTCTTTGACCCAAGGACTTTCTTTAAGGACAAAGTGCCATCACTCATCAACCCCCTGATGAAGTGATATCTCAACTGAATATGCTTCGTCCTAGCATGAAACACGGGATTCTTGGCAAGGTGAATAGCGCTCTGACTGTCACTATACAAAGAACTGTCCGATTGTTTCTTGCCTAACTCCTCCAGAAAACTTTTCAACCAAATCATTTCCTTCCCAGCTTCTGAAATAGCCATGTACTCTGCTTCTGTGGTTGAAAGAGCAACACTCTTCTGGAGTCGTGACATCCAGCTAACTGTTGTGCCACCCAAGGTGAAGATGTACCCTGTAGTACTCTTCCTTGTATCCAGGCATCCACCTAAGTCTGCATCAGAAAACCCTTCTAGGATCACGTCATTCTTCTTGAAGTGTAGTGCAACCTTTGAAGTCCCTTTCAAGTAGCGAAACAACCACTTGACCGCTTCCCAATGCTCTCTTCGTAGATTAGACATAAATCTACTAACAACTCTCACTGCATGCGCAATGTCTGGTCTTGTGCATACCATCGCATACATCAAACTGCCCACTGCCGATGCATAAGGGACCTTAGTCATTTCTTCCATGTCCTTATCCGTCTTAGGTGATTGCTCTCGAGTGAGTTTGAAGTGACTTCCCAGCGGTGTACTCCTAACCTTGGCATCTTGGAGACTGAACTTGTTCAAAATCTTCCCAATATACTTCTCTTGGGATAACTTCAAACTACCATCAGATCGATCCCTGCTAATGCTCATACCGAGTATCTGCTTCGCTTCACCTAAGTCTTTCATCTCAAACTCTTCAGACATCTGTCTTTTCAACTTGTTGATTTCCACCATGTTAGAGCCTGCAATCAACATGTCATCAACATACAACAATAATATGATGTAGGATCCCTTGAAGTGCTTGACGTAGCAACAATGGTCCATGACACATCTTGTGTATCCACTCCTCATCATAAAATCGTCAAATTTCAAGTACCACTGTCTTGGTGCTTGCTTTAGACCATACAAGCTTTTACGTAGCTTGCAAACTAGATCTTCCTTTCCAGCTATCCGGAAACCTTCTGGTTGTACCATGTAAATGTCTTCCTCAAGATAGCCATGTAAGAACGCAGTTTTGACGTCTAACTGCTCTAGATGAAGATTCTCTGCAACCACGATACCCAACACAAGTCTAATAGTAGTCATCTTGACTACTGGAGAGAATATCTCGTCGTAATCAATGCCTTTTTTCTGCTGAAAACCCTTAACCACTAACCTTGCCTTGTATCTTTTGTTGCCATCATGTTCTTCCTTGACCCTGAACACCCATTTATTCTGTAAGGCCTTCTTCCCAGCTGGTAACTTAGTTAACGACCAAGTTTCATTCTTTTCAAGAGACATCATCTCTTCGTTCATGGCTGACTCCCACTTAACCGAATCATCCATCTGAACCGCCTCTGTGTAGCACTGAGGCTCACCATTCTCAGTCAACAGCAAATAATGTAGTGACGGAGAGAACCGTTCGGGAGGTCTCGTAACTCTGCTCGATCTCCTCACTTCAGCCACTGGGGTAGTCGGTACTATCTCCTCATTATTTTTGTGCACTGAACTTCGACTGTTGCCTGCAAGATCATCTTCAGTAATGTCTTCCAACAATGCTTCTTCTTTGTCTTCTCCTTCTTTTGTAGCATCTGATTCTGCCCCGCAGTGATCCTTGTGTGCATCATTCTCATAGAATGTGACATCTCTACTTCTGATGACTTTTCTTTTTGATTCATCCCAGAATCTATACCTCATGTCATCAGAACCGTAGCCAATAAATACACACTTCTTTGCTTTCGGATCAAGCTTGTCTCTGTCAGAATCTTTCACTCGCACATAAGAATCACAACCGAAGACTCGCAAGTGTTGAAGATTTACCTCCTTTCCACGCCATTCCTCTTCAGGGATCTTGAATCCCAAAGGAATTGAGGGTCCACGATTTATGAGGTACGCTGCTGTACTCACTGCATCCGCCCAGAACTTCTTGGGCAATCCTGCTTGAATCCTCATACTCTTCGCTCTCTCATTAAGCGTTCTGTTCATCCTCTCAGCAACACCATTATGCTGAGGTGTCTCAGGCTCAGTCTTCAGCATTCGTATACCATGCTCAGCACAATAATCCTCAAACTCATCACTACTATACTCACCACCATTGTCAGACTTTAAACACTTCATTTTTAAGTCGGTTTCATTTTCAACAGCAGCTTTCCACTTCTTAAAGGTATTAAATACTTCATCTTTGTGCTTTAGAAAGTAAACCCATACCTTTCTTGTGGAATCATCAATGAATGTGACATAGTAGTGAGATCCTCCTATCGACGGAACCTTTGTGGGTCCATACACGTCTGAATGCACCATTTCTAACTTCGTCTTCTTGGGATCCTTCCTTGCGTTTGTGAAGCTTACCCGTTTTTGTTTTCCGAGCACACATGGTTCACAAAAATCAACTTTCACATCCTTCAGCTCTGGAATCTTCCCTTTTGAAGCTAGCATCTTCATCCCCTTCTCACTCATATGCCCAAGCCTTTGGTGCCATAGAGTTGAAGGATTAGCCCCATCAGTGACTGCATTAACCCTCTCCACTGGCATCTCCGCCATGTACAAAGTTCCTTTCTTCCAACCGCGAGCTGTGACCAGATTCCCTTTTGATACCTTCCATTGGCCGTTCTCAAAGGTTATCTTGTATCCCAAACCGTCTAACTGACTCACCGAGATCAACATTCTCTTTATGGTGGGGATAAATCTGACATCCTTCAACGTCCAAATCGTACCCATGGTAGTCTTGAGGTTCACATCTCCTATACCCATGATCTCTTCTGTCTGATCATTAGCTAGATGAACTTTACCTTTTATAGGTCTAAAGTTCACTAACAAATCCTTACAAGGGGTAGTATGGAAGGACGCACCTGAATCCATGATCCATGATTCAACTGGACTCTCTACACAACAGATCAAAGCATCGTATTCGAATTCCTCCGTTGCATTTACCGAGTTGTCCTGCTTGCTTTCCTTCTTCGGGTTTGGACAATGACTCTTGAAGTGACCAATTTGTTGACAGTTCCAACAAGTTGCGTTTGTGCCTCGCTTTTTAGACTTCGATCTTCCACGACCCTTACTCTTTCCCCTTTCAGACTTCCTACCTCTCCCTTCTACGTTCAACACCGAGCCAGACGACTCTCCTCGATTCCTTCTTCGGATATCTTCCCCGAGAATCAAGTCTCTCACTCCTTCGAACGATAGTTTAGTAGTTCCAGTTGAGCTACTAACTGCTGTAACGGTTCCTGACCAACTTTCAGGCAAAGATGATAGCAACAACAAGGCTTGTATCTCATCATCGAATTTAATATTCACTGACACTAATCTCGATAGTATCGTATTAAATTCGTTCACATGATCAGTAACACTAGCACCTTCGTTCATCTTCGTATTAACCAATTGACGAATCAAATATACCTTGTTTGATGCAGACGGCTTTTCATACATATTTGATAGCGCCTTAATGAGTCCGTAGGTAGTTGTCTCCTTCATGACGTTGTATGCAACATTCTTTGCCAATGTCAATCTCACCGCACCCAAAGCCTGCCGATCTAGCAACGCCCAGTCGCTCGGACTTATCTTCTCCGGTTTGGTCTCTGACAAAGGTTCATGTAGCCTTTTCTGGTACAAATAGTCCTCTATTTGCATCTTCCAGAATCCAAAATCCCTTCCGTCGAACTTGTCGATTCGAACTTTCCCTTCTTCTGCCATTGCTCCCACTTGTCACGAACCTAGGCTCTGATACCAGTTGTTGGGGTATATAACAACGTGGAACAATTCTCTAGCAAAAGTAATCAAGAGAAATAAAAACAATCACACAAGAGCACAAGGATTTACGTGGTTCGGCAAATTGCCTACGTCTACGGTCACACTACTCTCTTATTATTGCTCTCAACTCATGAATGATTATGGGATTACAAGTACATGTATTTATAGTGCAAGACTAGGGGGAATTAAGAAAGACCTAGAATTCCAAATTTCTTGCACATTAGGAGTTCTTTTCTAATTCATTATCCTAATACAATTAGGAAATTGTGGCTTCCCTAAATAAATAGGAAAGTCTCCACAAACCCAACAGAAACGACGGCTGCAATGTTGAAACTGACAAAAGAGCAAGTTGAAGGGTTAAAGAAGCGGGCAAATTGCAAAGTCTCGTGTACTGAACCGCCTTATACACGGTTTGAGTCCATCTCAATGCATGTGTGGAGGAGTGCGGGCAAAGCGAGAGGGCACGAACTCGAGCAGCCAACAATTATGATGATGGGAGGCGACTTCTGAAGGTGAATGAAGCCTCCTCTTCCAAAGGGATACATCGGGAACACAATCGTGAGGGTAATAACGGATCTAAAGTGTGTTTCGGGCGAGGTGGTGTCGAGACCGCTGAGCTACGCGGCCGGGAAAATAAGAGAAGCGGTCAGCAAGATCACGGACCGGTATGTAAAGTCGACGCTAGAGTTTACAAGTGTACCCGGAATGACGTGGCACACAACACCTTAATCCAAGTCTTTTTGTTGTTGATATTTGGAAGATAAGCACAACCTATAATTCGAGTGTTAGAAGGTAGGAACCGTGACTTGATATGGGAGCCACTGACTTGAAAGTAATTTCCGGTTAGACCGTGGTGGCAATCGTGTGCCGGATGCCTTCGAGGTTGACACGGTTATCCCTCTGCTAGCGTGTCCACTCGCACAACAGAGAATCAAGATTTCAAGACTAGAGTCTAGGAAAGAGGTAAAGAGAGAGAGCAACAAGTTTCGTATAACTTTGTTTCCAATTCACATATAATCAAGCTCTAGTATTTATAGGACCTCCATAAAATACCAAAAGTGATGATCATAATGTTAGAAGACAAAAATAAAAAGGTCTCTATTAAAACTTAAATAAATTTAGAAAATGAAAGGTATCCATTAAACTCAAATAAATTCATGAGATGAAAAGTTTTCATTAAAATCTGAATTTAAATATTAAAAATGAATTTAAAATCTGATTTATTTGAGATTAAAATTATTTTTTTTTTCACAAAAATATTCTCAATTTATCAAAAGAGACAAAATTACTTCAAGACATTTCAAAAAGACATAAACCCAACAATAAAGAGTCAAGAGGACGTGAGTTGGATGAGATCGTCGTCTCACATGGTGGGAAGCAAGATATTAGGGGCAGAACCCGAATATGTTCATGACGAGTTGGATCGGTATGCAGATAAGCAATGCTGATTTCGGGTGGGGAAAGGCGTCGTACATGGGGCCGGGAGTCTACAATGGAAAGTGTTTCATAATTCCAGGTTGCGATGCAGAAGATGGCTCTTTTGTGGTAGCATTACGCTTGCAGAATGCTCATATGGCTCTCTTCCAAAAGTATTTTTACCAGAATATTTATCTAGTTTACCATGACATGAATTTAGAATAATCTTGCTATAAATTTATTAACTATTGCGATCGTGTCATTTTGAGAATTTATTTTGGAACAATTAGATTTGTCTTTGATTATGAGATGTATTATGTTGAAATGGCTAGGTTTAGATGCAAATTTAGAAATTAATCTAGACCATTAAAGTGAGTAGCCCTGGCTCTTCTTTGATCTCGGCCAAAGTTCGAATCCAGTTACATCATGTTGAAATCTAACCTAAGCGAATATAAGACGTGGTGAACTCTTATTATATAGAAAGGTAATGTAAATTCTCTAATCTATCATAAACTCTTTAATTACACAAGTCTACGAACTGTGTTGATTAGGCTCTGCGAATCCTTCTAACTTTAGTGATTACATATCCTTCTAACTCTGTGTTGATTGGGTTCACTATGTGATAAATCTCTAAGTCTGACCTAGTCTAACGTTACATGTAAAAGGGTAGTCATAAGGGCTTTGATTGACTTAATTATGAGTTGCATGAGGGAACTCGAAAGACGACTGAGGGATTTATCTCTCATACTCTGGTATGGAAATGATATTTGTTTAGGCCACTTGATGAGTGTGACTGAAGGAAATAGCATGGCCATGCAGGAGATACTTAGTATCAGTTTTCAGTCGCTTAAGATATCAAAAAACAGTGATTGATAAATAAGGATAACGTATCTATGCCTTTTGGTCAATCTAGATATCAGTATGATAAAAGGGTAGTGACATGGACGATAAGAGGTTAAATCGAATCATTGTTATTCATAGACGTTGGGTAATCATATTGTCTTGGTAGAGACCACTTATGATGGAAATGACAAATGGTAATTTTGCCATTCTGCCAACGGGTCATAAGCCTAGAGGGTCACACACTTTAAGCAATGTATAGCAAAAGGGATTTGTATAAGTCAGTATTTGAGAAATATGAAAATCGGGATAATTCGCCCTTCGGTTTAGTTAAATCGGAGCAAATTAGGTTAAAACGGAAATCAGTTTAAGGAAATTGGATCGGTCTAGCTAAACCATTTAATTGAAACCCAAAGAGTTTAATTAAGGTTTAGCTAAGTGGGCTTTAAGCTCATTCTTAATAATAATTATATTAAGATAATGGTGAAATTATTTAGGGAAACAATTTGAAAATTAAACGAATTGATTATCAAATTAGTTTCCCAAATATTTTCCCCAAGATCGCCGTCCCTTCTCCCCATATTGTCGAACCCTCCCTCTCATTAGTCTCTCTGATTTTTGCTTCTTCTTCTCCGTAACTTTCTAGCAAAAGAGTGAGTTGAAATCTCTACCTAAAGGTACTTTGCTTGTGTGGACTCAATAGAGAGCATAATACACTTTTGTGCCTTAGTGATTTGATCATTCAAAGAGGTATAATTTCAAATTTTTCAGATTTTAAACTTGCTAAAAAATTTTACATGATGATCCATATTAGCTTGCTTAAGAATTCATGGTGAATTGCTTTCGCTATGCATTAAATTATATGATTTGGATCTCATAAATTCCTTTCATTATCAAGCTCGAAAGAAGATAAAGTATTAAAAACAATTAATTAAACATTTCTAGACACATATTCATGTAAACTCGATTAACATGTACTTATCTCAAATCAATAGAGTTTAGTTACTCATAGCAATCCAAGATATATTCAAATAATAATTAATGAATATTCATAAAAACAAGGAAGAGAAAAAGAGATAAAACTGATTTAATCTTCATAAATCTCCATGTCTTCAAATATAATAGAATTTTGAATCTTACTCCTGTGTTATTTCCCTTACGCAAGACAAAACTCTCAAATTTATCATCTTATGAGATGAATTTTGAGATCTAATTTCTCATACACATTTTTGTCAGTTTTGACTTGTGTACACTTTTGGAACGATCTCATTACATAAAATGCTTAAAAGATTTTCAAATTACTCCAAGTGAAATCTATCGCAGGCCGGTCAATATCACATGTATCTTGAGTTGGGTTTCAGATCTTCCTACTGTGAGCTCCTCTATTGATGGGTCCTTGTCTCCATGCTCAGAACTTGGTCCTGGAGTTGGGCCTCCATTGGGCTCTAGTTCCACTAAGAATATATCCCATTTTCATCAACCTGGAGCCAAAGGCCCAAAAACACTCTTAAACGAAAATAACCAATCACTAAAGATGTTATGGGCAGATTGTTGAATTGAGATGGAATATCTTTTCGTATTTGTTTATCTTGTTCGTCATAGTATTTCAAAACGGTGGTACATCCTTGGTTGGAAGTATGAAACACTTGTAAGATTAACTTAATTTGATCTTATGACTCATTAAATGCATATAAATTTAATGGTTAGTTTCTCTATTGGTTTTCAAAAAATAATCACTGTTCAATTTCATTTACAAAAATATAAATCAAGCATAAAGGTAGAGATCGGGAGAGGGAAATTATTCTCTACACATCCAAGTCATCATGAATTGAAGTAAGTATTTTTATATTTTATAGTGAACTGCATGTAATCTAAAGATCTTACATTTGATATCAGAAGATGGTTGAAGAATATGTACATTTCTATTTATGTGTATTTTTTCTTCTCTGCAAATTAATCAAAAATTTTAGTTTTACAAATATGAATTTTCACTACACCATTTGGGCAGAACGACAACGCGTGTAAAACGAGTGTGCTGCTCTTAACAACGATTATGGCAGCACACCTACAAAGTGTGCTGCCATAACTACGATTAAAGCAGCACACATAATGTGTGCTGCCATACGAGAGGTTAAGGCAGCACATTTTGGAGGCGTGCTGCCTTTAAAGGTGTATTTTCGTTAATGTTTGAACAAAAACTACATTTTGGATCAAAATTTTTGAAGTGTTAGAGGCAACGCAATACTATGTGTGCTGCCTTAAAAGTCAAAATATTGACTTTTGGGTCAATGTCATTTGACTTCATATTTTGGACTTCAATGAGAGTCTGAATTAAGATTTGGGATGGTGTTATAAAAACTTATTACACAAAGATCATATATATATACGGTTGGATCAAAAATTATTTTTATATAACATGACAATATGATTGAAGTATCATATTAGGGTTATACTAATTCTTTCATAAAACCAAATCAGTCTATCTATACTCTCGTCCAAGAAAATTATATATGTTTCATATAATCATAACCGTTCAATTTGATGTATATGGTGTGGAAATATACTACCCAAAATTTAAGAATAATCGAGTTACATATTGACGCCCGATCGCTCGTGATGCTATTGAATCGAGGAAGTCAAACTAGAGTTGACTAGGTTTCTAGTAATATGGCAGAACACTTACAAAGTGCGCTGCCATAAGCTTATAGCAGCACACTTGGTTTATTTGCTGCCCTAAGACCTCGATTTAAAATCCTCTACACCCTAATTTCTTCTCTTCCTCATTGACAACACTTCGTGTCTCTCTGCCTCCGTCTCTCTTGTTCACAAGCCCTCATCGCGCCTCCGTCCTTACAAACCCCACCGCTCCTTGCGCCTCCGTCTCTCTTGTTCACAAAACCTTGCATCGCACCTCCGTCCTCACGAACCCTACTGATTTGTGATCTATTTTAATTGAATCTGATAAATTAGAACCATGTTTGAGGCGATTCAAGATCAAGCATTTCCATATGTATACTCTTTCTTTTGTGAGTTAATATCTACTCTTTCCTTTTGATTTGCGTTTGACTTCATGGATTGTTTGTTTGGTTGTTATTTTGTTGATTAGTGTTGGGTTTCTGATTCTTGTATAGATTTAGGGTTCGATTTTGGGGGTTTCACTGAGGTTCTGTGTATGGCAAAGTATATATTTGGGCACATAACTAAAATATATAGTTTCTATACTTTTCCATTAAAATAAATACCCTTTGTTTTTCCTCTATTTCTTTTGACTCGTTTTGGTCTGTGTGGCGGTTACCATTTTGTAGGGTCTCGTCCTCATATTTCAATTTTTCTTAGGGTTTCATAATCGCGATACTAATCATTTTGTTAGGTCTTCTGTTTTTGTATTTCAGGGTAAGAAAGTCCTCATCTTTGGTCTCTCTGTAAGTTTCTCTGTATAACTATTCTTATCTCAGATTTTAGATTTTGTGGGCTTTTGATGTAATTAATTTTTTGGGTAAATTCCACATGACCCCCCTTGACTATACGCGTGTCTCACATAACCCCCCTTAACTACAAAATCAATCTGTGAGGTGCCTTAACTATCCAAAAATCCCACTTTACCTTTTTTTGTTGACTTTTTTCAAAATTCTGTTAAGTTTTTGTGAAATGACGAAAATACCCTTGTATCTGAAAAATTAAAATAAATAAATAAAAATGATTTTGAACTTTTTTTTCTAATTTTCTCGTTCTATAAAATAAAGAATAAAATTTTGTTAATAGTAAAAATAATTTTTAAAAAGTTTTTTTTATAAAAAAAATTTAAAAATAAAAATTTACTTTTAAACATCGTTTTTTATTTTTATTAATTTTTATAAATAATTTTTTTAAAATAAAAAATTAATACTAAAATATTATTTTTATTCTTTATTTTGTACAACGAGAAAATAGAAAAAAAAGTTCAAAATAATTTTTATTTTTCAGATACAAGGGTATTTTCGTCATTTCACAAAAAACTTAACAAAATTTTCAAAAAAGTCAACAAAAAAAGGTAAAGTGGGATTTTTGGATAGTTAAGGCATCTCACAGATTGGTTTTGTAGTTAAGGGGGGTCATGTGAGACACGCTTATAGTTAAGGGGAGTCATGTGGAATTTACCCTAATTTTTTTGATTGAAAAATACCTCTGCCCCAAGATGAGTTTCTTACTTCCTTAATTTAGCTTAAATTCCCCTAAATTTGTCAAAGAAGTTGATGATGAATGAATAGTAATTGGTTATAGGATATGAAAACGTGTTAAGTCATAATCTAGCTGATGGTCAATTTTACCAAAACTTGAAATGGGAGACTCATTTTTATAAAGATGGAGTATAACTTAAGTGAACTAGATACTAATACTGGTTAATGTTTATTTGTGATTTGGTTTGTATAACCTTGGAATGTAGGGTTGACATTTTATATGCCTTCTTGCTACTGGTTATTGATATTGTTGGAAAACCAAAGGTTGGATATGTTGTTGGGTTCACATTTTATATGCCTTCTTGTTGCCGTTAAACAAATGTGAATTAGTGATATTACCTCATTTATTTTGTGTATGTATTCTACTAGAATTTAGTTCTTATTATGACCAAGATGAATTTACTTCTGTATGCACCATGGAGAAACATGTGGTTAATTAAGTTTATGCAATAATTGTATTTTCGGTAAATTATGCCCATGTAAAACTGTGCTTTCCTTTCTATAATTTTAACAATAACATGATCTTTTGTTTCTTCATTTTTTTTAATTTAGTACTATGGTGTTTTAAATGCTTAATTAGTATATTTGGTTTGCATGCCATTATTTCAGGTTAATCTTAAATATCTTGGATGAGTTGTATTCAACAAAGATGACTAGGGTGTTGGAAGTATTGAGGTAGAGGCAACAATGCTTGACTAGGTAATTGTTAACTGCTAGCTTGCACATTGATTGATTTTTTCTTACAAAAAGTTTAACTTTTCTTATCAACATTGATTGAAAATTGAAAATGTTTTAATTCTCAAGTAATTTTAACTTGACTTTTATGTTACGACTGGTTTTTCATTCTTAATAGAGGTGAATTCAATTCAACTTACTATTAGAATTGGTAAAGTCTTTTGAGTTGTGACGATATGTGATTGCTCTTTGGTTATAGAACAAGTGTTTGTGAACAATTTAACTGTTAAATGTTCATTCATATATTACAAAAGTCTTTTCATGAGTACAATTATTTGAGACACAAAATTTGAGTTGCGATAACTGTGATTCAGCACTTTATACTTTATCCATGTTTTGTTTGGTTATTAAGTGATTTTACTTTCATTTTCTGTAGCGAGAAGCCATGAGATTCGATAGAACCATTTTTTATCAAAGCATTTCTAGCATGTGACCGCAATGAAGAATCCACAGCCAACTACTTGATGAAAAGGGCTGAAGACTTTAAGGCTTAAATTAAACACTTGACCTCTTAAAATTCTTTTAGTTTCCATTTTGATTTGTAGTTTCGTTCACATAGATTATGTTGATGGTGTCGAACATTCTCTATATTAGTGATGTCGAACGTTTTCTATATTTTGTTATGTCGAACATTTTCTATATATTAAAGCAATTTCATTTCCTATTTTTTTATTTTCTAATTTATAAAAAAATCAGGGGTTTCGCCTCAATCCAGCCGAAACCCCTAATTTTTTTTACATAAAAACTGCCTTTGAGACATCACACATACCCACTTGCTGCTTTAATTATGGCATCACTCTTTAAAAGTGTGCTGCTGTAACTATGGCAGCAAGTGTTAAACGAGTGCTGCTTTATCTATGGCAGCACGTCTTGAAAGTGTGCTGCTTTAACTACGGCAGCACACAAAATGCGTTGCTCTAAATTAAGTCCGCGCATTACCAACAGCACTATTAGGGCAGCACACACCGTGCTGCTAAAGTTAGTGGCAGCACATTTTAAAGCTTTCAGCAGCACATTAAGTGCCTTGCTCTTTAGGTAAAAACTTGTTAGTGTTTGAATTTAAGAAACCTTTATCGTTATAATTATTTAAATTTTAAAACAATAATTTTTATCTGACAAAACTTTTAATTTTTTGTTTTGAGAGTTTCATTCCGTATGATATAATTTTCTTTATTTGAATTGGCTAAACACATAATTGCAGTGTAATATTACCCTATTAATAATATAATAGGATTCGAGATTCAGACATCTCCATTAACAGTATAATGCTCAAACTATTACAATGTTTCCTCAAACATCATACATATATAGATATAGAAAATGAAGATGCATGAGCAATATTTTAGGACTGCAAATGGATATAAATGGATTGCAATTTTGTCGGTGGATATATCTTTTTAAGGGAAAAATGTCACATACACACTCTTGCCTAGACACACCTACAACTTTAGTATTTTTCTCTACCTCTTATATTTGTTCATTCATTGTCTATCTCATGTACTTTTTTCAAGCAACACCTGTTCTTTTCCCACCGACAATGGTGCCTTCAATCAACACAATATTGAGTGGCACATTAAGTGCGGTGGTTGTTGTATTAACTGGTCTGATCCCACCCATTCATTTTCTTATTAAATTTGTCTTTCAACCAACCACAGTAATTTGTTTTTATTCACTCTATCAAATAACCCATACTCATCAATAGTGAGATTTCGAACTGGGTTTGTCAAATTTGATCTCAATACTTGGCGCCCAAGACGGTGATCAGAGCTCCCATGCATCGTTTGTTCGAGATAACCGGGCCTTATCATGAAGAAACACATCATAAAAAATCACACATCTTATTCAAAAGACTAATCTCGTGAGTCTTGAGTTCAATGTGTACATAAATTATATTTATATCCTATTTTTGATGTGGGACCTGAACCCATATGCGGACTTTCTAACATCGTCGTGGGTGAGGCAGGGCTTATCGATGGAACCGTTGTTGACGGAAATTGTGAAGGTGTGAGAGTCAAACACGTGAGGCACGGGAGAGAGAAAGTGGTAAAGAGAAGAGAAAGGGTTAAAATGGTAATGTTTGAAAATTTAAAACACATTTAAGGGTATTTTAATTTTTTTAACATTATTTTTAATCGATTTTAATGAATTGTGTTGGATGAGAAAATTATAATTTTAATGGGTCACTCTAAAAACAAATTTTAAAAGCATTTATGTGAGGAAAAAGAACTAATCTCATGTGTAGTTATCTTTATTTGTTGTTTAGTTTGATTTTGATGTATCGTGTTTTTCTTTCCCCCATTTATTGCCTCTCCTACACTATCCTCTTTTCATTTCTTGATATCTTAATAGCAATGGATATGAAGGTTTAGATCTCAACACACTTATAATTACAACATATAGTTTGAAAACGACATGTGTATATCCTGTAATCAAGAAAATTATCCTATAATTTGAAAACCGGCACGTGAATATTACAATAATTTATAAAAATTATTTTGTAATTCAGAAACCGACACGTAAAAAAGAGGGTAGAAATCAACAAAATCAATCTAAATACTCCAACACACAGTAAAAAAAAATAATAGGAAGAAAAAAATTTGTGACTAGTTATATTATTTTTCAATATTTAATTGTTGTGGTTGGCTTAGTGTAATATATTAATATTTATTATGATTTATTAGTTTTAAAATTTTCGCACCTTTAATGTTTTTTATTATTTTGGTTAATATTCATTAATTATTTCCAATTATATTAAATTTGGCTTAGATTAATAGTTAAATCTTTAATCAAAACACCATATAACTTGGTTGATTCATCTAGTTATCCTAATATACAACTCAACTTATATTTTATTGTTGAGTTCAACTCAAGTGAAAGTGTGATACATCAAAAAGAAAGTATTCGTTAAAATTAAAGTAATTTCTAATCGACTTCAAACAATGGTGACTAGCTCGTAGAAACTAGTTAATGTCTTGTAATCGTCATAAGAGTAGCGGTAAAAAAATAGTAACATGAATTAATATTGATATTTTATTTTAATACACTATAATTTTTTTCGTATAAACTATTGCCCCTTTAAAAAATTTATGGCCCTTAATTATGGTCATGACAACGCCCCATGAGAGTGAGCTGCCATAAGCACAATTAAGGGCATAGATAAGACAGCACAATTTAGAGGTGTGCTATTTTTAAAAGGATATTTTGGTCAATTTCTACAACAAAACAATATTTTTAATCAAAATATTATATGTGTTGTCTTAAAAGTCAAAATATTGACTGTTTGGTCGATCTCACATGACTTCATAATTCAGACCTCAGTTAGAGTATGAATTAAGTTTCGGAATGATGTTATGGAAGCGTATTGTATGAAGGTCATATCCATACAATTGGATTAAAATTATTTTTCAAGTACACTACATTTTGATCGAAATATCATATTAGAGTTAAGGTAACTAGTTCATAAAACTCAAACAATTCATCTATTCACTCGTCCGAAAAAAGATATATATATATATATATAGGGAAGGTATTAGCTACAAACCGCTCTCATTTAGTGTTAAAACATCCAAATCATCTCTCAACTGTTTGATTTGCGTGGAGCGAAGAAGATGATGACACGTGTAACCACGCGGATTGGGAGGGAGGTAACGGGCGCTGACGGAGCCGTTAAGGTGTTGGTGTGTGTAACATACTTATTCCGCGTGTGTAACCATTGTGTGTGTGTAACTGACCAGTTGATACTGTGTAACACGTTCGAATGGTGCGTACATGTGTTCGGTTTTATGAACGTGTAACTGGTACCTTAGTAGTGTATAACACCTACAATATAATTGTATAACCATTCACGTGTAACGTAAAACTATAATTGATCTGTGTAAGTGCTGAATTGTATAACAATAGTTACACACACGAAACAAGTAAGTTACACACCAACACCCTAACGGCTCCGTCAACGACTATTATCTCCCTCCTAATCTGCGTGGTTACACGTGTCATCATTCTATTCGCTCTACGCAAATCAGACGATTGTGAGATGATTTGGACGTTTGGATGCTCAAACATGATTTGTAGTGGAGAGTACCCTGTATATTTACATATATTTTACATGTCTTCTTAGTTGCACCAAACTAAGCGATTCTACGTGTGGATAAATCGTTAACGTCGTAGGGCATCGATATTGCCACATACTACTCTGCAAAAGGGACTGGTCGATCGTCAGAATCAATTTATCGTAGTCACATGAACGCATTATTGAATCAAATTCTCATATAGGTTACAAATTAATATCCACCGACAGAATTATCATAAATTCATATTCATTCGCAGTGCTAAAATACCGATTATCTCTTTCATATGCTCTAAATCTTATGTGGTATATATAGTATTCATCATGTTTCATGTCACATCTAAATCAAGCAAATCTCACACACTCATTTCATTATATCTTAATTTTCTGTGAAATCTATGCATATGGTTTTATTGTGAAAGCACACCGGTTCTCAACACATGAGCTTCAATCACAAGATTTAGGCTCGATTTGTGTCTTCCGTGTACGATTAAATAATGCTCTTAATTTGCATGTAAATATATGATATCCGATGAAAGAAAATCTCAACTAAAATATTTCTCAAACTTGTACACACGACAAGTACACCAGTCGTCAAATAA
The DNA here is from genome assembly GCA_963920655.1 of Geranium rotundifolium. Taxonomy (NCBI): domain Eukaryota; kingdom Viridiplantae; phylum Streptophyta; class Magnoliopsida; order Geraniales; family Geraniaceae; genus Geranium; species Geranium rotundifolium. Next base: position 7,598,829 of record OY987313.1, read on the forward strand.
TGATTTTTTACATTGATACATTCTAAGCGACAAAATTAATTGCATTGGATTATTAAAATATCGCTCACCTCTCGTTTGCTCCATTATGTATATATATATATACATGTGCTAGCTAGTTGTTGCTATATATATGTCAAGTTTCATACCATATCTAAAACCCATATTTCAACTAAAGAAAATGGTGGTGGTAAAAAGTTGTTACACCGTCGTCCCCGCCGAGCCTACCTTTCACGGCCAGCTACCTCTATCCGATTGCGACCAATCGAAAACTTGGTCTCTTACTCCCACAATATATGTTTATCCATCGATTAACTCGTTCTCGTTCTCACAAGCCGTTGAGACGCTCAAAGTTTCATTGAGTCGAGCTCTGGTTCCCTTCTATCCGTTGGCCGGCCGTCTCCGTTGGATCGGGGGCGGACGCCTAGAGATCGCGTGCAATGCTATGGGAGCCGACTTTGTAGTTGCAGAGTCGGAGTCCACGCTGAAAGAGTTTGGAGTTTTCGATGTTTCGGATAAAATGAAGCCTCTCTTACCTCTCATCGACTACGATCTCCCCATCGAGAAGCTACCGTTAATGAGCGTGCGAGTCACGGGATTCGCCTGCGGCGGCATCACCATCGGACTTGCCATCTCGCACACCATTGCAGATGGTGCGTCCGCAATGCACTTCATCCGGTCGTGGACTAAGCTCGCTCGAGGAGAGGATCTGGAAACGAGTGACGCACCTTTCCACGACCGCAGCGTGCTCATTTCATCCTCGTCCTCGCCACCACGACAGCCGGTGGATATTTCGGTAGGTTTATTACCAAATATCTAATTTTTGTACTATGATTAATTTTCTTATATAGTTTGATCTATAGCATATATAAAGGGTATTATGTTCTTTCATCGTAAGTGACAATAACAAAAACATCAGTATATAATATCATTTTCTAAACTATTTATTTTATTCAGGTAGAATGGAAGCCGTTACCGCTTCTATTAGGGCGGGTGGACGCGAAGGAGGAGCAAGAGAAAGAAACGGCCGTTGCAACGTTGAAACTTACAAAAGAGCAAGTTGAAGGGTTAAAGAAGCAAGCGAACCAGGTCGAGCCCGAGCAGGGGAAAGGTAACTATAGCGGGTTCGAGTCCATCTCGGCCCACGTGTGGAGAAGTGCGTGCAAAGCAAGAGGGCTCGAGCACGAGCAGGCGACAGTGGTTATGATCGCGGGCGACTGTCGAAGGAGGCTCAAGTCTCCCCTTCCAAAGGGATACTTTGGGAACGCAAACATGAAGATAATAACGGATCCAAAGTGTGTTTCGGGCGAGGTGGTGTCGAGACCACTGAGCTATGCGGCCGGGAAAATAAGAGAAGCCGTGAGCAAGATCACGGACGAGTACTTGAAGTCGACGCTGGAGTTTACGAGAAGCCAAGAAGATGTGAGTTGGATGAGATCGTACTTCCACATGATGGGAAGCAAAGGGCCGTTTCTGGGGAACCCTAACATGTTCATAACGGCTTTGATGGGTTTGCCGTTGCTTGACGCCGATTTCGGGTGGGGAAAGGCGTCGTACATGGGACCGGGAGCTCTGTATCACGACGGAAGGGCTTTAATACTTCCAGATCATGGCGGTGAAGATGGCTCCTTGGTCGTAGCCTTATGCTTGCACACTCTTCACATGCCTCTCTTCCAAAACTTCTTTTACCAAGACATTTAGTTTATTCCACCCAAAAATAATCATCCATCAAGTGTTTCTTGCTTTCTAATTACTTGAATTCTGAATATGGAGAATCTAATAAATTGCGCATTTGTTATTGTCACGTTGTTTTTGTCTTCAAAATCAGAGATACGCACATACATCCTTTTCGTCGGTGCGGGAGGCCCACGCACACATGCGCCGGGCAGTATGCATAGGCATTTACAACACTCTATTAATAGACACCCACCAATTAAGAGACTTACTTTTAATTTTACAAGAAAAAACTTAACAGAATAAAACCAAGTAAAGTACTTCACGTGAGTTGGACTTGCATGATATTATCTCGTTAAAAACATTTTCAAGAAAATTCAATAAGACAAAATCTGAAAAAAGGAAAATAGTGCAGCACACATATGTTCAAAGCATGTTAAGTTTTATAATGGAAATATGTCACTTAGCTCCCTAGTGGTTTACGCGTTTTTCACTTAGCTCTCTCGCCCGACAAATACATTCTGAGAGACCCCTGAGGTTTCAAAAATTCTCACGGAGGCCTAATGGTGTTAATATTCTTGTTAAAAGTCTAAAATACCCTCAACTAATTGTTAAATTTTCAAAAAATTGCCACTCTCTCACCCTTTCTTTTCTGCCCCTTTTTTCGTTTAGCAGAACACTCCGAACCAGTCCTCTTGGTGGGACTGAAATCAGAACCAGATTTCAACCGCGCGAGGCCGAAATCGGCGAGCTTGGCCGAGAAGCACTCATCCAGGAGGATGTTGTTGGGCTTGATATCGACGTGAATCACCGGCGGATCCTGGGCGTGGAGGTACTCGATGCCTCTGGCAATGTCGAGAGCCACCGAGAAGCGCTGCTTCCACGCCATGAGCTCGGGGCACTTGCGGTGGAGGAGAGCGTCCTGGAGGTTCCCGTTGACACTGAGATCGTAGACGAGGAGCATGCGGTGGCGCTTGCGGTCGGAGGAGAAGCCGACGACGGAGACGACGAACGAGGACTCGAGGCGGGCGGCGAAGAAGAGCTCGTTCTGGAACTCGCGCTCGCCTTGGGGCGAGCCGTGGTCCATGAGCTTGACGGCGACGGGCTGCTGGGCAGGGCCGAGCGAGCCGCGGAAGACGGATCCAAAGCCGCCCTGGCCTAGGCGGTTGGGGGCGGAGAAGGCCGACGTGGCGTGGCAGAGAGCGGCGTAGGAGAAGCGGTGGGGGGCTTGGAGTCCGCCGGGGCGGTGCGCTTGCGGGAGATCTTGCGGAAGAGGCCGATGAGGAGCATGAAGAAGGAGAAGGCGGCGGTGGCTTCCGGTCGGAGTTGGCTTCGGAGAAGGCGCGACGGTGGCGTCCGGTCGGAGCTGGCACCGGAGTTGGTGGAGGCGTCCGGTCGGAGTCACCGGCGTAGCTGCTCGAGCTCCGGCCCTCCTCGACCTCCGCCCTCCTCCACCTAGAGCCTCCGTGGAGGAGTCGTAGGCCCTGGCCCGACCGTTAAGGAGCCTCGCGATTGTGGCCCACTGGAGCCGGTGAGAGTTGGTGTTACACCACCGGAGCCGGCTGGTCCAGATCTGAGAAGGAGAGGAAGAGAGTGAGAGAGGGTATTTTTGTCATTTTTATAAAAAATAGTTGACTTTTGACCAAAACTAACGGTGTTAGGCCTCTGTGAGAATTTTTGAAACCTCATGGTTCTCTCAGAATGCATTTGTCGGGCGAGGGAGCTAAGTGAAAAACGCGTAAACCACAAGGGAGCTAAGTGACATTTTCCCTTTTACAATTCATGCTCCCCTTGATCGTTGCCCCCTTGATAGCTAATAAGGTCTATTTGTTTTGCTTGCATAGTCGAGCTAATGTCTTACTTAAGTTTCTCAATAGATGTCGAATACTAGTGGCTAAATCTGTAGGATTTTCACTTTAGAAATTACTTTCTTGATATTAATCTGCTAACTTTTTTTGGAGTTTATGAGTATATATCACTTTCAGCGAAGTTATATCATAACTAATTTCATGTAATGCAAAATTTTCTAAATTATCGGAAGATGTTGCAATCAAAGTTTGTTATGTAGAGCGTCATGATATTGTTGTCTCATCACACGTAATCTCGTACTATATCTGGGAGCCTGGTTACGGGGATATGAAATATATTATGCATCTGGAGCTCGATTTTGTTCCAATGTCGTCTATAGTCGGCTCTTACTCAATATGTCTAACACATTTACATCCACTCTCATGACTGGTCTTTGAACGAATGAATGAGCATTATTAATGTAGAAACGCTTCAGGAGTTTCTGAGTTATATTTTCATTAGAAATATACTCGATCTGCATGCCGAAATAATATGTTGTTTTTCCGAGATTTTCATATAAAATCTTCCGTTTTATTGTTCTCTTCACTTAGTTTCTTGGCTTGATTTCGTGTTTTGGTTGATGGGTATCGATTCGTTCTCTTAATTGTAAAGCAGTCGCTGTTGAGACAGTCACCAACAACTTTTCTTCATCAACTCTACTAAATCTTATGTTCGTTTATTGGGTGACTGGCTGATCTATCTATTCTTTTCCTCCTTATTCTTTGTTTTGTTGGGGGTTGGTTTCTTAGTTTTTCATATTGTCCCTTGGTAGCTCTTTTTTAGGTAGCTTACTTATTTAGTATTTTCTTGTCTTTATTGTACTTTTTTTTCTTGCAATAAAGTGCCTCAGCTTATAATAAAACGGAGTAGTTAAAGTGGGGTCCTAAAACAACCACACTTAGCCGCTACAGATGAATTGTTCGTAGTTCAATTTGTTTGATTTGATTTATATTCAGCTGGTTTTGCTTGAAATTGGTTTGTTTTTGTTGGAGATGATCATCGGCTGTTTCTGTTGTTTGATGGGTTGTTGTTAGTTCAATTTGTTTGATTTCATTTATATATATATTCATCTGTTTGTTTTTTTTGCTGCAAATGGGTTTGATATTTGTAGGAGAAGAACATTGGCTATTTCGGTAACAAGGAACGTACATAAGTGCTACTAACAATCAAATTTGGTAAAACCAGAATAACAACCAAATTTTTATTGAACATACACCAACCTTGATTTATCAAACCGACGAGATATCTTATATCTCGCCGGAAATAAGCAAATTTCTAGTAGTGGTACGTGCTACGAACAATCAAATTTGGACTTAGTTTGATCTTTAAGAGAGAGGGAGTGAATTTTTTTTGAAAATTAAATGGTTAGGTAATGATATTTTGGATTTTTTTGCCAAAAATTAATGTCGTTAAGATGAAGTGAAACGTTTGCACAAATTTAAAAAAAAATAAGTGGAGTTTTCCGTGTATGTACTCTACAATAAGTTAGATTCAAAAATTGATTTCCACTCTTCTAGAATTCAGCAATGGAGTGGTTGATATTGAATGCAATAGTGGAGTCCATGGGAGTTAGTACAATTATTTCTTTTCTTTCTGCCAATTAATGGACGGGTCCTACAGTATGCTCACATAAGAAACGTGCATGTCCTTTCGTTTAATGCAGTGACCCATAAAATATAGTGCGTGTTTGTTATATATTGTCACGTTGTTTTCGTCTTAAGAATCAGAGACAGACACGTCCATCCTTTTCGTCGGTGTGGGAGGCCCGACGGGCACATGCGTCGGCCAGTATGCTTGGTGCCATATGAGTCCAGTAATCTATATCTACCCGACATTAAAGAGGACTATGGGTTCGTCACCAACCCGACGCGTGACGCTGAGGCCTGTCTAGGTTAGGGTAGACAGCAGTACACGACGACGCATGTGACGCAGCTGTGTGCATCTAATGCATACACATGAGGTTTATGCGCGTGTTAGGTGCTTCTTTCCCTACCGACGCAAGGAAGAGATTTGCACGTATCTAGCAAGGCGGGCTTTATGAATTTTGGGGCCTAATGCAAAAGTTTATTATGGGGCTTTTGTTACTAAAAATAATGATATTATAATTTTATTAATCAAATAAAAAGGAGACCTAACACAACACTCCATGAATCAATCTACAAAACAACATCCAAGACAAATTTGATGAACAAAACAGTAGTTGAAAAGTGATATTTCTTCTGTAATATATAGTAGGCAAAACAACATCCAAAGACAAAATCTAATAAAAGAAAAAAAATAGTGCAACACACGTATGTCCAAAACGTGTTCAGTTTTATAATTTATGCTCTCACTGATTGTTGTCTCATTTGATAGCTGTCAAAGTCATTCTGTCTTCCTTGCATAGTCGAGCTGATGTTTTACATTAGTTTTTCAATAGATGTCGAATTTTAGCGAATAAAATCTGTAGAATTTTTATTTTAGAAAGTACTTTATTGATATTAATTTAATAACTTTTCTGAAGTTTATGAGTATAGATCACTTTCAGCGAGCCGCAATCAAATCTATCTCCTTTAATGTATTCTCATACAATTTGTATTGTAGTTAGCTTCATGTAGTGCAAATTTTTCTGAATGACTAGAAAATGTTGCAACCAAAGTCTATTATGTAGAGCGTCAGAATATGGTTGTCTCGTAACACATAATCTCATATTATGCCTGGAAACGAGTATATGAGAATCTGAAATATTTATACATCTGCAACTCGATCTTGTTTCAATATCGACTATAGTCGGCTCTTAATTCAATATGACTAGCACATTTACTGCAACTGTCATGACTGATCTTTGAACGAGTGGAATGAGCATTATTAATGTAAAAACACTTAAGGAGTTTCTAAATTATACTTTCATCAAAAATATACTCGGTCTGCGGGCCGAGATAATATATTATTTTTCTGAGACTTTCATATAAAATTTCATGAGATAAATATAATAATTCACAGGGAAAATTCCAGATAACACTCTTTAATTATACGCGGGTCTCACATGAACCCCTTTAAATACAAATTCAATTTGAGAGATCCCTTAAGTATAAAAAGTTCTCTCGTTACCCTTTTCCGTTAATTTTTTTAAAAAGTAATGTTGACATTTATGTGAAATAACAAAAATACCCTTACATTAAAAAAATTTAATAAATAAATAAAAATAATTTTGAACTGTTTTTTTTTTCTATTTGCTTTACAAAAACAAAGAATAAAAACAATTTTTAGTACAATTTTTTATAAATATTTATAAAAATTAATAAAAATAAAAAACAATGTTTAAAAATAAAATTTTATTTTTTCATTTTTTATAAAAAGAACTTTTAATAAAAAAGTTTACTACTAACAGAATTTTATTCTCTATCTTGCACAATGAGAAAATTAGAAGAAAAAAAGTTCTAAATCATTTTCATTAATATTTCAGGTACAAGCGTATTTTTGTCATTTCACAAAAATTTAACATAATATTTTAAAAAATTAATGAAAAAGGATAAAGGGAAACTTTTTGATACTTAGGGGACCTCTCAAATTGATTTTATATTTAAGAGGATTCATGTGAGACTCGCGCATATATAAGGAGTTATCTGAAATTTTTTCTAATTCACAAAAACAAGAACAAGTGAGTAGAAAGATAAAATTCGGATTAGAACCAATCTTCATAAAAACTTTATGTCTTGATGAACAATATATATAAAATCCTTAAATCCTTACTCTTACGATATCCCTTAGGGATGGCACTGGGGCGGGTTTGGGGCGGGTCTTGTAATCCTAGACCCGTCCCGAAATTAGGTCCCTTCTCCCGAACCCGTCCCATTCCCAGATATTTTGCTATCGAACCCGTCCCGAAACCCGCCCGATGGGTACGGGTAATTTGTAAATCCCGAACCCGTCCCGAAATCAGACGTTATTCCAATTTTCTTTTATAACCCGTTATTTATTATATGATAATCACTCAACTAATTTTACATACAAACATTAAGTTATTTATGTATAAAACACGGTGTAGCAAAACATCTTTTTGCCAACAAAAATAAGTAAGTAGAATCTTATGATAAACGTGATAATGTGTATCTAATATAAAGCAAGTACTAAAACAGTTCATGACACATTCTAATTTTAAAGGAATAACTACAGCAGCATCGCAACTCAATTCAGGGTTCATTCTAATTTTAAAGAAAAATATTACTGCAACATCGTGTTTGAAGTCTTCAAACTCTAGTGCATGAGATTTTCTCACTGTGCAACCAAAACCAATTATGAGAGATTAATTAAATGTATATGCACAAAAAATCAAACATAACAGAGAAGTATATATTGATAAAAACAAAGGAACGAAATTCTTAACTAGGGTATAAATTTTTTTTGAGAAACCTAGTTAAGATTAATTAGTTGGTAACATTTTCTTTTAAATATAAATATAATATCATTATTTTTTAACATACACTGGGGCGGGGCGGGGCGGGTACTGATCAGCCCGACCCCGACCCTGATTCGACTAGATACCCGTTTGTTTGTCCCATTACCCGTCCAGTTACCCGAAATTGCTGACCTGCCCCGCTCCCAATACGGTTGGGTCTATGGGTTACCCGTCGAGTTTGGGTATTTTTGCCATCCCTAATATCCCTCTCATACTATAGACCTCTCATCTCAAAGTCGGATTTGTTTTTAAAAATAAAAAATGTAAGTGTCGGGGTTCTCAACTCTTTCTTCTTTCTACCACTCCTTCTCGAGCTTGGCTTAATGACTGGATCTATATGGGGCCGTGGGTTTCCTTTTTCGCTACAGACCTTGATTTCCTATTCAATTTAGGAGTGTGACATCTTGTAGACATCTTTTCGAATTCGCTCATTTTAAGTTAACAACATGTATCTGAGAAGAACTTTCAGAAGAATAGGAAGGAAGCTTAATCGGAATGAATCAGAATAAATCAAATTTCTTTTTTCTATAATTGATCGATATAAACATCAACAACTTCAAATTGGATTAGTTTCTCCTCAACAAATAAGCGTTTGAGCCAATAAAACCCTGCTCAATGGCGAGATAGTCGGAGAGATAACAGAAATCGAGCATGTTGAGTGAGAAACCAATAAGGCAAAAATAGGTGGATTCTTTTGTGAAAGAATTTTATTTTAAAAGGTACGAACTCAAAACATCCGTCATCAAATATGTACATCTCAATGCTAAATGGAATGGTAAGATATTCACGTACCATTTACCCAGAGTCGGTGTGATGTACAAACACTAAAGTTTCTATAAGAAACAACTCAGCACTATGTTGTGACAAAGTTGTAGTCATGACAAGTTACGAAAACCTCTAAGAAATTAGAGACTTGTGATCTATAATTGAACTATCAAGAGATGGGTAAATATATATTACCACATGCTGGATTACACAAACTTACCTTGTCGATATTTAACTGCCACTCTGGTTAGGTAAGCATGCATATAGAAACTACTATATACATGCATTTGTGACTACACCACAATTGCAACAACTTCAAACAAGAAAATCTTAGGACGCCCAAACAAATGGCTCTACTAGCTGATTTTGGTGACAAGAAGTCGCTTTTCGACTTCGTTGTCCTGAAGGGCAATGGAGTGAAGGGTATGGTGGATTCGGGCCTCTCCGAGGTACCCGAATGTTACATTCAACCTCCCGAGGAGCGAATAGAGAAGGCGAGGGCTAGCTTGCTTGACCATCCGGCCATAGACTTGTCGGAGCTCGACGGGCCAAACCATGAGCAAGTAGTGGACAAGATTGTTAAAGCCGCGGAGACTTTAGGGTTCTTCCAAGTGGTGAACCATGGCGTGCCCGCGGATGTGCTAGACGGCCTTAAGGCCGCGGCGCACGACTTCTTCGGGCAGGCGGCGGAGAAGAAGGCTGTTTATATGGAAGGAGTGAGCCCAAGCCCTAATGTGGCCTACGGGACAAGTTACGTGCCGGAGAAAGAGAAGACATTGGAGTGGAGGGACTACATCAGAATGGTGTACACTTCCGATGATGATGCTCTTCAATATTGGCCTAATCAGTGCAAGTAAGTCACGTTTTTTATTTTATATTTCTTGATTCATTTTATCAGATATAATTGACATATAATATTATGTAGTTCGATCTACGTTTCAAAAGTAGCAAGTGACCTATAAGGTTAAATTGAACTTTTAATGAATTTCTTACCCTGAATTATTTTTGAGAATTTATTAACTTTGTTTAGGTCAGGTCTGTAGTAGGATAATTACAATATACATGTTTTCTTTAAAGTTCATTACTCCTCCTCCTCCTCCTCTTCTTGGAGCTCCTCTCTCTGTCCCCCATCTTCAACTCCATCCTTTCTGACACTCTTACAGTCATCGATTGCTCTGACAGTTCATTCATCGGCCCCAACCACCCAAGACTAAGGTCTTCCGATTCCATCAACCACATGTGGAGCCTCTTTGTCGACTCTGGCTTCTTCCGATGAAAATCCAAGTAGAGCACCGACAGTGTACCATAGACACAGTGTTTACAAATTACTATTTTCCATATATATTAAGGTTGTACTTTCATTGAAATAAATTATAATACATGTGAAAAATGTTTAATCGCTAGAGCCCATAGATTTCGATGAGCGCTGGGGTCGAAATCGAAGCCACCCAAATCCAAATCCAAAGGTTCGCGAAGGAAAAGGCCGCGATGGAGGGGTCGCGGAGTCGCCGGCCGGAATCGCGGTTGAGCACGGCGGTGGAGAGTGATTTAGGGTTAGAAGTAGATTTAGGTTTAATTAATAATTAATAATAATAATAAATTAATCAATTAATGATAATATATATATTTAATTATTAACGAATTAAAATTATTATTTGTGTAATTTAAAAGTCAATTTTGCCCTTAACCATTAGTTAAATTAGTTGTTCATTTAGGGGTAAAATAGTCATTTCATAATCATATCAATTGTACCAATCAAACCAGTTTAACAAACCAAAACTATTGAGGGCATTTTAGACTTTTTAACAAATCAATTTAGTTAGATTTAACAGACGTTGAGCTAACTGTTGCTTATTTAATTTTTGGGAATCTCAAATAAAAATTTGGAAGTTGGGGTATTAAATTTGAAACGTGACATAGTTGAGTGTAGTCAACTGTCATTACCCAAAAATGTTTAATCGCTGGATTATTTTATCAGAGAAAAGGATATATATATCGGGAAGCATTCGGTTGAGAACCAATTGTGGTGTGAGAACATGAGAACCACTGTACATTCACTTATTTCCGTTGGACATTCATTTATTTTCAATGGTTAAAATTTTTCCGTTTGAATATCAACATTTTCATTACACATTCATTTATTTACATTAGACATTCACTTATTTTCAATCGCTAAAATTAGTTCTCACGTTCTAATAACAAAACAGTTTAATTCTCACATGATTTGTCTTATGTATATACTCAATTACTTGTATCTAAATACACAAATACATTAAAATAAATAAAGATTGGAGGTATTAATATGCAATGATCACAAGAGCCATGAGCTTTTGTTGATCCACTTCAAACACAACTTATTAAAAACACTCGTTAATGGATAATGAGTGGTTCTCAATACCGGAATGAACTATTAGGTCCATCAAATCTAAACTAATATATCAAAGAATCATTTTTTTAAATTTCTACCCGATCGTATCATTGTTTCAACTCTAATTTGTCAGGAAAGTGACACTCGAATACCGGAACACATCCATGATCATGGTGAAAAAACTCTTGAAAGCTCTTATAGAAAAACTTGGAGTAACATTAGATGATTCAAAACTCGAGGCAATCATGGGGCATCATAAGGTTAACATGAACTTCTACCCGGCATGCCCCAATCCCGACAAGACCATTGGCATCGGGGGCCATTCAGACATCGGAGTCCTAACTGTTTTATTACAAGATGAGATCAGCGGCTTGTTCGTGAAACTCGAATGTGACATAGACGAGAAGAAGGAAGGAGAATGGGTGGAGATTCCGCCTATCCCAGGTGCTTTAGTAATCAACGTCGGAGATGCATTACAAGTAAGATTCATAATTAATACTTAATTTGACAATAATGAGATTCTTTGTTCATAATTAATTTTCTTTTGGTAGATACTGAGCAATGGAAGGTACAGAAGTGTAGAGCACAAAGTGAGGACCACAAGCGTCAAGTCAAGAGTGTCGGTGCCAATATTCTTCAGCCCGAAAGTTACGGAGAAGATTGGGCCACTGGTTGAGGTGTTGGAGAGTGATGGTGTGGCGCGTTACAGAGAGTTTCTTTTCCAGGACTACAGGAACAATAATTTTGGGAATCCACATAATGGCAAGAAGCTTCTCGATGCTGCAGCTATTACTTCTCCATGATGCAATAAGATTAGTGACGTTTAATCACATTTACACAATTATTTCCACTTTTCATTTTTATATTTTCTAAAATAAGTGGTTGGTACCTCAAGTAGAGTATGCCTCCAAAATAAACATTTTAGTATGGTAATTTCTAATTTATTATTTCATAATTTTCAAGTTTATTTTATGGTGAAAATTTATGTATTTAATTTAAAGAGTTTGTTGACTCATTGAAAATACATATTTGAGTCAATAAATAAAAGTTATAACTCTGCGTTTAAGACTGACTAGTGAAGAAACATGTGTAAATCAATACTCAAGCCATAAACTCCTAACCACGGCAGGACAAAAAACACAACAACCCTCATTACCATCTCACTTATTACTTTTGATTGGAAATTAATAAACTAAATGTCTTGGTAAAAGGCCTTTGTGAAGAGAAGCATGTGAGCATTCTGCAAGCGTATGGCTACGACCAAGGAACCATCTTCATCGCTGCCTGGAAGTATGAAACACTTGCCGTCGGAGGTCAAAACTCCCGGTCCGACGTACGACGGCTTTCCCCATCCGAAATCAGCATCTCTTAATGGCATACTCATCCAACTCGTCAGGAACATGTTAGGGTTCCCTAGAAACGGCCCTTTCTTGCCTCCACCCACGTGAAACGACGATCTCAACCAACTCACCTCCTCTTGACTTTCCATAAACCTCTGTGTCGACTTCACGTACTCGTCCGTGAGCTTGCGCACCGCTTCTCTTATTTTTCCGGCTGCATAGCTCAATGGCCTCGACACCACCTCGCCCGAAACACACTTTGGATCCGTTATTATCCTCATGTTCGCGTTCCCAACGTATCCCTTGGGAAGAGGAGGCTTCACTCTCCTTCGAAAGTCGCCCGACATCTGTAAAACCGTTGGCTGCTCGTGCTCGTGCCCTCTCGCCTTGCACGTACTCTTCCACACGTGGGCTGAGATGGACTCGTACCGCGTATAAGATGGTTCAGTACACGAGACTGCTTCACGATTCGCTCGCTTCTGTAACCCTTCGATTTGCTCTTTTGTGAGTTTCAACATTGCAACTGTCGTTTCCTTCTCCCGCTCCTCGTTCGCGTCCACCCTACCAACTAGAAGCGGTAACGGCTTCAATTCTACCGGAGCTTCCAAGTGCTGACTTGGGGACAACGACAACGACGACACGAGCGCGCTACGGTCGTGGACAGGCGCGTCGCCCTCGTCCAGAGCTTCTCCTCGAGCCAGCTTAGTCCACGACCTGATGAAGAGCATTGCGCCCTCGCCGTCTACCATGGTGTGTGATATGGCGAACCCTATGGTGAGGCCGCCGCAGGAAAATCTCGTGACTCGAATGCTCAGTGCCGGTAGCTCTTCAATGGGGAGATCGTAGTCGATAAGAGGCAAGAGAGGCTTGATTTTATCCGTAGCATCGAAATCTCCAAACTCTTCCAGCGTGGTATCGGACTCTGCCACAACGAACTCGGCTCCCTTAGCATCGCACACGATCTCCAGGCGTCCGCCCCCGATCCAACGCACATGGCCGGCCAGTGGATAGAAGGGAACCAGAGCTCGACTCAATGAAGATTTGAGAGTCTCAACGACTTGCGAGAATGAGAATGAGTTATTTGGTGGATAGACATAGATGGTGGGAGTAAGAGTCCAAGTTTTGGATTGGTCGCAACCGGAAATAGGAATGGGACCGTGAAAGGTAGGCTCGGCGGGGGTGAGAGTGTGACAACTTATAAGTACAACCATTTTCTATGATCGGAATGATGAGTAAGTAGATAAGGTATATATGAAACTTGACCACAACAAACACAACTTATATAGACATTGAAAATGAGAGAAGCATGCACGAGCGATATCTAATTATACCGCTGAGAGTGGATATGATGAATTTAATGCAATAAGTTGTGACGCTGAATGTTAGTTTTTCACCTATACTATGACATGTCAGATTTAAATATTTACAGTTAGCCCTATCTTCTGTTCAGCAATTGAGTGGTTGATATTGAATATTGCAACAGTAGCACAATTATTTCTCTGCCAATCGACGTGTGTGTGTATATATATATATATATATAAGAACCACACAAATATAACGAGGGGCGTGTATTTTTTTATACTATAGAAGGAAAAGTGTTTCCCGTCGAGAAAATGGGTATTACGGGATTATAAGAAAAAAAAAATTATATTTTTTTGGTCAGTCATAATAATGTTATGAAAATACATGTCATAATAATGGAAACACATGTATGAAAATACACGGCATAATAATAATGAAAATACATGACTAAATAATGAAAATACATGACATAATAATGAAAACACGGTTCTCACGGGTTCATACAAAACCTCCTATCATATATATATATAAAAGTCCCCACAAATATAGCAACTTGCATGTCATTTCGTTGAATGCAATGACCCATGTCCGTGTCGTTGTCCCCTCTTTTTTGGTCCCTACAATAGAAGTCTTCCTCCATGTCCTCTCTTTGGCAACATATCTTATCAATTACACGTTCTTCAAAGACATTGTGGAGCCGGGCATACGGAACCACCTCTTGGTTTATGTGGCCGTTTGTGTACGCCACTTAGTAATGTGGTGCCTTGGGCCGCACGTAATTGTTTGGTTCGTGCCGCGATCTCGTCCCTAACAGCCTGAACCCACAAAACAATAAGTGTAAAAATTATTTACAACAATGGAAATTCACTGTAAATTTTAAAATACCCATTTACTTTAATCAGGTCATCATGCTTGTAGTAGACTTCCGAGTAAGTCTCTATGTAAGGAAACTTGACTCTCTTCTTTTTCTTCATCTTAGAGTACTTCTTAAATTACCAAGAACTGCATGTATACATTTTGTCATCCGATTTGGCGAGGTTACCCATAATTTCAAAAAAAAAACTATACAATCAAATTGCATTACGCATTACGAAAATGAATACAATTTGTAAAAGAAGAAAAATAATAATTACAAATAACTTTGTGGCCAGTGGACCCGTAATGGCTGCACAGTCAATCCCATGCCGCATTACACTTTGAACTCTCATTACACCTGGTAACCCCAAAATACCCAATGAGCTTTCGTTACATTCAGGACCTTTGTTAAAGTTTACTTTATGGGTCGAGTGTTAGGTTGTCATAATTATTCCAATTCCTCATTATACTTTAATCCCGTTCTTGGTTATTGAAAATATCTGTTTTATTTTATGTCCACACATATCTCTATATATGTGTGGATATATATGTCGGTAACGTAGGTCACTCTATTGCCACATTTTTTATTGGACCAACCTAACACTCTGATTGGATGTATTGAGGTGCCTTTGTGCACCTGATGCCGAACCCGTTTAGCAGAACCTAAAACCCGGGTTCGGTATTGAATCTTTAGTAACCAAACCTTTCTTTCTCCCGCTCCTCGTTTGCGTCCTCCCGACCAAGTAAGAGCGGTAATGGCCTCCATTACTCCGGAATTTCCAAATGCTGATCACGTGGCGAGGACGGCAAAGATGACACGAGCACGCTACGGTCGTGGAAGGGCGCGTCACTTTCGACCAGAGCAACAAATGTATGGTTTGAGGCAGATATTAATATCGGCCAAGTACAAAGCAAAACAAAGAGCTTCCTTTCCTTTTCCTTGAATTCTCAAAAACCCTACAAGGATTACCATTGTATGAGGAAGGTCGTTTGAACTTCTTATAGATTACACTGTGTATATACATACATACTATACGTGTGACTGCACAGAAATTGAAGAAGATATAGCTATGGTCTGTACGTGCTCGAACAAGCAATTTAAACGTCATAGAAAAAACCTCCTAAGTGTCCTCGCAGCAGCCCGAGAAATCAACCTTCCAGCCAGATCAGTTGGCAGAAGAAGTATTTGCTGTTGGGATTCTGGTGGGAGCTGCAATTACAATTACAATATTTTTTTTGATCAGCAAAAGGGTGAAAATTTATTGATGAAACCAACTTCAATTTCCAAGACGGAAAAAAAAGCCGGCTAAATACATCAACAAGAGAGCTAATTACAGTGAGTTCAGCAAAAATACATTAAATAGAGTTTCCAGAAACATAATTAAAATTAAAAGAGAGCTAATCAACAAATAGTGTAAATGATTAAGAGACAATATCATAAATCTAACAGTATGTATATAGCCACTTCAGCTTTATTATACCAGAAGGGATGTATTAGGGTATTACTATAGCGCACACTGTCAACTTAGAATGGACCGATTATTTTCTCTCGTCATCCTCATTTTTATTTAATCTACCCGCTAATGAATTTTCTTACAACTTCCTTTTTGTGTCCCGTGCAATTTGCATTAGATATAAGTGTTTGAATCATAGGCCCAATGTCAGTGGCTCAAACTTGGTATTGCTGAGCAAAAAAAAGAAGATATTTGTAGGATACTTTGAAACATAAAATTTCAACACTTTAGGTACTTCCACATGCTGTTCTTAATCTTACCTCAGAAAGAACAGAAAGAGCAGGTAAGAACTCCTGAACTGATGCAAGTTGATAGAGACGTGATTCATCATCTGAGTTTATTTCCTTGAATGTATTAACCCCATTCACTCCCTACAGCAAAGTAATTGACTAAGTAAACTGTGAAGGAACATTTCTTCTAAGTTGAATGAACAAAGTTATGACGTTTTCATATCCAGTTGGTTAATTCATTTGAATGCACTCAGATAATGATAATGATAAGCTGTTACAAATCAGAACTCCATACTAAACATAACAACTCAGATAATGATTAGCTGTCCTTTCCTTTTTTTGATTAGCAAATAAATATTATATTAAAGAAAAGAAAAGAAAAGAAAAGAGAGCTGATCCCAAGTTGGGTAAATAAACTCTAAGAACGCTACAAGAGATAGTTGTTCTTTTCAACACATAAAAGCATACCTTTTATGTTATTGATGATTATGTTCCCTTCTATTTCTTTACTTTGAGTGCTTGCCATTGAAAGAGGGAAAAGACTAATGTATAAAAACTCTATGGAAAATTATCCTCTTTCGTGCCAATAAAAATAATTGTTCTGAAACTATCTCAACTAAAAGTTCAAGCCTATAGTTGAAGACCCGCTTATATTTTACTCTTAACAACAATGCAACTTAAAATTATGCCTATTTCTCTTTTATAAAAGCTTACGCACATGCACTTTTCTGTTGTCTTTAATAGAATATATGCTCGAGCTCTTACCACATTGGAGCTTTCATACTTTGGAGCGCCAGACAACAGCTGCAAGAAGCGGCGCAATGTTCTCAAGTTGATTCTGTCTTCTTCCGTCATTGTTGAGGCTGATGAGGTCAAAGATTCCACCGTTGCTAGCCCAAGTGCATCTAAACCCTTCACACACCGAAATTAACCTTCATTTAAGTACATTTTTATAAAATAAAATAAATTAAATTGACTAATAGATTGATGGTAAAATGATATGGATAAGCATGCTCAACAACTGTTCCATGTTTTCTTTAGGACATTTTTCTACCCACCATCAATGTCACCCTCTTATTACTAAGTAACTAAATGAACCACATCATTGAGTGTACTAATAATGCAAGCCATAGATAACTGCAAAAATGCAGGCCATATGATTTTATAAATAGTAAATGAATTGAGATTTTGGTTGCTTAGTATAAAAAAAACCCATTAGCAGCACTAATGATTAATATGTATTTACCATTTTATGAAACTCAACCAAACTTGGGGAGAACTTAGGAAAACTTGCCTAACCGAGACGAGAAGCAAAACTTGGGACAAAACTCGGCCAAACTCGGTCAACTCAATGAAAAATCAACTTTTTAACAAAGTAACAAAAATCATTTTTATTTCAATTGTATATTATTCTTAATAGTTAATATTCAAATATTGTATGCTTCTTGTTCTTAATAATTAGTAATGTTTGTTTAGTAATTTTACTCTTAACAAGTTTATAGTCAAAGTGATCAAAATTGTGGTAAAAGATAATACTTATAGACTGGTAGCTGACAAGTTTGAGATTACAAGGACTGAATATTATTAATTGTCTTTAATGAATATTATACTCATTTAAGACCACGAATTTTGACTTGTTCTCCCCTAGTTCTCGAAACTCTTTATTTGTTTGCTCGCCAAGTTCTCCCCATTCTGAGTTTCATAGGCTTGGATTTACTCAAGACGTCACAAAAATTCTGCTAAGGAAAAATACTGAGGACAAAAAAAATTGAAGATCAATAAAGCTTACTTTAGCAAATTCCTCAAGAAGTATCTCTCTCACAAAGGCCCCCTGAAGGATTTAAAAAATCAAAATGAGAACATGGCAGTAAGAACTTACCAGACTCACAGGAATAGATCCAGGACACAAATTTAAGATTTGAGGAAATTCAATCATTGTACCTTCTCGGTCAATGTGAACGAAAGAATTTGCTTGATGACCACCTTGGAATCACTGTCATCTATTTGTTTTCCAATTAAGGCTTTCTCTGTTCTAGCACGAAGAGACTGCCACAAATAAAAAATGAGCGAGGAAACATAATAAGAAACCAACCAAACAACCGACATAATAAGCATAGTTCACCAATACATGGAATTGACAAAGAACCAAATACCTTACATGAATTTGAAACTCTAACTTAAGATTTTATCTTATACTGATAATTCTGGTACAAACAAACAACCAAAAACGTAATTTGAACAGTAACAGAAACTTGGGAATGAATCCAGTCTACTTTTGACAGGAAGATGTCGCTGATGAAATGCTTACTGGGGCATTTGCTTCAGCTGCATTGTTCGTCATCACTATTCTAGCATTTAGGGAAAACTGGACCACGAGGCCACTCCAGTTGCTTAATTTGATATTGATTTTTACTACAACTGTTGATTTTACTGCAGTGAGTTCTCTGGTTAAACTGTTAAAAGGTTGAAGTCAAAGTTACCTCCTCTTCAATTTACCATTTCTCAAAGGGAAGATGGATGGCCAATTTATTCCAACACTTATCACAATTCTAACTCCCTCGATTGGATGGTGACAGTCTCTGAAATATGGGCCTTAGGGTTAACAGATGGGTATGCACAAAATCTCCAACGTTAAATATTACAGCTTTGTTAAAACCCTGATCTACCAAAAAGTTGCACGTATAGGTAGAGTCCTCAAGATGCTTGTGAAAAGGTGACAAAAACAACAAATATTTAATGTGGGACTCTTAACAAACAAATAAAGTGAACCAGCTCTACAAAAGGGTTAACAGACAAAATAGAACCAAAGAAGATAAATACAGTAAATGGAAGGACTGCCTACTAATTTAGATCTAAGCCAAAATGCTAAAAGTAGTGAAGCTTATATCCTATTACTATTGGTGATCAATTACTTTTCATTGATTCTACTCCTTTGCAGAAGAGCCTAAGTAATTATTACATTTGTCATGATGATCAAAGAATGAGGGCAGTGAATAGAGCAAACAAAGCATCAAACATATGGATCACATCCCGATGACTTCTTTTCCTTATTTTAGAAATCGAAGTACCAAAACTAGTGAGAGACAGAAACAAAATACAATAAGCAGATAGAACATTGCACCTCAGAGAGTAGAGACTCTAGACGATCAATTCTGAAAACTCCTCCCTAAAAAAGAAAATCGGAATCAGATTTGCATATATTCACATTATATAGTCAAACTATGGAAAGTTCACAACAACGAATTAGAAGATTACATGGCAAAACTCAAGTTCAGTAGAAAAGATGGCTGTTGACAAGCTGTACTCTTACCTCATAGAGAAGACCTTGCAGAGAAGCCTTGAGCTTGGGTGAGCTGTCAGTTAGTACTTTTTTGGCAATCCATGGGTATGTGCTACCCAAAACTTTGTAATCAGGGTTAGAGCCAATTGCAATCCCCTCCAATACAGCAAGGCTGATGGTCAAACAGAAAAAAAATGACAAGGCAAAACAAATAATAGCAGTGCAATGAACGACAACCAGCTTTAATTTAAGAGAACAAACTCAATATAATAAGAGCACTCAAAAGAATCTCATTGGAGAAGGGTAACTACCTCCGAATGACAAGAGAAAAATATGACGGTATCCGAAATTTGAATTTATACCTGCATATATTGAAAATATTATCACTTGCATCTTGTGAAACTTTTCTCACCAACTAGTATATCATGCACACTTCCCCTTACATGGACCAAGGCATAATCAAAGCAATACAAATGGCCACACTTGCCCAAAACCAGAAAAACATAGATACGGTAGAGTTTCAAACTAAACTATATATAAGAGGTTGGACTCCACACTCAATATCAGTCTCATTAGTTGGGTATGCCCCTTTGCTTTATATGTAGCTTCATGTGAGACTTTATACTTCAACGCTTTCCTCGTGTACGATTGGTGAAACGAGTCATAATGTGATTGGGAATAATAGTCTAATTGGTATTTTAATTAATGTATTAGTTTTGGATTAGAGTTGGGATTAGTTTGAGATTAGTACTTTTAGTTATAGATGAATTATGTTACTAGTTGGAATTAGGGTTCAAGTAGGTTATAAATATCTACGAGTTCCATGAATAAAGTATTGAGAAAATTATTAGAAAATTGGTTCCTTTTGAAATCTTGTGTTCTCTCTACAGTGAATGCTAAATTGAAATTAGAGTTCTCTCGTTAATCGAGCTCAACTATCTATCTAAAGCAGCCCATAACCGGATCCAGCGCGAGACCGTATCAGTTGGACTTCTACACGTGGGGCTATAACAGATAACATATAGCAAAAAATGCCCCATGGCCAAATACCACAAACCAAAATCAGCCAAACTCGTATACCATGAAGAATTTTTAAATAGGTCTCAACACACACTGGGTCACACTCCATAGCTTAAAGACCAAGTTTATTAACTGAGTTTAACTCTTGCCTTCTTATGTAACTCTTTTTTATATTTGTATACGACTTCAACACTTCGATTGTTGAGTATGGAATCAATAGCATATTTTCCTAGACTCCGTGCTAGAGTATAATAACTTGAGTTGCAAGCAAGGTTTAAAATTGCGGAAATGAGCCTTAAGGCGTATTTTCATAGCAATGTGAGGCGTAAGTCTTGAGGCGTAAGCCTCAGTGATAAGAAAAAATATATTATCTCTTTCAATTTTATGTCAAACAACAAGTAATTTCGTAATAAATAAAAACATAAACAAATACAGCAAAAATAATAAAACAAATAAGAACAGAAAAAAATATTTAAAAAGAAAACTATAACATTAAAAACAGAATATTATAAAAATTTAAAAAAATAAATTATAAAAGAAATGTTTTAATTCATGTTTTAAAAGAAATGATTCCTCTTCTAATTCATGTTTTCATCTTGTATTCCTAAGATTGGTTAGGTTAACTTTAGCTTCTTAGTTCTTACTAACTTAAAAACCTCAATACCAACATTACTTTCATAAAAACCCATAATGGGCTTTTAAAAATTTAAATTTTAGCCTACAATTTGAGGCGTAAGCCTCAACCGCCTCAGTACCTAAGGCGCAAGGCGTAAGCCTTGACGGACCCGAGGCGTTAGCCTCGGTACACAGATGAGAGGCGTAGCCTCAAAGGCTGTTTTCGACAGCCTCACCTTGAGGCGAGCCTCAGGGCGTAAGCCTCAATAGTTTTTTTAAACTATGGTTGCAAGAAACATCAAATAAGTATTACATCTTTCAAAAGTTAGTATAGCACATCCAGTGTTCTAAAAAAAGGCCGCCTAGGCTGTGCCCAGGGCATTGATTTTCACCTCACTGCCCCGTTTTAAGCTAATTGAAAGGTGGCAAACGTTTTGGTTCATCGGGCGGTCTACACAGCCGCCTAGGCCGTTCAAGCGGCCGTTCAGGCGTGTAGGCGGCCGTTCAGGCGAACCAGAACTTTATTTTCTTAAAAAAATTAATTAAAATTTAAAACTTAAAACGTTAAGAATAAGAAATCTGACAGAGTCGCTTCGTTCCATTATCTCGCCTTAGACCTTTACGCCCTAATCCTCTTCGCCTCCGACGATTGTTTGTCGCCCGCCACTCCTCTTTTGCAAATCAATCGAAGCCAGAGCTCTTGTGCTTTAGACTTCACTTCATGTTTGTAACGGGTGATTTGTATTTGCTTATTCATTTTGTTTGAGCTAAGGATTGATTTGTTTATTCAATTTGTGGGAGTTTAGGGTTTATTTTCAAATTTTCACGGTGACAATTGTTTGAACGGTTCTGTGATGAAAATTCAGTTTTTTTAGATTGTTAATTCAAAAAATTTATCCTTAAAGTTGTTGTGACCACTTATCACTATTTTAGATTGTCCCAGAAAGATTATGGTTGATGATTTTTATATATAAGACATTTATTTTGATAAAGTATAATTCATTTTATATTATAAATAAATTAAAATACAAAAAATATAAATCTGATTAATCCCGTTTAATCCTCTCGGGGTGCTGTCCGCCCGACAAGCGCCTAACATTTTTTAAAACCTTGAGCACATCCTATGAAACTACACAAACATAACTATATTTATACACACACAGTCACACACATCATATAAACACAAGTGGAATTAAAAATTCTTACATTGTAGTTCCTAAATCTCCTAAGAGATCACCAAAGCTTATGTTGCGAACTCCTTTGGCAACAGCAATTTGGAAGACATCTACAGCCAAATAGCATGAACTTAACACAACTGTTACTATAATTTCTCGACAAATAGAATCTGAGGACATGAAAACCTATAAATGCAACCATTTGGACTCAATTTATCATCATGTATGCATAAAGAGAAAACCTGTTAAAGCCCTAGTAACAGCTGTCTTCTCCGCGGTAGGTGGGAGAAGCCTGTAGGTTAATATAATTAAGTACACTGGAAATACTAACATCAATGAGTATGATATAAAATAAATTATGCTGTAATAGATATGTAAATTTGATACCCAAGAGTTACAAAGTCCTTAGCCAGTGCATTAAAATCACGATTTACAAGATGGAGACAAGCTTCTATAAATCCATCTCGGAGTTCTTCTTTGAATTCTCCCATCATACCAAAATCTGGTGGCAAAATGAAACCAAAGTTAAAAATGAATAGAACTGACAAAGTATATAACAGGTCAAAACTGAAAACAAGTTTTTTTATCGTCAATAATTCGGGAAATCCTAATCTTATTGTCTAAAACTGAAAAGTGAAAACAAGTTGTCATAGCTACAGAAACAAACAATAGATAACACAGCAATCTGGAAGCTGAAGTAACACAAAGTAGATATGAGATATGAATAGGAGCTAGTGATGCAATTGTGTTCTGCAGTATCCTTCAATTCTTTGCAAAACATGTTATTCTCAGTTCTTTTAGTTTATACAAGTAGGAAACAAAATCCGTTGGAGCTTTCAGTAATTGGATAAGATTGATAATTAGGTAGTGATGGGTAAAATTGAAGAGTATGATGTATGTCCAATGTGGAAGTAAGAAAGATAGGTCAGTTGCAAATAAAAAGGACCTTCCATCATGTAGGTGTCACCAACGTGACTGTAGGCTCCGATTAACACCCAGAAAGGGACACTCTTTAATCTGTATTGATTCATGAATGCATGCTACTAACTCACACGATCGCTATATCACCTCAGGGATGAGACAAACCATCAAATACAGAAAAGACACTTCTCTCTCCTCAGACTCCTATTTAGAGACTTCTCTCAAGCTAACAGCTCTAACAAACTCCTACCAATCCCGCCTGCCATGTGGTACTTCCTTCTCTGCTACGCAACATCCCTTGCCACGTCATCAATCCTTGTGCGTCTGCCGCATCATGGATCAGTCCATCTTTGTGCCTTCACCCGTCCGTGCCCAACTTATTTCCTGACACGTCATACCGATCCCATGCATGTGTGACAGTTTTGTATAGCATTATACTTGAGATAAGAAAATCTAGAAATTTCTATTTGAGTGTTAGAGAATCTCTCTTTTCTATGTCCGACTATCGATCTCTACAATATTACAGATAACGCAATAGTCATCGTTCACTTTCTCTCTTTCTTTTCTTCCTTGCAACATAGTGACATATTCCTGAAGCTTTCGTGAACTATATGCAAGAGAATCCGGGAAGAAGTATGTGAAAGAGATTGGAACATCTCATAATCCTCCACATACTTGTGGGAGATCTAGCACACAGTAATTCTCTAAAAGCTTATGTGAATGCCAGTTTACTACCATGTAGAAGACAAAGATAAGTTTGGAAATCATTTATGATTGATGGGTGGGAACCACTTAGGGTTGACGAGGGATGATGAGAAGAAAATATAATTAGCTACTAAAATAAATAGCTTATTTGGGACACTAATTTTATAGCTTATTTGAGGACATTTAGCAATAAGCTATAACCTAGCTAATTCAGCATGTCAAGACAACCCTTGTCACAAAAATTTACGACCCATAATTGTTGAAATCTTGCTAGAGAAGGATTCTGAAATCAGACTAAAGCAGTCTTTCCCATTAAACAAAATGCCAAATATGACATTTTGGAATATTGGCTTTTCACATTTTGGACTGTCCGTCCTAAACCAGGAATAGTTGAACAGTGATTTATGTTAACTATGGTCATATCCATATATGAGATGTTCGGTCACGTACTTTAAGGGCAGGTGTTACAGAAATTACCTAACTTTGTGGTTAAGGTCATGCTTTTGATAAGAGAGATATAAACAGCAGACATCCATGTTTTATCATTCATTTTGAAAACATGAAATTTGTTTGTTAAATTGCATGTGCAGACTGAACTTGGAGCAGAAAAGGTAATCATAAAATGCAAGAGTTCACAAACTAATGAGATGTACCTAAGTATGCTAGCTTTCCATCATATGTACGAAGAAGATTCCCTGGATGTGGATCTGCATGGTAGAACCCATATTCTAGAAGCTGTTGAAATGAGCAGTAAACTCCTACCTATTTAGAGCCGAAAAAGGAAACTATACATCTGCTCAGCCATCTAGGTTATACGATAAACAAAAGATCATATTAGAGTAAATAGTTTGCATATGACCTCAACCAAGTAGAGATCCTTCACTCCAGACAACTTTTGCCCCTACAGTTACCATTAAAAGAGAAACATCAGCACTAAGCCTGGAAACATTTAATGTATATTATTGCCTAACAATGGCCTACTCAGGCACATATCCTTGAAACATCTCTGCAATAATTCTAGCAATAAGTAATGTGACCAATTAAGGTGTTGAGAGAAAAGTAAAATCGGGGCCTGAAAATTTGAAAGACCAATGCTTCATACAGAAAAACTTCTTATGGCTTTATAGTCACATTCACCTCCTCCACTCCTCTATATAATGTTACTTCCTATATCACACTAGACATGAGTATATTTCTAAGAAATGAACTTCCAAATAGCAAAACCTAACCCGGGATCCTATAAGTTTGATGAAACAAACAAACAAAACATGTAAGGGCAGTAATACAGGAGTCAGATGCTTAAAATGTAGTGTTGCAGGGAATATATGACAAAATAGGCTTCACGGCATACTGGCTGTTAGAAACCATTCTTCCTAAAAGTTCATTTGAAACTCGACGTAGCTAAAGTACCAAAGATATGCGTGTATAAAGAAAAGGAAAAAAAGACAACTTAAATACCTCCACCCACTCCATGGTAAGGACCCTTCTAGTAGTGTGCTCCACATACATTTTTGGAACCACGACATCTTGAAGACCACCATATAGCTCTCTGCCAAAGCATTTAGATATTCATTGTAGACCACAAAAAATACATTTAGAATCAGCAAAATATAGATATGCAAAAATATATCAAATCACCCCAATGCCTGTGTAACAATCTTATATGGCTCCAATATGGATAATAACATTGGAGCTGTTTACCAACACATGTTAGGACAAGCAAAGTTTCAAAAGGCTAAATCGGGAACTGAGGCATTTTCCCTTAACACCGTGAGGCGTAAACCTCAATGATAAGACCAATAAATTCATAACATATCGAATTAGTAAGATAAAAATCAACAAAATAAAATATGAATCATCAAAGAATTAGTATTTTTGGGTTGCCATAATAGTTGTATTCTTGTTATGGCAATGGTCATTGCCGTATAAGTGATAAAAAAACTTGATTCACCTTAAGCAAGGTCCCACGTTCAAGTCCTCGAACGTGCACACACATAAAGGTTCCATAAAAAACATTAGAGTTTTTGCATTTCGTAACTATTGAAAGTTGGGTGCGTTTTTGGCTTTAGGATTGAAACGACCAATATCTACTTCAGCATGCAAAGTTTGAGTGTGTATACTAAGCTAAGTCTCAGACTAGATTACGTATAGTTCAAACTGAAAAGTGAAAAAGGGAACTATGACACACATATAATTTCATTGAAGCTGTGAAAACAACATAAGAGAATGAACAATGAACAAAAGAAATTTGTTTACGAGATTAAAACTAAATGCTGGCAAAAGGATAGAGCACCGCAAAGTTTGGAGGAAAGCCTATATAACCAACCTACATATTTCAGTAATCAACCCTGTACTTTTTAGGTATTATCACTACTGCCTATTCGGTAACCAGTTCTATCAGCTGAATGTGGAAAATCTGAATATAAAACACATAGAATATTAAATGTTCAAACATTCAATCTATTGTCTACCTGTGCACTTACCTAAACTTGAGCCCATTGTTTGCTTCTTTTTTGTAATCCATCTCCTGCATTCAATATGATTTACCTGTATTCAATTTGAAGCTCTAAGAATATTCCTGAAATAAAACAGATAAATAAAAGAGCAGGAACCAGTATTTATATGTTTTATGCTCAACTATTGAAAATGTGGAATAGTGTTAACCTTCTAACTGGCCCAATTACAAATGAAGTAAAGTAAACAACAAACTAAGCACAAGTTCATAAAAGAAATTTGTACACTTCCAACTCCTTGGATGATACCTAAGGATATCTCCAAGTTCAGAAGTTCAGATGTTAATCTACACTCATTAAGAGATTACATAATTAGATTCAACCTGCTCTATATAGGGCAAGGACACTTCTGTTATCACGAGTGTTTTAGCACGAGTGGCAATTCTGTTTTATCCTACATATATTTTTCACAAAGGAAAGACAATAGGCGAGGAAAAAACTGTGTTCCAGTTATGATGATTGTATACTAGTAAAACACCTAAATTTTGGTTGGGGCAACCTCTTACTCACAGAAAGGACTTACTCTTCTGTCCTCCCTACTCTTTCCAAGCTTGCATACTCCGATTAACTAAAATATAAGATGGCATTACTGTAGTAGAAAAAAATTTGTCTTTATTAGTGTGCTGAGGTATGTGAGAAAATTGGTGAGATTGTAAAGGATCCAGCTTAGATGACATATTCTGATGTAAACTTCATCTATGAGGGAGTTACTTAAGTAACAGATTTAAAAGCCAACCTTTCCACTCAACTCAAACTCATGACTTTTGTCCTAAAACTGGGGCTCAATTACACTAAGTACATTTTAATATTTGGTATACAGCACTAGTTTAGTAACAATCACTGATGGCATGTGATGAAAAAAAATCATATAACTTAACATTCAGTTGCTCAAAGGATTGAATGAAATAGGACTGTGAAAACCTAACAATAAGTTAATTATAAAAAATTGAAATCTACACAGTATGGTCCTCCGCTTCTTAGTGAATCTTTATCTCAAGATTAAATCATGGTTATCAACATGTTGACACATCAAAATAAAAACTTTATTTCTTATCGGCAAGTTGTGTATAAGATTTGTGCTAGACTATGCTATGATGAAGCAAGACAGCACCAAACTTATGATTCTTTAGAGTTCTTAAGATTATTGTATCAATAATGGGTTGAACATACACCCTTATATAGAAGGGGACCCATCTGCCACTTAACTCCCACCAAGAGAGGCCCAACAGAGGTTGGGAGAGAGGTCCAACACAAGTTGGAAGAGAATAATGGTAGGATGTGAAGATACAGCAGTGTGACCCGAACCCAGGTCCCTCTGGACCCAAGTTCAAGTACTTGACCTATTGGTCAAGCAAGCGTTGGTATCAAAATACAAACATATATCTCATATTTTGCTTAGGTTAAATGACAGACAACTTCGAATCAAAAACATGGAAAAGGAGCTAGAACGTGCGAATGTAAAGGTGAATGTGTTGATAAATTCAAAAGCATACCCGAAAGAGACTTGATGCCCATTCATCGACCACCGCCTGCAATTTGAATGCCATGTATCTTAGAAATAACTGGTGAAATCTATAACAAGGGGAAAAATATACTGTAACATACTACAGTTGGAAAGAATTGGACTCAAGTATCCAAATCGCCCTTTATACCAAATTAAGTTGTGGTTGGGAAGAACTCGGCAAGACGAACAATAAGCAGTTGACCAGGTTTGACCGAGTGAGATATTGGTAACACTTAACCACCGAGAACAAGTTCTAAAACTCGGTCCAAAACTTGGTCAACTCAGTTTTACTAAGTTCTCATGGAGTATCGGGGAGTTTTAGAACACTATCAACACTCACCTGAAGATCTGTGTTCAACTTGCCTGCTTTCCTAGCCAACCCAACTAAAAAACGCAAAATTAATATGTCCAAGGAGATAGCAGCTTGAACTCCTGGCCTCTGTACTTTCACAGCAACAACTTCATTACTACGGCGAAGCCTAGCTTGATAAACCTTTAGGAAGGAGAATAATAACATGCGTTTAAAAATTGTCAGGTTTTATATATAGAGACATAAAGATAAATAGTACGCTGATAGATTACACAAAACTACGCCGGTATTATAGAATAAAGTTGATAACCAATCGTAGACCTGCCCAAGTGATGCTGCAGCTACAGGCTCTGGTGAGATCTCTGAAAAAAGCTCATCTATACTTAGTCCAAGTTCTCGTTCTATTGTATCGAAGGCAACTTCAGTAGAAAATGGAGTAATACGATCTTGCAACAATGAAAGTTCATCCAAGTATGAAGGTGGTATCAAATCCTATGGGAAAAAACACGTGTTCTAATGTCATGTCATAACAAGAAGAAAGGTACATCCATAGATGAAAAAAGGAAAAAATGTAGGTGAAAAGTTGAAATTGTTACACTCACAGGTCGAGATGAAACTGCCTGGGCAATCTTGATGTAAGCCTGCAAATCAGAAACAAAAATTTCAAACATGAGCATGAAATGTACATAAATTTACATGGTTATTATGTGAAAAGTATGGTTTTTATATTGAATTTTTTCTTTGCCTGGTTGGATACAATTGAACTCTTTTAGAAGAATAAACTTGGCCTACAATATTTCAACCAAATCCCAAAAGAAATGTGTCTTGTATGGAAGCGAATCAGTGTTTTTTGCCTGTTTGGATGATTTCAAGACAAGTTCTTTATCACTGAGAAGTTAATGGGTTAATTTCATGTCAATTATAAATTATAAGATTACTTACTCGCCAATTATTTGAATTGTCTGTGCTTGAATATATAACTACTAATCTAAAATGGTAAAGAAGCAAAATATGAAAATCTGTAGCAAAAAATACATACCGGGCCGAACTCTACCAATATTTGACGAAGCTCTGCAGCTCTAACCTGCAAGCAAGGAAATTAAAAAATATAAAAACCCAACTTACTCATCAATCAAATGAAGTTCATAAGTATCAAATTATAAAGTTGATCATCAAAATTTTCCCCAAATTGAGCTAAACAACAAGTGAGCCAAATCAGAGAGAGCATAGACCTTGAACATCTGATCGGACCGTTCCATGACCGTGTCGATGTACCGCAGAGCGAGCCACTTGCCGAAGGTGGTGCCAATCTGGAGAAGACGGCGAAGCAGAATCAGCGGTTTTCTCTGGTAAATGGCATAGATTTTGGAGATATCGTAGTCGGAGAGTGAATCGGCCTCGAAGGCGCTGAGCTCGAACAGGTAGCCAGAGTTTTTGGTGAAGGCGTCGACGTCTCCGGCGGCGTAGGAGCACCGGCAGGGGCGGTGGGCCCCGCGAGGCCCGACGGAGGAGTTGAAGTGAGCGAGCAGTGGCGTGTGAGAGTAGTGGTGGGGCCTGGAAATGGCGGGAAAGGTCGCCGGAGGTGGACGGAGAAGCAGCGCCATGAGAGGCGACGAAGCTCTGTGCTGTGTGACAGTGCGGAAGGGATGAGTCAGAAACTATATATGACATTAACATATCTTCGTGTTTGTGGCCCCTTTTGGTTACTCTTATTATCCTTGTTTTATTCTCCTTTAATTTTATTATTATTCTGGTCATTATTTATCTATTTTCTGGTTTTTTTTTCATATTTGTGTTGTGTTGAATCGATTTGGATTTTGGGGGTTTTGTGGGTTTGTTTAATTTCGGTGGGTGCATTTTTGAGTTATGAAAATAATAGGTTCAACGATGGAGAAATCAAGGAAAGAGGGGATGGCAAAAACTTTCAAACTCAATGGGTAATTGGTTAATTCACCTCGATCGGAACGGGTAAAACTCGCAAAAAAAAATCAGGTATGGATCAAGTACGGGTTTTTTCTTCAGATTTTTGGCCGGTGCGGATTGACATATACCTAGGGCTGTTCACTTTAACCAAGAAATCATGACCGAACCAAACCTAAAAAACCGAAAACCATGGTAATGGTTTGGTTACGGTTCAATTTTTAAGTAAACCAAGTAATTTTGGTTTGGTTTCGGTTTATATAATCTAGAACCAGCGGTTAACCATAAAAACTGAACCATAATTGATCGTACAAATGTCAATTCTGTAAACGTTCACGTCTATCTACGTCTTCTTCCTACCACAAAATTAGAGTATTCTTTTCTACTTATTAGTATTTTATATCTTGTGCATATATTTATAATAAGTTATTTATAGTTTGTGAATTTTTTTACCATGAAGACGACTTGCTTCATAAAGAAATTGATGAAAACTAAAATAACTCTTTTCTACTTATGTTTTAAATTTTTAGATTAGTATTATTTTGTTGAATTTTAATTTTTGGTGGATCGTATTATATTATATGAAAGATAGGTAAAGCATGTTTTATCATCAGGAAGTGGCCAAATTGAGGGCTCATGAAACCCTCTTCAATTGGTTCTTAATGGTTTATTAGTCATTTAAAATTAACGTCTATTCATATTTTTAATTAATAACAAGTAGTTAAATGGATAAAAAATGAGCCTAAATAAAATATATAAAACTACCATCAATCTCGAATGACAGATTGAGCCCAAATTGCATGCCCAGAAATCGGACCACTTTTTACTTGGTAAAAAACCGATCATTCAATTACATTCGATTTTGGTTATGGTTTTAAAAATTATAAAATCAAAAAATTTGGTTCGGTTAACCGACCATGAACATCCCTACATTTACTTACCCCTTTCCAACTCGTACTCGTATCATATAAAATATAAATTATTTTAAATATTAAGTATAATTACTTTTTAACAAAATGCATTAAAAAATTTCAACTGAACTGATTATGTAGATAATTATATATTATACATTATATATAATATATAAAACAATTACATATTTTATTAAATTATAAATTCAGAATATTTTCAAAAAAAAATTGCATTTTGGATAGTGTTTAGGTCAAGTTTCAGGGTTAAGGTAAAACCCGTACCTGGCGGGTCTTGAGCGGGACGGGTTTTCCGGATCGGGTACCCGTTCGAATCATTTGAGTGCGGGTTTGGTCAAACTCGCCCCAAACCCGATCCGTTGTCATCCCTAAAAGAGAGTATGTACCGCCAAAGATAGACTAGAAGATACTCGACAAGTCCCGGTTCTTATTCCTCGGTGCCGCCATATTCTCCGGCGTGTCGGCGGTTCTGTACCAGGTGGATGTGATGAAGACGCACCAGCAGGTGGCTCGAGAGCAGTGGATTGACGATTTCGACGGCGGCAACAAGAATTGGGGGTTTTATGGGGATGGAACTCGTAGATTTGGGTTTTAGTTTTCCTTTATATTGACGAAAATGAAGGAGGACGATGAGGAGAAAAAGAAGAAGGCTCGGTGTTATCGTCGTCTTTGTCGACAGTGGTGGTTTTGGTGAAGGGTTTGCAAGAACAGGGACGACCGTCGTTTCTGAAGAAGAATTTGTTCAATTCAATTTGAACTGATTCAATTATGGTTTTTAAACCAAATTGAACCGGTTTAATTATTGTTTCTTAAACCAGAGGTAGTTTAGGTAATTTAGTCATTTTAAAGGTAAGTTATCACCAAAATTTAACGGGGTACTAAAAAGAGAGCATATTAAGTAGGGTATATAAATGTCATTTTGATAGTTAGGTGTAATAAATTGTCATTGTCCCTACTTTTTATTCTAAGATAAAAAAGAAACAAGACCTGCCAAACTCAAACCCAAAAATAATGCATAATTTTGAAACTCAAAACAACCCCACAATAATTAGAGATAGCGTATAAATAGATCACAAAAGGAAGAAAAGTCTTGCATGAGTGTATCACTGGAGACAACTTACTTGCTCTAATAACATTTTATAATTTCAATGAATTATTAGGGGTGAAATTGTCGTTTTATATCATTCTAATTATAGAATTTAACGGCACTAACAGAATGGAAAGTTAAGGTACCCCAAAGTAGTTAGGGTAATAAATAAGAATTGACTATAGTTATAGGTAGTAAACTGTCAATTCTTTAAGATTAAATCTCTAATGGGGTAATCTTAATATTTCATACATTAATGAAGTGTTATTTATTATAGGCGTAATTTGGTATGCTTAAATTTATTTAATTATTATTAATGATGTGTTTTAATTTCATTCATTTCTTTATAAATTCAAAACAATACTACATATTGAATTCAAGACGAATCACATAATTAGGGGGTCGTCAACTAAGATTCACCCAACTGATGACACATTGATGTCGCCAAGTAGGTAAATCCTAGCTGGCGACTCCATCGGTCTCGTTGGGTGGGTGCAATTATACCTGACAACGTATAGAGATGTGCATCGCGTAGGAGAAATCATCAGTCAACACGTGTCACCTAGCTGACGCGACGACCATTTCTCGTCAGCCAGGTGAACGACAACAATCTTTTCTATTGACCAGTTACGGTACAAATTGACCAGCAATGATTAGATCATCCAACTGGCGAAACATATATCAATGTGCGTCGGCTAGGATGGTTGACCAGCAACGGTAAAAAATTGACCGACAACGTCCATATCACCTAGCCAACAAAACAGTCAATGTGCGTCAACATGATGGTTTTGCATTTTTATAAAAGAAATATGCATAGGTTCATTCCTCAATATTCTTTGTGAAGGATACATAGAAGATAGTGATAGATGTGCTCAACAGTGTTTTTCGTCATTTAAACTTGAAGATTATCAAGTTTATACCATATTAAAACATTTTTGGTAGATAGTCATGTTTATGTTCCAAATCACGATATATAAATTTGATGCAGTTATCTATTGTGTATATATAATACAGTGAATTTGTTATGTAATATATATAGTTTCGTCTGAAAAAAACGACAGTTTACTAAATTTAACAACTGTTAATTCATACGTCCCTAACTTTCCTTTTATCCCACTCCATTATAATATCGTTAAATCCTGCCCGTTACCATTACATGAATTGACAATTTTATCTCAGATTGTCTTTAAGTAAAAAGATTTGAAAAAGTAAAAAAAGAAAAGAAGGCTTACATGCAGTTCACACAATACTCACATCATTCTCATAAGAATCATTACAATTGTTATGCGCGTACATCCAACGAGCACTTAATCGCATCATATACATACATACAGTGAAGCAGACATCCATATATATATAATTCAACATTCGAGTAATTAGAAAACAAATAGAGGGAATTGTACAAGTAATGTGAGCGTCAACAAGGAGGCATATAAGGCGGAGGTGGAAGCATTCGTGAGAGTGGGGTGTTTCCATTTTTAACTATGAAAGCCATCTTCATGCCCCACGTCATGTGTCGTTCGATATGACAGTGCACAAACCATACCCCTACATTCACAAATAAGAGTTTTTTTATCTAATAACTAACTTAATAACTTCAATTTCTCAAAATAAGCACAATAACTTCAAAAATTTAGGATATAATTATGATAAGAAAAGCAAGGGGAAATTAAACACCATTAATATAACTCTCTCTCTACTATCAATATAACATTACTAATCCTCAAATAAAAAATTTGATTTTACACTCACCTAACTACTTTTTTTTGTTATACTTCAAATTAAAACTAATATAGTTTTAAGTTAAAAAAACAAAAAAGCCTTTGAATTACGAAGTTTAAAGTAAATTTTTTCTAAAATTTTCTATAAAAATAAAGAATAAATAATTTTTTACTATAATTTTTTTTAATAAACGATTTTTATCATATATATAAATTTAATACTAAAATAATTTTATATTCTCCGTTTCATATAATGTTTTAGAAAAAAATAAGTTTAAAAATAAATTTTTTTATTTTTTAATAAAAGAGTATAGTTTCGCCTTTTACTTTAAAATTTGGTTAGATTTAAACCATTAGAGCTAAGTGTGATAGATAAATAGTTGGGTCATGAGTGCACAATGAGTTTTTGAATTGGAGCCGGTACTGATTTGAAAGTGAACTATAATAATTAGAGTAATAGTGATCTGTAATTAGAAGAGTAAGATTTATGTCTAGGTGATGTGATTTAAAATCCAGCTAATATCTAAATCATGATTAAATTTGAAAATAAATATAAAGTTGTACATATACGTACCTGGGTTTCTGGCTATGAATCTGATGGTGGTCCAGCCACTCCTAGGAACAACAACAGTATTCATGAGCGGAGGGTCGACCAAATTATAATTTAGAGGATCCTTATCCTCGTCGAAGTTACCAAAGCCCCACCCGACCAAATAGACGCTGGTGCCATGCACGTGCATGGGGTGGTCCGCCGAGCCCACCACGTTGGTCCCCTGAAACACAACCTCCACCGAGGAGTTGTACTCGACCACCTTAACCCTGGTCCCCCTCCTCGGCACCTCCAACTCCACCGGGATGCTGTCGGCCGTGTAGTTGAACTCGAACGGCGGGTTGTCGGGAAAGTGACCGTAGACGCCCCTGACGTGCCTGTAGTAGGCCTCGAGAATGGCCATGTCGGGGTTGTGGAAGCTTATGTTGTTCATGCTCGCCGCCAGCGCCCTCGACCCGTTCGGCCCCGCGCACGACGAGCCGCTCGCGCACGGGAACGTGTTGATCGAGATCGTGACCTTCATCGGAACCGTCACGCTCGTTGGGACGGTGTTGGGCTGGTCCTTGTCGACCACGCCTCTTAACCTCCCCGTGAAGTTCACCGACGCGCTCGTGTCGTTGTAGTATGGGAGAGAGGGCAGTGACGGCGATGATGATGATCGGTTAGTGTTGCTGCGGCAATGCGGTGGAGTCGTGTATTGGACGATGGCGGTGGTGGTGGTGTTGTCGAAGGCGAGGCCGGTGGTGCTGGAGTAGGCCCTGGCGGCCATGTAGAAGGAGTTGCGCGTGCACGACGGGGGCTGGTTGGCCTCCAGGAGGACGTCCAAGGTTTGTCCCGGGGAGATTGATAGGTAGTCGGCTTTTAAGGGCTTGGTGTAGCTGGAGTCGATCGCGACCACGGTGAGGGTGTGCTTTGCGACCTTGAAGAAGAGGATGTCTTGCATAGCAGCGTTGATGACGCGGAGGAGATATGTTTTTCCGTGTTCCACCGCTAGCTTGAATGTTTCTGCTTCGTCTCAACGACACATAATTATTAGGAAAAATAACAAAAAGTCTTCTTATAATTGATTTTTTTGCACAAACTCTCATTTTAGTGTGTTTTTTCTAAAAAATTCTCCCTTACTCATGTTCAAATTTGCACCGTCTGTTTAAATCCGTAAAAATGAATAGAAATTTCACAAGTGTTGGATGTTTTAGGGGTTGGCATGGGTCTAAAACCGGACCGGACTCCCCGTCTCCATTTCAAGAACCAGAATCGGAACCGTTACCTGCTATTTTCGGTTCTCCAATCCCGATTCCGGTTCGGTTCGGATTCGGTCTCTGGTTCCATTGCCAAATTGACCACTCTTGAGCACGTTTGAGTTAACACTTAAGTGACATTCACATTCATTTTCACGGCTTTACATAGACAGTGCAAAAATAAACACAAGTGAGGAAGAGTTTTTCCTGCAAAAATAAAATATAAGTTGCGCAGAAAAAACATAATTATAAGGAGAGTTTTTACAAAATTGTCTAATTATTATGGTACAATGTATATTAGAGTATGTATTTATGTGCATGCAAGCAAATATGACATAGTTGTGGTTGTGATAAGCATTTTGAGAGAGAAGAAATAGCTTATATCTAAGTGGGTTTCGCGGGTCTTGATTTGATCTTGCGCTCATATTCTGTCTTTACACTTGGCCTAAATGAAATGGAATTTTTTCTTACCTCTCTCCGTCTCTGATCAGGTACAAGAAATCTCAATTTTTCCGACATTTCTATATTGTTTTAAAAATTTAAATAAACATTTTTAATATGCTAAATGTAGTAAAATATTTTTTTATATGTGTCGACTATTCAACCCGTGGCTTAAATGTTTATGCTTCATTTCAATGAGACATAATTAATGTATACAATAGAGTATAAAGTATCTTTGTACATACAAGCTGAAATAACACATATAATTGTGGTTGTGATAAACATTTTAAGAAAGAAAAAAATAGCTTAGATGGGCTAGCTAGCTCCTACAGACACATGCACTTATGCTGATTTCGCTGGTCTTAATTTGATCCTGCATTCTTGTCATGTCTTTATCTTTAGTTTGAAATTAATATTTTTAAAGACTTCAGATTCTTTTCGAGGATTTAATTTAAACAAATATATTTTAAATTCATTAAATATAATAAAATATTATTCTTCTTATATATGAGTTTAAGACGGGTATGTTGTTTCTTTCTAAATCCACTTGATCAGATCGAGCACATCGAGCATTTGATTCAAACCATGTCACATATTGATCTTTGCATTGCAACACAGACTTGTTGATAATAACTTCATAGATGGTATTTGACTTTGACACTAGTTTTGGAACTTTCTTATACACTCCATGCATAGGAATCTTCGTTTGATATTGTTTTCAAAACAAGATGTCGATGGTTCACCAAAGAATATATATGAAGTTGATATTGATTTTAATCCACTAACTTGGAACCCATAAAGGAAAATATTGAGTATTAATAACGTTTACCCGCAGAAGATTGTGTTCTACTATAGTAGGAAACAAAACTTATTTCAACAATTGATAGTTCACCAAAGCAAAGTGTTGTACATATTAAAGTTGTTGATGGTTTACCCAAAGGTGAGAAAATAAAACCCTTAGTGCTAATTAAAGTTGATCGACAAGTCTTTTTGTCGATGAATTTCAAACCCTACAGGTCTACTCAACTTTATATTTTTATGCATGCACATATATGGTTATGGAGCTATAGATAATGATTTTTATGTGTAATTATTAAGTTGTTGGCAATGTAAATTTTACCTGATCTGGAACAAGGATAGAGATCACCAGGTTGACCATTAATAGTAAAAGCATCAGAGACATTAGGGTCTCCTCCTGTTAATGCTACTTCATATACCTCCCACACATCTTTAATCCACCACTCTCCTATGATATTTTTATCACAAACATAATAATATTATTATTAAATTTAAAATAATAACAAATTCTTGAAACAGAATAACAAATTCTAATTATGAAAAATGTACTCCCTTTTTTTAGCAATGAAATATAATTTTATTGATGAAACCAGCAAAAACTTTGAAGGTAAGAATTAAAGTCAAATGAAAATTTTTATGGTCGATGCTTCATTAAGTAGATAAATATACAGTTTTTGTCAGACTTATATAGAGATGCTAAATGTTGTGTATGGCTATAAAGTCGTATTTTTCCACTTCAGAAGAGACGGCGAGAGAAGAGTAAAAAATATACTTCTACTCTAAATAGATATATCTTTAAGTCACTTAATGCATGAAACTATTAGGAACCTACCCTTAGCCATTAATATTCTTTTTTTTGTTTTGAACACGAAGAAATATAGAGCCTTTAGGAATTATCATTCCACTCGTCTAGACCTTTATTTTTATTTTTAGAACATACCTAGCAAAATGAGCACTTCGGCGTCGGGCTTGGGGAAAGGATAGTGGGTTCCTTTCTCGGGATAGATCACGATGGCACCATGAACGGTGGCTCGAGTCCAATCACTATGTGCATGCCACCATAGAGTTCCTTCCTCGACCGAAAATATAACCTTTTGCCTGAACTTATTCCCCGGCTGGATCGGACATTGTGTGATGTACTCCGGACCGTCCGACCATGGATACCTAGGCAATTTCACTCCATGCCTAAATAACCACAATAGTAACATTATTACATATACGTCCAAAAATTATAATAACATAATCTATATATATGTACATACCAGTGGATAGTGATGTTATGATCGGCTTTGTTGTGAACATCAACGATGATGGTTTCTCCTTTGTGGACGTGTATTGTTGGTCCCGGAAACTGCCCGTTTATGGTCATTATGTTCTTCGTTTTGCAGAGCCTCGTGTACGGTGTCTCTTTCACCTTATAATATTCAATATTTAAACATTACATTAATATATCACATTCATTTAATCATAAGGATTTGTCAAATCAGGAAGATTTTAGGCAGAACAACACGTAGGGTAGCGTAATAAGGCCAAATTAACACTAGAGTTTCGTGCTCTAATTAAACCCGTATCGGAAATGAAGCAAGTTCATCTCTGAAACATTCGTCTATAGCTATTAGCTACGATTATAAATTAAAAAACGAGCTTACCACAAAAGTGTACCGACGACAAGCTTCGGCGGGAACATGAAAACCCAAAAAAAGTAGAAGTAGTTGCATGCAAAAGGGTCTCATGATCGTAGAGAAGTGATCTTTGGTCTATGCGATGCTTCGACAAAAGACTTGCCCTATAGGACAATTTATAGGGAAAAATATAGCATATTAATAAAGGGACAAACACACAAAAGTCCAACTACAAGCATGGTGCTTTGATACGTCAATATCAACTACTTCAATGCTCTCTACCTACGGTGGTTGAAATTATTAAATCTTAATCTCCGCGTCCAATGGACATAATTGTTTGGGTTTTAATTCAAAGTTTAACGTTTCATATTTGTGTAAATCGTGAATGTGATACCAATTTAATAACAAAGTTCAAGATCTTGGCTAAACATACATTTTTATGTTGTCATATCATCAAAAAAATTAGGAGATTGCAAAAAAAGTGTCATGTTGTTCGATTTTTTTTAAAAGATGTGTCGTGTTATTTGTTAACGGCAAAAATGTATCATATTGTTTACCGGTATTTACAAAATGTGTGTATATTTTTGTTTATATTTTTATATTCTAACTAAATTTTGTATAATCAAATTTTGTAACTTTAAGTTTTTATTTAAATCATTTTAAGTTTGAAATTATTTTTTAAAATTGATACAAATCCTAATTTTAGAGGCAATTTCATTATTTTATAAAAATATACACATTTTACAAAAAAAATCATAAACAATTTTATTTTGAATATTTAAGGTTATGGATATAGTGAGATTGAGATGTCCACCTTAATTTACGCGGAAGCCATGACATAAACTAGTAATTAATTATTTTTATGTTCCTTAGTTAATTACTTACTATCTTGAAATGGGTTAGTTTCTTGTTAGGTAATCATTGTAAAACCGAAGAACGTACTATATATATGTTTCTATGCAATTATAACAAAACTCGAACCAATGTCACATATGTGCATCATATATGGTTAAACATTTTGTTTGGTTGATTATTTAGTTGTTGCTTCACAACTAATTAATTATGGAGCCGTCCGATTATGTACTTTTTGAATTATCTTGCGTATTTGAATTAGCTGACTCTAATCATGTCTATGTGATTTCAACCTCCAACGGGAATTATTAATGATGAAAATGAGTTTTGGCAACCTTCTACCTTTCAACACTATTGTAATTGAGTCGGTCGAATCAAGGCCAAAAGTATTAGAGTTCTTGGCTCGATCGGGTAAAAATAAATATTTTGGCTCGACTAAATCCAACAACAATTAAAATGTAAAGAATGTTATATATCTTGATATAGAGATTTGATAAAATTCTAAAACATTATTATTAATATAGAAATTTGACGAAATTCATAAAATTATTAGAGAAGCGCTCTCTCAGTTCGGAATCGGTTATACAGATTAGGTTTGTGAGCCTAGAGGCTCTGATCCAAATACCTCACTGGGAGACATACGACTGTTGGGCCCGTTCACCCTAGTCAACGCTTCACAAATCGAACTCTAGGGCTCGTTGATATTCGTCCACAAACGGTCGTCACAAGCAATAATTGAAAAGTCGGGATTAAATCTACAAAGACCAATTAAAGACACATACTCAAGCCAATTCAGTTCAAGTTATCTATGAGAATGTAGAAATTGTGCAGTTGAGCAGTTGATTATCTAATGATGTAATATAATTAATTATGTAATATAACAAAGTGAACTTTTTAGATAAAATAAATTTAGAAAGAAACACCATAGATGCTAGGAAACAAGCAAAAACAACATTCAACAACTATATATCAAACGATTATGCAATTTACCAATATCATATACTTCCCTTAGGTTCTCCCCTGCCAACCTTGTCTCTTCACAAATTCTCATTCTAAAATCTAAATTTCCTCTATATTCTTTACTATAACAATGTAAGAAAAAGACAATTGTACAAATTCCTCAATCTTGCGATTTATTGTTGTTGTACCCAATTTGGCTCGCCGCCGCTTTGCAAAAATCTAACTAATTGATGGTGGGACTCTATCATTAGTACTTTGTACAATAGAGAAATGGCTTAGTTTTAAAACTATTTCTTAATTGTTAATTTTATTTTTTATGATGGGCAATTTTGTTTTTCACTTGAATTTTATTGGTGTTAGGAACTTTAGTAAGAAAACAAAGTTAATCTAGACAAACATTGAAAGTTAATCGTATAATTATGCAAATTTCCCAAGTATACACTAACAGATATTAACAAAAAATTTATACTTTATTTTGTAACAAAATCATATCATGTTTCTAATCTACGTATAAATTAGTATCATCTCGTTTTGAAAAGGTTTTAACTTATAACTTCTCGATCAGAATTGTGAGACTCGAATCACCTAAACGTACTCTTGAGAATTAATTAGTTATATTTTAGCTGATAATTTTACTACTACGTGTAATTGTCCGCTGTTTATTAAATTATTAGTTTCATATGATTTCTCATTCAATATTGCTGATCCTATTTAACTTATGAGTTAGTGGCGCAAAATAAAAACTAGAGAAGGTTGGGTTGGTACATTGTAAGCATGATTGCGATAGATTTTCTTTTCAGAATTGACGATTTTACGAGAGGAAAGAGAGAGAGAAAACGCATTGAAGATGCGACCATAACATAAATAATTAACATTAATTACAACTACCTCAACTTGAAAAACTTTATCTATTGTGGATTGTTACTTACAAGAACCACTTTTACCTTCCACATTGTGAAGCTTTTGACGTGGAGAAATTATATTCCTCTTTTTAATGGTTCGCTTTTTGAAAAATAATTAAGAGATAATAACACTTGAAGAAATTATAATCATTTCAAAATAAAATTTATGTTATTTAAACATAAAGTTCTATTAATATCTTTTAAATGTTTGTAAATTTACTATAACTGACATATGAGGCAAAATTCATCACCGAATAGCATACAATAAGCTTTTGTTGACAAATATGCTTTTCTTAAAGCTAGCTTCATGATAAACAAAGTAATCACACAACATATATTGACAAAGTTTTGGCTTAGTAATCCAAGTTGGGTTAAAGTAGTTAATATATAATGATGTAATATTAAAAAAAACTAACTTCGATTAATTATACACAATTTTTTAAATCTGCTGCACTAATTAATCTAATGAGGGGCGAAATTCCCTACAAGTGTTGTAACACTTTCAATCCAAACAATCGCCACTACTTAAGAGGCACTCAGTCGACACTTTGGAGCATCAGCTAGATTGAGTGAAGCCCAGTTATGTCTAATTAGCGTGCTGTTTATCAGTATCGACTCGCCGGGGAGTTTAGTTGTACTGGCGAGACATTGTGTCAATGTCTTGCCGGCTAGGTATGTGTAATGTCTCGTCGACAAGGTAAACCCATAACCGACAAGACATTCTGTACATTCATTTGTTGTAGATTCACATGGCCGATAAATATTGTTAGACTAATATTTGTTGGTGGGGTAAACTAACAATCGACAATGTAATGTCTCGTCGGGTTAGTCACACCAAAGTTCGTCGGTAATGTGAACCAACAACCGATGACTATAATGTCTCGTGGGTTGGTCACACCAAAGTTTGTCGGCAAGGTAAACACCACACCCGACGAGACAATACACTCATCGGACATTGTTTCACTCAACTGGAGAACATTGGTCTGAACATGTTCGTCGGCAAAGTGAAATGATGCCCGACAAGTGTAATGTCTCGTCAAGTATGGATTCACCTGATTGACGAAATTTGGTCTTTGTTCAGCAGCATGTCAAACTAGTATTTAAAAAATTCATTTTTCTCTATTATCATTACAAACCTCTCTCTATATATATATATAAAAGCAATTATAGCCTTCAAAATAACCCAATATCTTTTTAGT
Organism: Geranium rotundifolium; assembly: GCA_963920655.1. Lineage (NCBI taxonomy): Eukaryota > Viridiplantae > Streptophyta > Magnoliopsida > Geraniales > Geraniaceae > Geranium > Geranium rotundifolium. Next base: position 7,641,422 of record OY987313.1, read on the forward strand.
ATTTAAAACAACTCAATACGATCAAAACAAAATCCAAAAGCAACTGGAATGTATTTCCAATACAAATATGCTCAACACAAACTTTAATCTAAATGTTATACATATGTAATAGTTCACTTCTTTTCTTTTTTTTAATAGTGTTAGAGGGTCTTTTAGGTTAATATTGGACTCTAATGTGTATATGGGCTCCTTTCGGGGTTGCTCCTCTTTAGTAAAGGCCTAGGTTCTTCCAAAAAATTGGTATCAGATGCTAGGTTCCCATGGGCTCATTCCTGGTAAGCAGGTTGAGGTAATTCTCCTAGTTCTGGTAGAACCTGGAAACCATGAACACACTTTCATAGAGGCGGGCGGGCCGGTAACACCTGAGAACCATGATCGCACCCTCATGGAGATGAGCCTAAATAGGATGATGGGCACATGAGGGATTGAGTCGAACCAGTAAGGCCGGTTTGGACTTAGAGGGAGCAAGCCCAATGTGATGAGGGCTCACTGTCGAGTGGGAGATTGTTGAAATCCACACTTGAGTCAATGTCTCACATTGAAATTGTAGGAAGTGAAATGAGAGTTTATGCACACATTAGACTCATTAGACTAGTCTTCTTGGTCAAGAGTGAGCTTTAATGTGTATATGAGCTTCCTTGTGGGGGTGCTCCTCCTTGGTAAAGGCACATATTCTCCTCAACAGATAACGAATGTCACTTTATCATACTTAAGTATAATTAGGTTTCACATAACTATAATTTTGATATTTGTGATACCCTAAATATACTGTTGTTACTTTATTAAACTCTCAAACTTTTATAATATTTCGTTAGTATTTTCAAATGATGAAAAAATTACACCTCACACATAATAAGAAATATAAAATGTCGATTTAATGTGAAATGATACTTGTACACTCAATCTCAAATTGAAATTTAATGGTATAATTTGCTTTTCAAAAACTAAAAAAAAGAGCGATGATTTATGAGATATCGATTGGGACGACACTAGATGAGGAGATCGGGACAGAAGGTTGGGCCCAACGAAGCAAATCAGCGGACAAGCCCGAGAAGGATCATATCTGATTGTTGAGATCTAGTTTAGTGTTGTTATAGGTTGCGCTCAAGACGGTGGAGGTCTAGGGTGAATGTTGGGCTTCGGGACGGGTTGGCGTGGTCTATAGATGGAAAGGATTTCGGTTAGGTTTTGGTCGACAGAGTGATGGGGTTTGGTCGATGTAGGGGCCGGTTCTAGTCGATGGAGATTAAATGGTTAGAGTTAGGAGTTATACGTAAGGTTAGAGTATATTTTGAAATTTTTAAAAATAATAAAAGGAAAATTTGATTTTTCAAAATAAAAATTAACGAAGTTTGATGGATTGTAATAACATATTATTGAGATACTATAGAAGCCAAAAGTATAATGATATATAATTTTATGAAATTAATTTTACTACTTATTATAGGAAAATGCCACTCTTCTTAAATTTATTGCAATTAATCAACATCTATTTAAAGAGTCATCTCAGGGAATCAATTTATTTATTCTCTTTCTCGCAAAAACTTGATTTCTTTTTGTATTTTAGCTTTTACTGATTTAATTGACTATCCCAGTTTGATCATTATGATTTGATTCGGTAGTTAAAGGTCTTGTTAAAATTCGTAATATTAAATAACTGAAAGTAAATATTACATAAAAGTTATAACATACAAAAAGTATAATTTTCAAGGGAACAGTTTTTGTAATTTTCCTTTTATATTTTAGAGTAGGTACTGCCAATTCCTTTTTTGCATGTATTCTCTTATTTTATCTGCCCATATTTCTTATTATAAATTTAAATATGAAAAAAATATATTTTCTTATCAGCATTTATTTTATAAAATTATTTAGTTCAAAGTATAAATATTATAAACAAGTAATCTTCTCATTAGTGAGTTAGAACATTATAAAAAATCATGAATAGTACTTAAAGGGAAATGAAGCCATATTTTGTATTGCTTTTGGTGGACTGTATCATACTTTATTTTAGTTTGATACAGAAATTTGTTATTACCTTAAACATTAAAGGTTACATTTGAATTATTGAGTGGGGTCTGAGTATAAAGATATAATAATTTATTAAATAACAATGGAGAATGGAATTGATAACTTTATTATATTTAGAGAAAATTGTAAAAGCTTGTAATACACTATCACACTTTTGTAAGAACGTATACATGAAGGTTGTCGCTAACCATAATCATGTCCAACGTTTTCTAAAAACAAGTAAAATTAGGTGTATAGGGAAATCTGGGTTACATACCTGGGCATAGCTATCTCAACATATTTTTCTTAGGAGTTTTCATGAGCCACTATTTTTGGAGTTGCCTTTTGTAGTGCCATTATTTATCACACTGCTCTAATTGAAAATGCTTTGCGATTTTTATATGAAAATGAAATGAAACAATCTTGGTAAAAAGATAATATGTTTATAGTACGATCAAAAGAAGAAAAGAGATAATAGGCGCAAAAGCAAATTGTAAAATGAAAGATAAAAAGCTTTAACATCTCCTAACATTACAAATTTTTCTAAAGGCTTGTTTAATTTTTGATTGAGTTTGGAACTAAACAAAAAGTCGACATGGACTCAGCACAAGATTTGAACTCACAACTTATTTTTTTAAAATGTGTGCTCCAAAACGATAGAGTGTCCTTTTAGAAAATTTGATCCAAGTTGGGTATTGATAAATGTAATTATCCCTAATTTCAATTTGATAATCAACATATAATAAGATTAATTTTTGGATGATGAGTTTCGATATCAGTAATTAATGAAAATTATGTGCTCGTGTTTGTTAGTATAAATGGGCCAAGACCCAAGGTCATCCGTCAAAATTACAAATTATCGGCGAGTGGGTAAAACTACAAATTCTTAAAGATCTATCAATAATTATTGATTCTTTTGATATCATATCAAATATAATTCTAATTGTCTCACTTCTGATAGTGTTCGAACCTAATTCTCAATATTAATGCCTTCGATTTGTGAATCTCCTTTAATTTCCCTCACGCAATCACACGAAACACATTAAATTAAGGGACATGGAAGAGACAAATAATAGTTAAAAAGTTAAATCACACACACATGTATAACACACCCAATAATGCTCTTAAACCATATAGAAAGCCCAAGTTAACTCAAAATTTGAAGCTAATTGTGCTGAGAACCACGCCCAGAGTCTATTGGTGGTTTCTTTGGCCCCCTTGAAACCCTAATTCTCCCATAATCCTCCACTTCCTACACATAAGCATTGTTTAAATTTATATCAATACAACTTTTTTCAACAAGATTTAAACATATATAGACTTACACATACAATAAGTGTTAACTCCTCTTAATTTAAATCATTTTCAATATGTTAATTTGTTAACATTGAGAAAAATGAGGGAAGGTTTTTGTTCGATTTCCGGTATAAACTATATTTTGTTATATTTGCATGTATTCTTACCCCTAAAACCCATAGGATGGATAGCCTTCAGGTGCGAAGAATTCAATTATGAGAATAAAAAAGAGAGGTAGTGTCTGTTGGTTTTCCAGCTTCATTTATACATCCTTTTCGCTGAGCAAAAAACAAAAAAAAAATGCGACAAAAATTAAGGCAACAACAATAGACAACGCATTCAGTACGTGTGGTTTGCCCTTCGGACAATGTTAACAATGATATATATGCAGGATCGTAACGAGGAAATGTTAAGCAACACACTTGACAAAACTCGTCATGATCCAGTTAATTAAAATATTGTGTGAAGTCTTATATCTCTATATATTCTATGTAGTATAGACAATGTACATGTATATAGTTCTGAACAAACTTCAATGATAATGTTTAGGCCCCTAATCGCTTCTATTTTCGTTACCCTTTGACTGTAGGCGAAAACCTATATATAGTCGACAAAACATTCGTGATGATTGTCACATACAGGGCGGGTTTATGAAATCATGGTAAGGTCTCATCCTCCTTAACTGTTAATGTTAATCAATCAAGAGATAATGATACTTTGTTACACCTAATTATAATGAAATGACAGGTTCATATCCTAACTATTTTTTTCTCTTTTTTAGTACCTTGACAATTTTGTTGTGATAACCTAACTCTAAAATGCATAAAATACCTAAACTACCATTAGTTTAAGAAATCATAAATTGAAATGGTTCAAATTTGTCTATCTCTGCTTCAATTTGATGTATATTTAAGATGCAATTACAATTATGCCCCCAAATCTAAAATTAAATTTGAACCATTTCAAATCTGGTTTGATAAATCAAATTAGTCCAGTTCTATTCTTATTTCTAAACCATGAATATTTTAGTCATTTTAGCATGAGTTGTCACAAAAAAATTGTTAGAGTACTAAAAAAGAGAAAAATATTTAGAATGTGAAAGTGTCATTTCACTATAGTTAGGTGTAACAAAATGTCATTATCTCATATTTAAATACCTAAAACTTCAAAAATAAGTATAAAAGCGAGCAAGTCCGAGTCTTACCACGTCCTCTTTTTCTGTGCTCGGGGGATCATCTTCTCCTTGCTCTTCTTCTCTTGTACTCGAGTCGTTTGAAGCAATTGGTTCATCACAATCATCTTTGTGCTCAGATGATGATGATGAGGTTGATGAGCTTTCTTGGATAGAACTTCCAAAACCCAAAATGCTTAAGATGGCTCTGAATGTTTCTTGAAGAGGTAAACATGAACACACTGAAAATATCAGACTACCTTTCTCCTCAGCACCTTCCTCCATTCTCACTCTCTCTGGCTCTTGTTCACTGAAACCCTATTCAATTCACCAACTATAAATGAATCAACTGACACCATGTCTTCTTTAGGAGGCTTTGAATTTACAGTTTTGCCCCTTGCCATTATTGTACCATTAATGCTCTTACATCTGCTATTCTGTGAAATATGAATTGATTTTGAGCAGAAGTTGACCAAAATATTCAAAAGTTGATTTCTTTCAATGAATGTATATATGGATAATTATGTGTTTGACAGCTTTGCATGCATGTGTATGTATTGCAAGTTATTAATTACTTGTTGCCATCAAATTCTAAGTTGTTATCAATAATATTGATGCAGGTTCCAGTTTAATTAAGAATAGAGTCCAATTAATGGTTTTAATTAGGGGTGTTCACGGTTTAGTAACCGAACCGAACCGAACCAGAGTTAACCGAACCGAACCGACCGGTTCGGTTATTGGAACTTGAAAACTGAGAGCCGAATCGTTGGTTGATCGGTCGGTTCGGTTATAACCGATAGTCGACCGGTTCAGTTCGGTCGGTTTGATCGGTGAACCGGAAAACACATGGGACATTTATTTGGGCCTTTTTATGCCCAGTCTAATGCAGTCAACTTAACACAAATTAGTTCAAATCCAATTACGAGAATCAAATCAAATATAGCATTTCTAATATATTTAATATATTTTTAGTTTATAGTGTTTAACATCCAGATCCAATCCTAATATAATATCCTAATATGATTCATTTTTCAATTTTACATCCAAGCAAGTGAAGCATAGAGCCAATAATACAGTCTGAAAAACAGTCAACAATACAGTCCAAGTGTCCAAATACAGTCCAAAAAACCTTAAAAGATAATAAAATTCATAAACAAAAACAGTCCAACAACATCAAGGCAAAAACTTTCTCAATATTATTGAACTACCAAGTCCAACAGCAGGCAGCAACAACATTCCAACCTTCAAGTTCAACAACATTACATTTCCTGAATCAAATACAATCAATAATCAAAACAAATCAAAACACTCTATATCATGAATCAGTTCCATAAATGATAAGATTACCAAGTTAAGTATACTAATAACCAAATGGCAGGCATTATTTGATTCCTAAAGCACCAAAAACATTTTCACACATATCAAGTGAAGTATGTCAAGTTAAGTATACTAAAAATAGCTCATTTAAATAAAAAAGAAACAGTAAAATAAATAGTTGGATCATATCACACCAAACACTGATTGGTTCCAATGTCTACATCTTTGGGTCCGAACTAGGTTATATGTGTCATTAGTTTACTCGTAAAAAAAGCTACACTGAATTTCTCCTTAAATATTAAAAAAAATACATTAATCAGAAACCCATTAATCAAATCCATGTAGAAGCGGAATTGTGATGATCAGTGACATTGTGCACAATATCATATACGATCTGATAAGTGCACACATATTCGAGAATGATAAGAGCAAAAGTACAAGGAATTAATATTATGGCGGATAATTTGTCCATTAGTGTGACTTACAATCTAACTTCCATATAGTATTAGTCCATTAGTGTGACTTACAATCCAACTTCTAATTTACTTCTTCAACTTGTTTACATTAAAAAAATGTAATGTGTATACAAACATATAGAGAACATAAATCATTAACTCAAACCGAATCATACGAGTAAAAAGCATTTCTTCATCATAAAATATCAAAGTAATCTACCATACTAACCTCCAGTTCTGTTTTTAGTAAGAGTCTCCGTATCAAAGATGAATGCATTTGCATATTGCGATTGACATCCTGTATAAACACCATAAAAGAGCCTAATATTAGTGAATGCATTTGCATACTACTAGGAAAATTTCACAAGATTCATCATAAAGGTTATATGCCACATATGTTCACACTCACACCACTATACATCTTCCGACAAAATTTAGCCCAATTCTTCATCTTCTTCTTTTTAGTTTTTAAGCATTTGAAGACCCAAAAGTACAATCATCTAGCATTAACTAACCAAGCAATTTCCATCATACAAACCCCACTAACAGTCCACAATCACTTGTACCACAGCTCAAAACACCTTCCTAATTATCCATCTCCCCTTTCCCCCACAAATAAAATGTTCAAACATAACATATTTATTTGTCATATGCGAACAATATAGACAGAAACTAAAATCGTACCTTTGGGCAAAATTCAGTACTCCAAATATTGTCTGCACATAAAACTATTCAAATTCGAGACTTAGCACAAGGACTTCGGTATTGCCTGCACATAATAAATTATACAACGAGCATATCATTATTATGTTACTAAAACAAAACCTTGTTAATTAAACCCTAATTTCACAAAATCTGAACTGGTTTAGTAGATTTCTCAATCTATAAAATTATATTTCTCAATCTATAATAGCATATCATCATGTCGAATCATTTCTGGAAAAAATATAGTAAAAACACTTTTTCAGAATCTGATTCGGGCCTAACATGCAAACATCTACCAGCGGAGATCGGGTAGGAAAAGAGAGAGAAGCGGACATGCTTGATGGAGTTACGTTCGGTGAGGGAATCGAAGGCGGGGACGAGAGCGTAAGCGTCGAAGAGAACGACGGCGGTGGCTCTAGCGTCCTGGAGCGCATCGGCGGCGGCGGCTCCGGCATCCTGGAGCGCATCGGCGGCGGCATGGAGAGCTCGCAATCAGTACAGAAGCTGATGAGAGATAGGTATGGATGAGAGATAGGTATGAATGAGTGATATAATGAGAGTTGAAGCTGCAAGAGAGGTATTTATAGAATTGGGATTAGGGTTTGGATGAGTGATATATCAGTGGAAAGTATAATGAATTCAAAATACAATATGTATAATAAAACACAAGGGAATGTGTCGTGCAGTGGTAATGTGCCTCCTTTGTCTAGCCTTTGCCACAGGTTCGAGTCACTCCACAGGCACTTTGTTTTTGAGAGAGAATTGCATCGGTGTTTCGGTTCGGTTCGGGTAGTGCGGTTTTCCTTCTTCCAGAACCGAACCCCGAACCGTGACAACCGAACCGATCGGTTCGGTGATCAACTGCCTCGGTTTCGGTTCGGTTCGGGTCTGTCTGGCCGGTTTCGGTGATTATGCACACCCCTAGCTTTAATTACACCGCATCAGACTCGATCATGCACTCGTATTATGCATCACCTACAATATTTTTAAGCGATTCATAGGTTAATATATACAAAATAGCAGTTTAGGCCATATATATAGAGAACAAATCAAAACCGGGTAGAAGCAGGTGGACCCGACCGGTAGAAAGCGAGTGTGAATCGATAGAGCGTGATGGATCTGGTACAATCAAGAAATGACCATGGCAGAGCTTCGCCGCCACGTATCGATGGGGCAAATTAATCTCACCGAATCTTGAACGATCTAACAGCTGAAAGAAGTTCTGACGTTCTGCCAAATTTTGTATTTTAACGAATCGATACATCTATCATATGTGTAATACGTCGCGTAATATAAATTGTATAGATTGCAATGATATTTGATGTCGCACAAAATATAAATGTGATGACACATTTATAAAAATTATGTCATCTTTAGGTGATGGGTGACAATAATGAAATTGATTTGCGCTATTGATTATGGCTCACTTACCTTATTTACAAAAACAATTATAAGTAATCACATACATTAAATCAATGTTTTTCAAATAAGATGAAATCATATCGTATAATTATTTACCCCAATAATGATTTGGCGGGATCGCTTCAATATATTTTGGGTTTTCTTTTTTTTTTAAGTAAAAGCGAATTTTATTAATTAAATAGAAACTAACCCGGCATCAAGCCGGACAGCTGAAGTTACAGTTGGTGGGACAGACCCCTCACCATAATCACAGCTACTGTTAGTTAAAGCAAACATGGCCAATTCGTGAGCCATTTGATTATAAGTAAAACAAAGAACACATGTTCCGATAGTGGGTAGTACGCAACACCGTTCGCTAATGATTCCTCCAAAGTTGTGCAGCTCGACCTGTTTAGCATCACGTAGAACCACGGCCTCCAACTCATACGGATGGAGAAATCTCGTGATCTTGCTGCAAAGTGATTTGCACAGGCATCCATGATAACTCCGGAGACCAATCGACTCGAACCAGTTAGCTTCATGCAGAGGCACGGCCTCCAACTCATACGGATGGAGAAACCCCGTGATCTTGCTGCATACCGCTTTAAACCAGCTTCCTCGATCAACCCTGCGATCAATATGAGCATCGCAAAATTCAAATTCTCTCAGCACATTAGGTTTAACCTAATCAACCCATCGACACCAGGGACCCCTCTTTTCCTTACAGTACCGATCACAATAGGACACACAAGTGACGTATTGAATCTTAAGCAAGCCGAGTACCCCTAGTTCAGTGTGCTTGCATGAGTCTGCCCACCGACGCCAGATAATTTCACCTCCCTCCCAATACCGATCTACCAACCAATCAAAACCGTTGGTTCCCACGTATTGAAGCTTAAGCAAGCCGAGACCCCCTAATTCGGTATGCTTGCATGAGTCTGCCCACCGACGCCAGATAGCCCCAGTTCCCTCCCAGTACCGGTCTACCGGCGCGACCCAAGCTCGCCCCACCTGCAATTCCATCCTCAACCCCACTGCACTCGACTCCGTTCCTGCCATCCCACTAGATCTGTTTTCTTCACCGCCAGCTGTCGTCGGATCTACCACCGCAAGACCCGGAACTGTAGCCGTACTAGAAACCCTCACAAACGGAGCCGTGCCGCCGTGAGACATTGTCGATTTTCGACGAACAACCCAAATCGCCACAGGCGAAGGGTACAAACCGCAAAAATTGCATTTTGGGTTGTTGGTAAGGCGTATTCAATGATGCTCCTTACCTTTAGATTAATATGGACATTAATTTGCATTGTAATTAAGCAGTGAACAATTTTTTATGTTTAACTTCAATTATGCTATATAAATTATTTATATTATTTTAATAATATTTTTTGCTTTTAACTATAAAAAGTTAGTAGGAAAAATATTAATTAAAATGAAATGAAATAAAAATTTAAATTTCACTTCATGAGGTTTCAACGTAGCCAAGCATATATATATGCTGCTAAGGCTATAGGGTTTAGGTTTTGGATTGCTTTGATTTATTTTCTACATTTGGGTGTTTGCATTTCATGAGGTTCTTTTACATGTGAATTTGTTCCATTGGAAAACTGGTGCCATCTATATATTAATTTGTTCGATAAGAAAATGCGAAGGAAGCACTAGAAACTTTGTGTTTCGAGCACTACACCATATTGTCTTGACACCTGCGCACATAGAGAACGAGTGCAGTGTAAGCTACGGTAAGAACAACACACACTTTGTGGGCGCAGTCATAAGACAAGGCAAGAACAGCGCACCAGTAAGTGCGCAATTACAAGCTAAGAACTGAGCACGTACATGTTCGTGCGCAGTTCGTATTGTTTGACTAAAATTGATCGACCGTTGGCAACGGTCGGATGTATAGCCGTTACATGAGACCGTTGCCAAGGACAGCGCACACGGTGAATGTGCGTTGTTCTTATCTTGTGCCTGCGCACTTTTGTTGGTGCGCAGTCATCAACTTTCTGCTATAAATTGCAGAAAGTTGATGTTGTGTTGTGGGAGTTTGGATAGTTGATATTTTTTTCAAAATTGAGGGTTCAAATATACGCGGGAGAGATAAATTGTAGAGGCAAATAAACACATCAAGAATCTGGAGACATCGTATGTGCACATCATTCGTCCATTCTAAGGTATGTACGTATATATATCGTTTTATTTCGAAATAGAGTTTAGATATAGTAGTGTGATTTAGTAATTAGTGATTGTTTAAAACGTAGATAAAAAATGGATTGATCGTGGATGAGAATGGATAAGTCAACAAATGTTTTCAAGAGAGGTGTTAGCAGTTTCGTAATTTTTTGCGAGAGAAAATGCTATACAATACGGCCCAGATCGATTCAAGTGCTCGTGTTTGACATGTTGTAATTTTCGTTTCCACTAGATGCCGACCATTTGTACACATTTACTTAGGAAAGGGTTCATGAGATATTATACAATATGGACCGAACATGGCGAAGTGGAAGAAGTCGGGGAGAGCAGTAACCATGGTCTTCGTTATTCCCCTATTCAAAGTCCCGTGGTTGATCATGTTCATCAGTTCGTGCATGATGTAGACCCAGGTTGAGATATTAGAGTTGAACCACTTGGAGAAGCAACTGATATGGTAATTCAAGTAGATGTTGATGCTGCTAAAACAACGACGAGAAAGTACAAGCAGTTGGTGGCAGCGATGGTGAAACCATTGTATGATAGTAGCGATGATACAGCGTTGGCCGCACTGCTGCAAATTCTGTCAATCAAACATAAGACGGTGATGACAGACACGACATTTGACGATGTAGCTACGTACGTTTCCAGCAAGTTGCCGCAACCCAATGCGCATGTGGCAAACTACGCATCAGCGAAGCAGAAATTGAAGTCAATAGAATTGCCGTTGGTGAAATATGCATATTGTACTACAAAGAGCACATATATTCCACAGAGTGTCCAGTATGTGGAGATTGTCGGTACGAATATGCTGGAAGTTCGACTGTGGCAAAGAAGACATTATGGTATTTTCCATTGGCACCGCGTTTGCAGTGACTATTTGCCGTACCCAAGACGTCCGAGTGGATGCGTTGGCATATGGAGCGGGAGAGGGTGGACGATGATACACTCGAACATCCAGCAGACGGAGAAGATTGGATTACGTTTGACAGGACATACCCGTGTTTTTCAGCAGAAATTCGTAACGTGCGCCTCGCCATTGCAACTGACGGTTTCTGTCCGTTCTGACCAAACACACCGCCTTATAGTCTTTGGCCCGTCGTCGATATCCCGCTAAATTTCCCCCCATCAATGGCAATGAAGAAGGAATACAATCTGCTGACGATGTTGATATATGGTCCAAAGTCACCAGGTAAATGTTTGAATAATTTTATGGGGCCATTGATCGATGAGTTGCAGGAACTATGGCATCAAGGAGTTCCGACATGGGATGAGTTTAAGGATGAAGCTTTCCAAATGCGTGCTGCAGTGATGTGGACTATTAGCGACTATCCATGGCTGGGAATGTTGGTGGAATTCAGACAAAAGGTTACAAGGCTTGTTCTATATGCATGGACGACATTGATTCCACTCATAAACGGGAGAGAACGTCGTACTTGGGTGCACGCAGGTACTTACATCGAAGGCATCGATTGCGTCGGGCGAGACATGCTTTTAATGGAATAGTTGAAGAAACAGACGCGCCTTGTATCTGCTATGGGGAGGAAGTTTTTTCATTCATATTGCAAAATGAATATCCAGTACAGAGTTTGGACCCGCTGTTGAAACCCAGGGCCACTCGGGAGAAGTATTGTTGGACGCACAAATGCATATTCTGGCAGCTGGATTATTGAAAGACTCATCAAGTGAGAAATGCCCTTGATGTGATGCATATAGAGAAGAATGTGTGCGACAATGTTATGAGCACCGTTATGCGAGTTGGTGGGAAGACTAAGGATGATGAGAAGGACCGATTCACGTTACAGGATTTGAACGTGCGACCGCATCTATGGCCTGTACATGGTGATGATGGAAAATGGGTTTTCCCTCAGGCATGGTATGTTGTGAAGCCAAAAGATCGTGGAGAAGTAAGTACCCAAGTGGATATACGGGAAGTCTAAAGAGTAAAATAAAGGAAGACAAAAAATTTTACGGGCTCAAGACGCACGACTGTCACGTGTTGATTCAGAGAATATCTCCTATTATGATTCGAAAATACGTCGATCCAGAAGTAGCAGACGTATTGGTCGAGTTGGGAACATTTTTCCAGAAGTTGTGTGCCAGGGAGTTAAAAAAATCCACCCTCATCCAGATGAGATAAGACATCGCGATAATTCAGTGCAAGTTGGAGATGATTTTTCCCCCGACATTCTTCACAATACAGGCGCACATGAGATGGTGCGCAGTCGTTATATTGACTTAACTTACCGAGCGATTCCCCATTATGTTTTCTCTTCTCTCCTCACATAATTTTCTCTCAAAACCCTAACTCTCCCGTCTCCGCCTCCCGGCTCCGCGTCCGCCTCTCGCGTCCCGCCTCCGCCTCGCCGGTGCTGCCTCTTGCAGGTGCCGCTCCCGACCTCTCTCGATAAACACTATATATACCGAATATATATATATATATATATATATATATATTGGATGCCCTCTGTCCCTCTCCCGAGCCACACGTAATTACCACCCTAGATCAAGTTGTATTTTAACCATAAATTATGGATTGTGATAATTAAAGATTATTATGTGTGGTCATGATTATCATAAAAAAAATATATGCTAAATGAGTATATGAAATTCGTGTCATAAATAATTAGTAGCCTTGTCCTCGATGCTTAAAAAATTTTAAAGGTATTTATGTGAGATTTTGTTTAATTAATCTCGTTTGCATCGGGAGAAATTTTATTATTAAGAACCTTAATTTAAAACATTGATTAAATCAGTCGAGACTTTGATGATTTCATGATATATATATATATATATATATATATATATATATATATATATACACACACACTTTATTTAGACCATAATAATAATATAGTTGCCTATAGAATATATATGTAAATAATTTTTTGAAGAAATGTTATTACATTAAGAAATAGATAAAGTATAGGAGGAGCCCGTTATAATTAATATTCAATTATATATAATATATTAAATAAGAGTTCAAATATGATATTCCAATGGTATATATTGTGTGTGTATATAATATATTAAATAAGAGTACAAATATGATATTCCATGGTATAGTGTGTGCGCGCGCGGGTGAGCGTGTGTGCGCGTGTGTGTGGGCGTGTGCATGCGTGCGCGCGCGCCCTACACCGATTAAATTGTTGCATATATATATATATATATATATATATATATATATATATATATATATATATATATATATATATATATATATATATATATGCAACAATTTTGTGTTTGTAAAAATTGTTGGATATGTGTATAGTGTTTGTAAAAATTGTATGTTTGTAAAAATTGTTGTATATATATATATATATATAGTGTTCGTAAAAATTGTATATTATTCATCAAAGTGTTGTATATTGTATACACAAATGTACATTAGTAAAGTGTTGTGTTACACAATTGAACAATGTCTAGATGTAATATGTTGATGACATTGTTGATTTCGTTAATATTCGCAATGTATTATTCTTCCGTGATTACTTAAATATAAATTTTTGGGTTTTTGTACGATTTGATCTTGTTTTCAGAAGATGGGAAAAAAAGATAAGGGAAAGGGTAAAGAAATAGAGAAAGAGCAGTCCAAGAAAAAGAAATTTGTAGGATTCTCGTAGTTGTATAAGAGAACTCCTCGTGTCGAAAATCCGTCCTCTCGTGCATCGTCTGTTCGAGATGACGGTTCACATCACACTGTCGAGCTCGACCCAGCCACAGCGGCAGCTGTGGAAGCCATACATTCGGAGGATGCGGGACAAAGGCGATCCCTGCCTGGAATAACCATAGGTCAGAGTAGACCTACACCCATATCCCCGTTGGAATCCAAGGTCGGTTTACGCGACCAGATCGAGGCCCAAAGGCGGGTCTAGATTTCTGGGCAGACGATCTCCTAGATGAGTCTGACGAGTCTCCCTCGTCTTCTCCCCAGCATCGTACTCCCGGGTCTGCTGCCGACTCTGGTCACGAGTCGATCCATTCCTGCCCTCCTGTGGTAACCCTTACAAGATCCCGACCCGTCAAGATGGCAACGACTAGACGATCCGGAAGTATTTCACAGGGAGCTGTATTTTGATGTAAACACACCAGCTGAGGCTGTCTTGGCCGGGTGGACACGACAGAAGAAAAGGAGGGGTGATGTTTCTACTGACTGGGAACGGGACTTGGCCGATAGTTTGGGACGGAAGAATTTAAAACTTCAATGGTCGAAGAACCTGCAACTTCCTATTGTGAAGGACTGGAAGTCAAAAAATAATACTTATGAGCGACTCGTGAATGTCACGGGGTCCATTTTTCGGTCCACTGTCCCGATTGGGTATCGACAGTGGCGTGATGTACAAGAGGAGTTGAGGATGGATTTCATGGAAAAATTGCAGGTACTTTTTTTTAAATATTTATTATTCATAATTTTTTATTCTTTGTCAAATATATTGACCTTTTGTTTTTATCTCATGCAGAGCACATACGATGTAAACTTTCGCTCACCGTCACTGCTGCAATGGATAGATGAGCGAGCACGTGCCGCGAATAAGCAGCGGAAAAATGATTATAAGAGGTTCTACAATGTCTACCGTGACGTGCTTCAGCGCAATGGTATCCCATACAAGCTGGCAGGGAAGAAAGACCAGTGGAGGTGGCTCGTGGAGCATTATGACTCCAAATTGATGCAAGTATTTCTCTTGAACTTGTAAACTTGTATTTAAATATTGTACTTACTATTCTTTAACTAAATTTATTTTATGTATTTGGCTAGGAGTTGGGGAAGGAAATGGCTGAGCACTGAAAGAAAAAGCCAAATCACAACTCTGGTCCAATATCATTCAAAAACTCGTCCGCGGAGTTGTCGAGAGTGAGGGAGAAACAAGGTCTGATACCTATTTCGTCAAATATAGAGAACCACCTTAAACGTTACACGAACGTCAAAGACACAGAATTGAAGAAGCACCGGGTAATTTTAAGAATGTCTTTTATTTTAGATCCTCGGTGCTTAAAATCTTATTAATGTTTATTTCATTATTTTCAGGACTGCGTTCAGAGATTGTTCGATGAGTGGTGTGAGACCCACAACAACCCGATGACGCTGGAAGAGGAGGAAGACTTGATGAACCGAGCTCATATACTAACATACGGTCGTCCGCTGAGGGGCAGATATATCAGAGGGTTCGGCAGAGCTGAGGCGACCTAAGGCTAGACAACCGGGCGAGGGGAGTTCGCAAACTGCAGCATTTGTACAAAGGACAGATGAGGAAATTCAATGACTCCAAGAACAAAATCAAACGCTAGCTACACAACTCACCCAAACCCGAGAGGAAATGGCCCAACTAGTTGCCCAACAAGTGACCCAAGAACTTGCAAAGGCAAAGAAGAAGGAGAAGAAGCGTAAAGCATTTGGAAGAAAATTGCGCAAACACATGCGTGATCCGACCAATTTCCCAATGTCCGAGTCACCGACCGACTTGGAGGATGAAGATGAGAATGCTTAGGTTGTTTTTATTCTCTCGTACTCAAACTTTTTTTATAATGTTTAACATTGAAAACGTATGGATTTCAGGATATTGTTTAACATTGAAAACTTTAAAACGTTTGCAACGTTATTGTTCGTTGGTGATGGTGATTGTTGTTTGATATGGTGTGAATTATGTTTGATGTTATAAAAAATTATTGCAGGGAATTGGATATCGGGATGCCAATTTCCTGCAATATTTTTTTTAAAACTCTCTGCCATAACGCATGTGCACGTTTAGAAGTGCGCAGCAACTACTTAGTAACTGCGCACAAAACTTATGCGCAGTCCACAGTTACTTCCTGCTCACTTCTAATGTGCGCATTACCAACTTTATAACTGCGCACTTCAGAGTGTGCGCAGTACCACCTTTATAACTGCGCACTTCAGAGTGTGCGCAGTATCACCTCCCCACTGCGCACTTACCATTGTGCGCATTCATTTTGTTGTGACTGCGCATGTGTATATGTGCGCAGTTGTTAGCTTCTGACTGCGATTTACCAACACCGTGTTAACAACTGCGCACAGTGCGCCGTCCTTATCTAATACCTGCGTTTTTTGACCTCCCGCCTGCGCGTTGTATGCGTCGTCCTTGTGACAAAACTCTTGTAGTGGAGTGTTTAGAACTATTTTTTTCTCAGCGAAGAAAGTATTTCATATGATTAATGAGCTTGACTAGTGACTGGGCTTTCAAGGAGAGAGCATAGAGCATGAAGATTACAAATGTGTAAACCAGAATTGAAGGGAGATTACAAATGATATTTTCAAATTCATGTTACACTTTATTTTAGAATCAGTTTCTTTTGTGATATAATTTGACTATGTACATGTGTTTATCGTCAGAGAATGTGTATACCCAATTGTAATTGTAAGGAAATCTTGAACCTGAAAGTTGAATCGGAGCGGTGAATTAGAACGACGAAGTAGAATATGTTGAACCTGACGCAGATATGGAAAATCTTGAACCTGACGCAGAGAACTGTGTCGTGATAAGTGGCCCCACTGACTTGAAAGCAATATGTGCGGTAAACCGAGGTGACGATATATAATTAGTTACTCTCATGGTTTATCACGGTATGACTATTTATTGCGCCCACTAACAGTACAAAATAAAGTGGAACTAGTAAATGTGAATCCCATGAACATGGTATGGGAGTACTGACAAATCAGATGATCAAGTGCATGCATCCAACGATCGGTTTATCGAACATATTGCTTTATTTAACCGTAAGCTTCAGGTTATCCCTACAAAAACTCACACACAACTAAAATGGAGATGGGAGAAGGCTGTGTAAACCATTAGTCCCACTATGAGAGAAACAAAGCAACTGCTGCCACAGTTAGCTTCTTACGCACACAAGGAGAAATGGGCCGCATGGGCTTGGGCTTCAACAAGCCAATTACCCAACATTTATGCACTACATTTGGTTTGAGATTTTCGTATTGGTTTTTTTTTATGTATTGGGTTTCTTAATTATAATAATCAAATAAAATGTTTGGATAATATAAATCTTGTAGAATATTTCTTTAAAACATTGTTCGAATAAGTTCATGGAAACTGCAAACATTAAAATCTAAAAAGATAGAAAGGTATCTGAACCTGGTTCAGTGGTTGGCTCTGCTCATTCTTTAATTTAAAGCAAATGTTCAAGACTTGTCATGATATTTGAATGGGATGAGACGGTGATAATTGAAGAATTAATTATAATTTTATAATTTAATATGTGTCAGGAACTCGTGTATGTAAATTACTACCCTTTATATTATATTAGTGTAGGGCTCGCGCGACGCGCATGCTATCCGTAAAAGCTTGGTGAAAAATAATTACGAACAAAGTTCTCATTTTTTCTAAATGTTTGTAATTCAAACTATTATTATTTATAATTACGTGTACGAAATTGTATAGTGTACAACATTTTATAGTGTGATATTTAAATATTATTTTCGTTCTAAATTAGAAATAATTTTATTGATTTAATTGTTTATCAATAACAACTATTGTTTAACTTATTATGATATAATACAATGAATTACAATAGGCAGATTTATTACTCATAAACATTCTGATAAGTATTTACAAATATCTTATTTTCGGAAAATAAGCAAACTATTTAACACAAGTAAATTAAGTGTGTTCTTTTGAGGTTTTTGAGGGGGATACACATAAAGATGAGGTTGTGCAAAGAAATATGGGAAAAAAAATAAGCCTAGGGAGTAGTTTGAAAATTATGATAACCTCTTTATGAAACATTTTCTTTTCGATGGACATAACATCGAGCATCAGTTTTTTCTTAAGGTCATTACCCGCATAGGTCCTTAATTTGCTTGCCTTACATTTAATGTCATCACAAGGCAACTCTATCTTACCTCACAATAATTAGTTTCATAAATAAATATTAACAATGACAATTATTCTATTTTCGAGGGAACACTAAAATAATTTTAGGATTGCACTTAAAGTGGGAAAGTCACGGGTCTCGATCTCATTACGAGGGATGAAACACATTTTCAGGTATTTTGGGAAATGTACATTTTTCAAGAAAAAAACAATGACAACTATTCTTATATTTTTGAAAATAAGTTTTAAATCCAATTCAAGAAAATAAATAAAATTGTTTTGTGGTTCAAGAATTAAATAAAATCGGCTCAATCTTTCAATCCCATTCACAAAAAAAAAAATTGTGATTAAAGAATTGAATCAGATCGCCTCTGAGTCATATGTGATCTATCTATGTGGTTCTAACCTTTAGTTATAACCAATTATGCAGATACAACCATACCAAACCGTTCGTACTTTAATTTTTTGGCCCGATTTAGGGACGAAATTAAGATTGAAAAATTAATTTTTGGACTAAGCAATTTTATTTCATACAATGCAATAATAAATTATAAAATATATTTATAAGCATAAATTTGAAATTGAATATTATACAATCCAATGAAAACTTAAAGTTTAGAGAAATTAAAAATATACAAACCCAATAAATAATTATCACCCAATTGGTTCGTTTCTTATTCGGTTATACAACCCAACACAAATGATATAACCCGATCAGTTTAGTTTTTATTTGGTTATGTGAACTAAATACGAACCGCAATCATGTAATTTTCTGTAATTAGAACCAAAATACAATTATTATTTATGGTTTTCGATTTTTTATTTTCATTTCAGCCCAGTTCCCGTTCGAATATAAGCCTAAATAAACACCCCCACAAATGACTATATCCAATTGGCCTATTGAAAGAATATTGTCCCAAAGTCATTTAAAAAATCACTTTTAATCACACATTTTCTAATACAATACTTAGCAACAGCCGCGATGCGCGTGCTACCCGCAAAAACTTATTATATTAATGCAACATGGTGAAATCATTTTAAACATATTTCTAAAGCAAATTTAGAGTTCAAACTTTAATATGTTAGTACAATAACATGAAAAGAAATTTAATACATTACAGAACAAACTAATAATAATTTTTCTTATTTTCTCGATAATGTTTTTATAAAATTGATAATCTGATTTGAGAAAACATTTCCAAAAAAAATGTATCCAAATTTTTTATACACGCGTGCTAGTGGAACCGCTTTATTATTGTTATTGGTTCTAAGTTTTGACTTGAAAATAAAATTAACACCCTATGAGTTTGACTTACACAAACCTAATACAGTTAACCCACTTCGTATGACTAAAATGTCTCCAATACTTCAAAAAGCCTTAATAATGATCTTTCTGAATCAGATACACCAACCCACAAGAAAATCACGTGAAACAACAAATTTTTTTAAGGAAATAGCATTGCAATACCATTCATCGAACACCTTGTCGTGCATGCCCTTATGGTAACAACGACCATTTTCAAAAAGAACTGTGAGAAATGCTCTTAAACTTCAATCATAGTGAACACAAAATTAGTCAAAAAGATATTTCTAAAATATACATGAAAAAATAATAATAGGAAAAACTCTCATATTCAAACATTCAACTAAAATTGAACCAAAACAAATGAGAAAGCAATTTCCAACAACGTGAATAAACAGAACGAGAAATAAAGAGGGATTCACTAGGTTGGCGTTGGGATTAAGAACCCAAAATTATTGTTAAAAATCTAAGAGGCAAAACAAAATAATGGTTGAAATTGAACATATTCTCGTGCTACTTGATTTTATCATACCATTTGAACTGATAATAATGTAATAAGCAATTTAGAGAACATTGTACCTACATCGCCATTGCCAATCAAACTCCATTTCAATCCTCATAGCAAGCATGCAACAAGGTCACTAATATAAGCTATGACCTAATACTATGTCTAAAAAATGCTAACCATTCAACAAATCACAATACGTGAAAAAATAATAAGAGGCAGTGCTCTCATATTCAAACAATCAACCAAAATTATACTAAAAAAAAATCAAAAAACAATTTTCAACAATATCAGTAAAAAGAGCAAGTAATAGAGAGGGACTCACCTGGCTGGTGTCAGGATCAAAACATGTCTGCGAATTCTTGGTGTAAAAATCAGCGGCCTCTTCGGACCATCATCGAACCGACATCTTCTATGAATTGATGCTTGCTACCGAGATTGCTACAGATTCCTAACAAATATTTATCACCGAGTGACTTACATAATCCAAAAATCCGAATGCTTCAAATGACCTTTTTTTTTTCAGAATTAGATTATTTGGTTTTATTTTTCCAGAAAACTAAAATAAGAGCATATAACAAACCCAAAACACATACTCATTTATTAACGATCAAACAAACATGTAAAAATGAAGAAGACTCAAAATTGATGTAAATGAAGATAAAATGAAAAAGGAAAAAAAAAGAAGAAGATACCCCAAAATATATGGTTTCTGAGGATCAAAGTGACAAAAAATCAAGAAGAATCCTTTTAAAAAAATGAAGAAGAGTAAGATTGAGGGAAAACAATAACAAAAAATATTTCTTATATGCATTTTAGTGGGTTTATGAGAAGAAACAAGAGCATCATACATGCAGTGGCTTGAAAATACAACGTGGACTCCTTGCTTTTTTAGCAGATGATATCAGTTACTTACAAAGACTCCAGAGAGACTTTACTTTTCATTGTGAATATTCATCTGTTATACGCAAACATGATTTTTTTAAAATTTTTATACTGATATCATGGTCAGTGCTCACAGAAATAAAGTTGTGTCTACTAACAATCATTTAAATGGTTTCACACACTACCAAAATATATATAAGCCTGGTAAACCAGTTTCATATCTGATAACAACCATAACCCAATTCATATACACGATTTTCAACAACCTGTTTCATATACATGATTTCCAAGAACAACTCAAAACCGCTAACAAAAAGAAATCAACATACCTTGACCGAGATGACGCTATCAAGATTATCAGGGTCCTCCAGCAACCCCCCCCCCCCCCCCCCCCCCCCCCAAATTAATCTTAACCTCATTCTACGAATTTCGATACTGCTCTTAACCCGTTTGTAACAGAGACCGGAACCTAGAAATTATACCACCACCCACCGACTCCCACATCACCGAACCCTGGATACAGAGATCAAAATGAACAACATAACCAAAAATAATACAAGACACACAAACAAGAAACAAACCTCGCGGTCTACGATGATAAAATCAAGACTCAAGAACTCATTTGTCTTAAGGTCAGCAACATCCCATGTTCTACAAACCCGCACCTTCAACACCCGACAAACCCGCACCTACAACACCCGATAGTCAATGCCCGCACAACAAACAGATCATGAAAATATTCAACATCATGCCAAACAATCCAAGAATGAGAATCCATAATGGAAAACAGACACATCAAGAATACACACTCATGCATAACAATTTTATTGAAACACAATATATAAATAACAAGAACCAAGTGACAAACAACAACTCAAGAATTTATAAAACATCGTAGATAAAATCTAAGGCGGTTACCAAAACAGTTTGGAACAAAAGAAAAAAAAAGAAACGGTTCGCGCCAACAACCACAACTTGTTCGTGTCAAAACAGGACCACATGTGTTAACCCCACAAAAAATGATCACACCATACACTAAAAAACATACAAATAAATTGCGCCAGATACCAAACTCCAAAGAAACCAGATGTCACAAAAGCAGGCACTCTCGCCCCTTCCTTATTCCAATCAATACATAATTAGATCCAGTTTTAATTTTATCAGTTTTGCAAAATATGATATGTCAACAACATGAAGTGCCAGATGTCGACATTTCGTCTATTCTCTACCATTCTCTAATCTCATTATACAATACCCATTAATTATCAAATACAATTAATCTAGGGATAATGACACTTTGTTACACCTAACTATAGCGAAATGACACTTTCATACCCTAACTATTTTCTTCTCTTTTTCGGTACCCTGACATATATTTTGTGACAACCTACGCTAAAATGACTAAAATACCCTTGGTTTAAGTAATTAGAATAAAATCGGTCCAATTTGATTTATCAAACCGGATTTGAAATTGTTCAAATTTAATTTTAGATTTGAGAGCATAATTTTAATTACATCTTAAATATAAACCAAATTGAACAAAAGATAAACAAAATTGAATTAATTCAATTTTTGATTTTTTAAACCAGTGGTAGTTTAGGTATTTTAGGCATTTTAGAGATAGGTTGTCACAAAAAATTGTCAGGGTACTAGAAAAGAGACTAAAATAGTTAAGGTATGAAAGTGTCATTTCGCTATAGTGATGTGTAATAAAGTGTCATTATACCATTAATCTATTCTAAAACCTAATACAAAGGATTGCATACAACTATTTTTCTTATACATTTTTCTTTGAATGTTTAAAATCACTGAGCTCTGTCAATGAAAATTGTACAAAGCATTGAAAAAACTCAAATGAAGAAGAGCAAAAAATGCACATCGAACGAATACATGCTCACATGTCATATATACATAATTGTTCATGGTTTGATCTTGTTGACAACGGGCAATTGTAAAAATGGTCAACTCATTGTACAACTCAAGAATCTTTTTAAATATTTCTATTGAAGTAGCACTTTTAATATTATATTGATACCACATTATACATTCATATGTAATTTGTCTAAAAATTAAACACTAAGAAATATAAAGATATTTATTAAATATTTGTACAATACGTGTTTTCTAGACGTAAAATTCCAACTATGTATTTTTGCTGCTCTTGATCACTTCCAAAACCTCCTAATACATGAAATCATCACCAAGAATCTCAATTCAAGAAATCGGAAACCCATATTTACTACATTTTAAACTCTAACCTGACAAACCACAATTTATCTATGTTTCAAGATATAACGTAACATAATTAACACACTAAATTCTCCAATCTAAAAATGTTTAGGGTAAGAAGGCAATTTTGTAAATAATTGACCGACAAAACTGGTGGTACAAGTCAAGTGCACTACATTTGAACTTTTGTGTCTAAAATAGCAATTCACTGAAGTGCAAAGTTACAACTGAAAGTAAGCAGATGATTTAAAAGATATCAGTCACCATTCTCTAAACACTATACATATATACAAAAGCTAAACAAAATAGAGGCGTAAATCCATAGGCGTATACAAACTTTTAACATACACAACGCACTATACAATTGAACGATCTCACCCCACTTTGATCTCAAACAAAGATACTTCTTAAAATGTACACGATATTAGTGTGTGTTGATGCATATGATATCAACGAAAAAGAAAATGTCGAATTAAAAAAAACAATTACATACCAAACATGTAGCAACATTGAACTTATGGCGCATGTGTATAATATCCATTAGGAATAAATCAATTGGTTCTTTAGGCATAAGAATGCAGAGAGTATGCCATATTTTCAAACAGATTTCATCTTATGTCAAGAACATGTCAAGTATATTCTATATAAAAAACGTATAAAGATGAAAAGAAGGTAGACTCGTCGCATTAGCTACTATGTCAGTCAATTGGTCTGCAAATGTTTCATACACCTGTAGCATGAAAAAAATTCAGATTTAGTTTATTAATAATAGACAGTAAAGCAAGAGACTATACAAGCAAATCAATACCAAAAACTAAAGCAAGAGATCATAAAAGCAATACCTTTGTTCTCAATGTTGTTCTTGCACCATTTTTAGGATCTCTCTATCAAACTCATTACCCATCACCACTGGAGTCTTAAACTTTTCTAGAAATTGGAGAGTTGTCTATTTAGCGAAGCTCGAACCCATCAACTACCCATCACCACTGGAGTCTTAAACTTTTCTAGAAATTGGAGAGTTGCCTATTTAGCGAAGCTCGAACCCATCAACTAAAGGATGCATGTCTGAAACAATTTTAAAAAAATCAATTATTGGAAAGGAAAAACAGGGTTTCCTAAGAAAATAACAATAATATAACTTTATGATATGCATGGAAGAAAAAGAAAGAGAAACCGATTATATTCTAGAGCCCATCATTCATGCATTTCACAATCGATACGCTTTATCAAACGGTAGACCTGATTTATACATTACAAATCCGACATATATGACACAAAATAAGGAGCTCACCAACAAGGTAATCCCAATGTCCTCCTAAGAAAAAAAAACGAACACCCCAAATTATCTTCCAAGAAAAAACCATAAATCAAAGAAAAAGAAAAAGAGAGCCACTCTAGGTTCTTGTTCTTGACCCAAAACTGCTCAAACAATTCCCAGAACAACCCCTCTAACCAGACCACTCCATGAACAGGATAATCAATAGACGAAAGAGAAATAAAATCATACCAATATTTCATGGGTTAACAGAAATCAATCCCTCAAAATTTATGCCATTTAATTCTCTCTGGTAGCTCTACCAAAACCATTTTATTATACCAGAGTTATCGTAGGATTCAACCATTGCCAAAAATTTGATATCCACATAACCAACCAATCAATCAAAATTGAAACCACTAAGGGCTTGAGCATCAAATCTCGCGCTACTACTGGAGAAAAGAAATGGTTACAAGACTAACATCAATGCCAAATCGTTATTTAAGTCAAATAGCACATATATATCTCATTGCTTTATTTGTCTCAAATTTGGAATGCTTTTATCAAATTATTCAATCTTCCATACAAATTACACAACCAATTAAGCAATTTCAAGAAAAAGGAAAAAAAATTAATAACCCAGAAAAATAAAAATCATGATTTCCCACTGAGACATTAATTTTACCGATAAATATTCATTTCGTATCAATCTTTGATTATCGGAAAAAGAAAGGAAAATTGAATCGAAATAGATAAAATTTACTCGAAACTGGAAGGTTATTGTCTGCGCTTGTTGATGGCCGGCCAGAGTCTGTGACCTTCCAACTTTCCTTGCTCATATTAACATCAACCATTCAATCACAATTCTACTAAAAATATTTTCTAATCCACCAAACAACAATTTGGCTAATGTATTATGATTTATATACTAAAATCAGTTTAAACTGAAACAATATCGAAGAGAAATAAAATGAAAAAGTGCATGCAATTATGAATTGTCTTCAATCCGATTTTCAAATTGAAAAAATCATAAACAAAAACGGTTATTTAGGAAGTTTTCTTATAAAAAAAAAGGCTTATATCACAAAAAAATAATATTAAACTTGAGATTATGCCATAACCAAGTTTGTGTAGTTACACAACAAAATATTCTCAAAAATTGTATAGAAAAGCAAAAACCTTTATTCTCAGTGTCATACAATGAATCATAACTTGAAAAATAGCATGAAAAAGCAAAAACCTTGTAACTAATAATTAAATATCAAAATTCTCTTCTGGCTATCTTTCAAGAAAATATACAGGAACTCAAATATGAAAGGTTTTCAAAGATCATTTGTGAATAGGAAACCTAGTCTACCTGATAAAAAGCTTGCAAACTCTATGATATGTGTCTCAACATGGGAAAGCACATATATATCCTTTTTTTCTCATTTGTGGATACGGTAAACATTACACATTTATTCCCCATGCAGGTGCCTTCTCTCTTTTCCTTTTTGCATTATTACACAACCACCCCATACTAATTACACAAATTTCTCAGTCAATCAAACAAAACATCTAAATAATGAAGATTTTATTGGCAATAGTTATACAAATCAATAGTATAAAGGAAGAAAAAGCAAACCATCATGGGGATTGCTGATGTTGACGCCACCTTGCCATTGCATTCACACCCAATTTACCTTTTTATTCTGTGGCAAATCAGCAGACTTGAAATCCCTAAGAATTACCTTATGCCACTGCAATCTCCACCCGCCCAAAAAATAAAATAAAATCGAAACCACCAAAAAGCAAAATAGATGAAATCGGAAATGGAAAGATCAAATAAGAATAAGAAATGTCATAGATTGAAAAGGTACCATAAACACAAACCAATATTAGTGCACCCAAGCACTCCCCTTTGTAAATTTCATCCCACTCAACGGCTTCAAACGCTCCCCGCGTGACTATACTCAAAATTGCGACTATACCCAAAATTTCTGCATGAAAATGTAAAAAATAATATTGAAATAAGCAAACACACAAATATTAAAAAACAATATTAAAATATATAAACACAGAGACGATAAGTTTCAAGCACCTCAAACAATATTGGTTTTGCCCAAATTTTTGTCGCGCCTATTTCCTCCGCTCTCCCGCCGCACCGTGCTTTGATCCACCGCCCCATAACCCCGCAGCGTACTACCCCAAGAAACACGCTAGAAATTTATAGAGTAGTTGCCGGTAAAAAGAATCCCACGCAAAAAACCAGAAATGATGTGTTAGTAAATTCTCTAGAATTAACGATCATCAAAGAACACACTTGCTGGGAATGGAATTGAAGAAAAAGATAGCAACAAAAGATTATCGGTTCATCATCGAGTTCTCCTTCACGATTATATAGGCAACAACACCCTCCGATTCAACGTCTACCATACAATCGCTCCATCGGAATTTTTCAAATGACATTGAAACCGCTAACGTCGATCATATCAGAGGATCTTGAATGGTAAATCGAAAATCTCTGAAAGCAAACCATAGGAATTTGGTTGAAATTAGACGGGCTCGACGCTACCACAAATACCCAGACACCAAGAGGCAACGATTCGTATATTTCATCTGCATCTCTTCAAAGTAAATACATTGCACCTAAAATTTTTGCTCACACGTGGCCACTTTTGATAGGAAATAACATTCAAGAAAACAAATTTGTGTACAGATTTACATAAATAACCAACATGACAGTTATTTTCAAAATTGTAGTATCAAAAATTGGTTCTAATCACCAAATTCTCTTGAAAGAATCAAGTGCCACATGTCAACAGTGAGGGCCACGTGTAGTCAATACTTACTCCCATTATATAAGATAGAATAAAGGATATAAGATACATTATAAATCCGAACCCTACATGTCAACCCTTCAAAAAGCCAAATGTCAACTAATGGGGTTCTCTAAATTCATTCTTTATTCCCATTATATATAAGATAGATTAGATGACTCCTTATAATACAGTCTTTTATATTTTATTTTTCTTTTCTTATATTGAAGAGAAGATGCTTCTAACTTTATTAAAACAATATACATAACTTAAATTTATATAGAGTACAATTGAAGTTCAGTATAAAAAATTATTTTTTACTATAATTTCAATACAAATCATATCGTATCTCCTGATATCTTGAAATTAAATGATAGCCCTACCTCTACAACCAAAATCTGACATTTATTTTCATGTCCGTCTCCATTTCTAATCAGGATTATTTAATTGATTAAGGTTAGGTTTTTTGAAGAAGTGGTGAGCTTCGATGTTTCCATTGGATCATCTTGTGGGTTCTCATGGCCGTCCATCGACAAGAGATCCAATCTTACACCATTAAATTATCATATCTCTTCCTTTTGTATTTCTCGTCATAAATAGTGTTTGGTAGGTGCATCTTAACAGTAACATTTAAGTGCTGGAGTGCGACACTTGTTCAAAAATAAGCAATTTTAGGTTTGACTTTTTATATAATAAATGGCGCCGAAGAAGCAAATGTGGTCGTGGAAATAATCCCCACTTGTCTTGTAGGAGTGAATGTGATCTTGATCTGTTGACTGCAATTGCCCCAATATTCATAAATTAATCTGTATATGACGATTTTTGTACAGTGAAAACCATAACTGTTGTCACGATTATAATAACTGGCATAATAATTTGTTCGATTTTTCGATCAGTTTATGGTTTCATCGTACGAACCGTGAGCAACGAGCTTCTCAGGTGGACTATTTTTAGACCACTTTCAAGCCCAAACGAATATATTTTTAAGTTCTTTTTAGGGAAAATGATACTTTTGTGCACCTAAATATACACTTTTCACACTTACATACCCTAACTTTTTTTTTCTCTTTTTTTCATACCTTAGTTTCATTTTGGGACAATTTTCTTCAGACATTTCAAAATACCGAAACTACCCCTGAATTGAGCCGGTTCAATTTCAACCAGATCCAACCATATTTTAATTAAAAATGAAATTACTTTTTTACCCTCCATTGAATAACATAATTATCACACAATTTAAGGGTATATTGGTCTTTCAAATAACAAATTGAAAATTGAAAAGTAAATTATTAAATTACATTTTTGCCCCTCTCTCCTCACTGTTCATCATCTTCTCCGGCAGCCCAACCACCCATCTCCGCGTCGACCGTCCGCCTCCGCCTCTGGCCCTTCGACGCATCCCTCTCGACGCCCCCTTCTCGACGACCTCACCTCTGAAACCCTAGGCTCCGCCGCCAACTGTGGATTTGTATCATAATCGGCACCACAACAAAAGTAGAGGAGCTGGCGGTTCTCGACGAGGAACATGACGGTGGCGCGCGATGTTGGGCGGAGAGGAGGCAGATCTCGTAGAGGAGCTCGGCGCCGCCGGTGTCGAAGGAGGCGACGACGTCGAGGTCGATGGAGGATTCGCTGAGGGAGTCGCGAACCCTAGAGGCGACGACGAGGTGGTTCTGCTCGTAGAGGAGATGCTGGTGGCCTGGGGCGACGACGAGGCGGTTCTTCCTGGTGGCCGTTGATGGAGGCGGGGACGGGAAAGATTTAGGGTTGAAGGTAGAGAGGGGCATTCAATTGAAAATTTGATGAACATGTGAGGGTAATTTCGTCTTTTTACCCTCTTTAGAAGTTGGACCGGTTCTCTCTATCAGACCAGATTTAATTTTGGTTCAACTCAGGGGTAATTTCGGTATTTTTAAAATTTTAGGGGTAAAGTGTCCAAAATAATATTCAGGTATGAAAAAAAGAGAAAAAAAAAGTTAGGGTATGTAAGTGTGAAAAGTGTATATTTAGGTGCACAAAAGTGTCCTTTTCCCTTCTTTTTATTAGCCAAAAAACCATGAAATAGTGATCAAAGAGAGCTAAGAGCTCAAAAAATTGGTCGCAACCTAATGATGAGAAAACGCCATAACGTAAATGATTGTTCACAATAGAGAGGTTAAAGTTCAATACTTAAAAACATGAAATGAGGAAAGAAAGGGAAGAAGAGGAGAAAAATGTAGGATTGAAATCATGAGCCGTGTAAGTAAGATGAAGTCACATGCAGTTCCGATTTTGCGTTTAACCGGTGATTTTAACGTTATAAAACCTCAACCAGACTGAATTATACCATTTTTTTTCAAATTAAAACCTCAACCACGCCAATTATTCATGGTTCATCAACCACGATGAACAGTTTGGTTGGTTTTGTGGTTAATGCGATTTCTTAGTTAATTATGAGCACCTCTAACCCCTAAGTGCTTGTCATTAATATTTAATTTGAATAAAAATGAGGCCAAATTTTCACGTCAAAATTAATTTCATTAGATGATACATTTAAAATGATTATTCATGTGAAAATCATTCTCGCGAGACAAACTAACTTAAAAATGAGTTTCTTTTATATACATCTCATTGAGGAACCGAGCACTTTTATATCGGTTTTAATTCATGAGATCCATCTTTCATTTTTGTTTAATTTTGGAATAATGGTAGTGATTACTACATTTTTCTTTTTAAAGGTAGGTACATTGACAAACCAAATTTAGTCTAAATTTCAACCTCAATTTGTAGGAAAAAACAAACTCAAATACGACTTGATTTAAAAAATTACTTGGCTTAGATTCATATATATTTAAACTCGAATTTTTTTCCAAAAAAAATAAATTTAAGCTTGAATTATATGTTTCAACTTACCTATTTTTGACCATAAATTCTGATAAAAATTTATATATCATATACAAGTAAACTAAATTTTAACCAAACTAGCTATGAACTTATCAAATCTCGAAAAATTATGCTCGAGTTTAGTTCGTTTATTAAACGAGTCTAACATTTAGCTCAAATTCAGTTTGCGTTAGATCATAACAATTTTAATCAAATATTTGAGAAAGAGATCGAAAATCTTATTAAAATTTTAACATATTAAAATTAAATGTTGCCAAACTCTAAGAAATTTTTAGATCTACCAATATTTCTCTCTTTATTAGTGTTACGCTTTTAGTGACTGAATTTTTTTTAAGTTAAACCTATAATTTACCTTTCAATTAATATTTAATTACAAAAATTAAGAAGTCAAAGCGTTTTGAATGGAATGGTTCAAACCATAAGGTCCATAACAAGCCCAAAATACCAAACAATTAAAACCACTTAAAAGTTTTCCTTCTTTTGATAAATCGACTGACAATTTTTTTAAAGGGAAATAAATGGCCATAAAAATTACAATTGTTTTTGGCACGATTAAAACTTTAATTAATACTGTGTATTTTAGGATACATTAATTTAATTTAATACATAAAACTTTACTTTTATATAAGATATCTAAATTACTCTTGAATAATAACAAAATAAAAGTACATTTTAAAACTATAAATCGTTGACATTGACATGACGTCAACTACTTCCACGCCATTAAACCTCGATTGTTCGGTCTTTATATCAGTGAGAATGTGCGGAGGGAGAGAAGACATTGCAGAGCAGTCATACCGAGCTTGTCATCATCAAAGTCGTCAACGAAATTGTCCCTGTCGTGTTTCGTGCCTAGATCAACGAACGGTTTTATCAGGGACTGGTTGATGATCAGAGGTGGGGTTTGTAAAACTGTGCTGTACATATCCCTCTCACGTGTATTATACACGTGAGCCTTTTATCAATTCACTCCCCCTCAAGTGGATCATAGTAGGACATGTCCTCTTGCACGCGGGCTTACTTCTCCACTTACGCGGACTACAATATCGGATTTACAGGGGAGCGGAGCCACATGAAGGTGAGGCCCACCAACACAGTCCCAAATCAGCCCCCCTTTATCTAATACCATGTAAAATTGGGTTGCACATATCGGCTCGGACTCCACAACTAAAAGCTCAAGCTTATATTTGGGTTTTACTATTTTCTCGTGAGACTTTATATTCTCAACAAGGTCTGTTTGTCTCCTGATGTATCTGGTTGTATTGGTTGGGATTTGGTTTAACCTAATTTTGTCGTTCAAGAAGATTTTTGCACATTTTGATAAATTGAAACAAGGGATGACTTCACATGATTAGTCAACTTTCTCGCCTAGTTACAACTACTTTTTTGTTATACATATGTTGAGAATTTTTTTCTCAACTACAATTTTCGTTTATTTTAACTTAAAATTGTTAGTTTTAATGTAAAATGACTAAAATACTCTTAATTATCATTCAAGTTTCAAATACGTATCATTAATATGTCTCTTTTTCATTTCTCGTTCTTTCTCCTCGTGTCCTTTCCTCTCTCTCGTCCCCCATCCTCATTCTACATTCACAAATTCTACCAGTAATCAAATTATTCAATTAATTTCTATCATTTTCAATTTGGGTTAAATTGCCAAGAGAACAATTCATTACCAACGAATCTTATTGAGAATCCAGAAAAAACAGTGCACGGTACATGAATTACAAATCATACTTTCCAAATAGATACTAAAGAAACAAAACACTTGAAAGAAAAATCAAGGGGTAATGACAGTTGACTACACCCAACTATGTCACGTTTCAATCTAAAAGTAATGAAGATACAAGTCATGTTAATGCATTGAATTTATTAGTGTAAGTGAAAAGTCAGATTTGCCCTCAATTTATTAGTTAAATTGGTATTCAATTAAGGGTAAAATAGTCATTTCATAATCATATCAGTTGAACCAATTATACTGGTTTAACAGACCAAAACTATTGAAGGCATTTTAGACTTTTTGACATACCAATTCAGTTAGATTTAACAGACGTTGGGCTAAGTGTCGCTTATTTAATTTTTAGTTATCCCAAATAAAAATTTAGAAATTAGAGTATTAAATTTGAAACGTGAAATAATTTGGTGTAGTCAATTGTCATTACCCAAAAATCAATTCATACTTTTCTGGCATTCTTATATCAGGAAAAAAACAGTAACATAAAAATAAAACACAATGTCAGATTTCTATCATTTCCAATTCTTATCGTTTGTTGATAATTGGGTCATTGATTTCGTCTATGGAACTAGAAAACTCTAAAAATCGCGTTTTTAGGAAGTTAAGCCCTTTGAACTAAGAAATAATAATATAAAAACAATTGCTAAAACAATCTCACTAAGAATACAAATTTAGGAATTGGATCCAAAATCAAAGGCAAAATAACCAATAATTCCAAACCTTGAAAAAATACTTTCTTTATCTTCAAATCAGAAGCAACTCATCAAAACCCAATCTCCAATTTGAATTAAGAAATGACCAGAAACTCAAGATCATAGGAATTAAATGAGTTGTGATTTTTTTTTGCAATAATATCATGAATAGATGGATTGGAGCTGAGCTCGAAAAGAAAGCGTTGGGCTGAAACATGACACAAAAATATCAAATTCTAACTCCCGTGCAAGATTACACGGTCAAGTAATAAAACCGAAAGTAACTTTCCGGGTTGATTTCTCAAAGACTAACAAAGAGTTTTCGATCGGTCAAGTATTGGTGTGGGAAAGTAAAACTACTATGTCACTTTTGTAAAGAGAACAAGTATCAATTAAGATCGAATAAGCAGGATATGTAAACGATCAAATTTAAAGAGACTGAGTGTGTTAGATATGCATGATCTTGATCGTAAATTACTAAGATATTCGTTCAATTAGGCAAATCATGTGTTTAACCTGTCTTAATTACCGAGTTTGCCTCTCATAATTGTAAACGACTTAATCCCGAAACGACACTTGCTCTCTCGAGTTCGTATCAATCCCGAGACCGCATTGGTCCGATAATTATGGGCTAAGTGTTACTTCGAGGTGTCAAAAATCGGTTTCAAGCCCCTAACAACTAGGGCTGTTCATCGGGTCGGGTCGGATGGACCCGACCGGTTTTGGACCCGACTCGGCTCATGTCGGGTCCAGGGAGTCGGACCCGAAACTCGACTCGGCCAGGCACTCGGGTGGTCGGGTTTGGGTGGTCGGTTTGTCGGGTGAGTCGGGTTCAACCCGACAGACCCGAGATTGGTCCAATTCCAAATCCAATTTCTGTTTTGAAATAGAATTGAATCCAAAATTAATTCCAATTCGAACCCTAACCCCCTATTACTGAATTGAAATTAAAATCAGGGACTCAATCGAAACCCAAACCCCCATTGCAGCAAACATGAGCCAATTACAGAAATTAAAACCCTAAATTTGTAAATTAAACCCAAAATTGTATCCCCAATTTCAAATTGAAACCTTAAATCCTCAAATTAACCACTAATGTGAACCCCGAACCCTAACGTCTCAAATTAAACCCTAAATTAACCCCAATTTGAAATCAGAAACCCTCAATCTCAATTTTAAACCCAAACCCTAACCCCCAAATCAAAACCCCCCAGTTTGTATTGAAATTGAAGTCCCTAAATTGTAACCCAGAATTGGACCCAAAATTGGAAACTAAAGAAGAAGAAGAAAATTTTGAAACCCTAAAATCATACCGGATTTGAAGACATGTCGCGTCCACCTCTTCCGGCCGTCGGATATGAAGGAGCTTGAGTCTCCATTGGAAAATCGAGCCGTTGGAGATTCTCCTCTCCACCATCGCTGTATTTATAGTGTGGTGGTGGAGAAGAAGCTCCTCCGACGGCTCGATTTGCAACGGTTAGCACCTAATCGAGCCGTTGTGAGTGAGATGGATGGATAGGAGGACTAGCGGAGGCTAGGGACGGCGAGGAGAGGACGGGACAAGGTCGACAGAGAGTAGAGAGCTCTGCTAGGGTTTGAGAATGAGAGAGAACGAGGTGTGTGTGTGAGAACGAGGTGTGAGAGTAGAGAGCTCTGTATTTTGTTTCAAACGAACAGCTGAGATTAGAGACGACTTCAAGATGGACGGCGCAGGAGGCGCGTCTACATGAGAGCTGAGAGCACATTTTCTCTATTATGCACATCCCACATCGGAAGCGTATAAACGTTTCAAAACGTTTATAAGCTTCCGTGTTGGTTTAGTTTACAAAACCACGAGTTGGCTGGGCTGTGCACTCGTTATTCTCGGTGGGCCGGGTTGGGCCTGAAGAAAGAAATTTGGGCTGACCCCTTTGTGTGAAGTGTAGTCGGGTGAGTCGGGTTATTCGGTGGTTTTGGAAATCACACCCGAGGCCCGACTCACTTGATGTCGGGTTCGGGTCCATCCAACCCGAGTTTCTCTCGGTTTTATCAGGTCTCGGGTCAAACGGGTTTGAGTCGGGTTGGGTCGTCGGGTGAGTCAGGTCTCGGGTAAAAATGGACAACCCTACCTAACACCTTGTGATGCCTAGATCCGAAAATATCCGTCCCTCTCGAGATCGGCTTAGTTTTCTAAACATACATCCTAAATAGCTAATTCAAGATGCAAGCATTCAAATTAAGGCATACACACAACATATTCATAAACCCTAGAACTAGTACCTCGATAAATCATTTTAAAACCATACAAATTTTAGCACCCATGGCTAAGGGTTTTAGCCCTCAACCATGGTGCTCAAATAACAAGTCATAAATACAAGGGAAAATGTCACTTAGCTCCCTCGTGGTTTACGCGTTTTTCACTTAGCTCCCTCGCCCGACAAATGCATTCTGAGAGACCCCTGAAGTTTCAAAAATTCTCACAGAACCCCAACAGTGTTAATTTTGTTATGAAAAGTCCAAAATACCCTCATCTCACTATTAAATTTTCAAACCAATGTCATTGCTTCACTGTTCATGTCATTGCTCCTCCGCACTCCGGCCGGCCTCGCCTCCGATCCTCCGTCCGGCCACCCACTCCGGCCGCCTCGTCTCCGACACCTCCGCCTCCAGCGACCTAAAAATCGCCACTTTCTGGATAAAAATCGTCTACGAGGACCTCTCTGTCCTCACTGCTCTGAAACTCCTGTTCCTATTCTACAATGACTTCTCTGGCGGGTTCCCGACCTCGGTGACGTCTCCGTACAGGCTGTACCGGCTGGATGAGCGACGAACAAGGCAAGAACAGAGACATGTGCGCGGCGGCACGTGGAGGCCACGCGCGGAGGAGGATGACCAGATTGATGCCGACGGGCCAGAACTGAGCCCCTTAGAGCGTCGCCGCTGAAACGTCGAGCCCGAAGTCGTCTGGACGGAGGGTCGCCGTTAGCTCCGCCGCGCCCTCCACGACGCCGAGGACGTGCTCGGACGATTCCGATTTTGACGGAAGCATAGAGGTGAGGGACAGAACCAGAACAAAGCCACGGGGGTATTTTTTCCATTTTAAAAAAATAGTTGACTTTTGACCAAAAACTAACGGGGTTAAGCTTCTGTGAGAATTTTTGAAACCTCAGGGGTCTCTCAGAATGCATTTTTCGGGCGAGAGAGCTAAGTGAAAAACGCGTAAACCATGAGGGAGCTAAGTGACATTTTCCCTAAATACAAACTCAAGAGCACAAGAAATGAAAGCAATATGAACAAATCTAGATAACAAAGGAAGAAGAAATGCTCACGCGTCTTCTCTTTGCTCCAATCTTCACGCTCTTTATAGTTGATGACTTGATACTTCACAAGAATGGTGGTGGATTTTGATGATTTTCACCTTAAAACCAAGCTCCAAGCTCCAAAGTGGCTCTTTACGATGGTGGAAGAAGGTAGGATAGAAATGGAGGCTAGTGAATAGTAAAATGTGTCCCCCAAAAGTGAGCTAGAGTTTTTTTTTTTGTCTGATTTCGAGTTTGACTCCGCTAGGCAGTCAGGTCCGGACTACCTGGCAGAGCTGCATTTCAAATCCTCAGGTCCGCTGGCAAGTCCAGTTTGGACTTCCTGGCGGACCTGAAGCTTTTTGCCTCAGGTTCCACTCCGCTTGGTAGTCCGGACCGGAGTTTCTAGCGGATTGACTCTCTGTCAAAATCTGATCCACTAGGCAGTTCGGTCCGGACTGCCCGTTGGATTACTCTACTGCCAGCTCATTTGCTTTGCCTTCTCGACTCTGAAACGTTCTACTGCCTTGATCCCATTTACGCTCCATAATCTCGTGCATCTACACAATCACAACCAACTTTCTCGTAGCATCAAAACACTATTTTTATCTTTTAAAAAGTACAAATCAAAGACGAAAACTTCACAATTATGAGTGAAATGTATTGAAGTGACATCCTTTCACACCCACAATAGAAATCAACGATAGTTAAAGATAGTCTAGTTGATTTGATGGACATAGAGGCTGGAGTCAGGACAAAAGACTGATTGAGGGACAATGAGGTTCTAGTCAGCGGCCAGGGCTAGAAAAAATAGCTCCATGTTGCACATTTTAAAAAATTTAAATAAAAATTAAAAATAATTTATTTATTTCACGTTAAAACAACTATGTTAATTTAAAATTAAACAATAATGTAGGAAGGCGAAATAAATTATGAAGAAACTCTCATAAAAATTGGTAGTTAAATGATGTTAGTAATTTCCAAAAACACAGACCCAATGCAGCAACCTTCACCTTCTCTCTCTTCGTCTCGAAAAAAATAGGGATAATTACACTTTACCCATGCTAAAATGACCGATTTTACATTTTAATACAGCTAAAAAAAAAGTTTACATTTTACAACAGCTAATTGCGTATTTTTTACACTTTACACTAACGGTATTAGATTTTGGATGGAAAATTTTCATATTGTATGAAAAGTCGAAATTGCCCTCAATCATTAATCAAAATTTCAAATTGATGCAATTATTCATCAAATTATAATATTTATTAATAATATATAATTTATATTAATAATATTTATTAATAAAAAAAATAATTTATTATTATTAATTATAATTATTTAATAAAAATAAAAGGAAATTATTTTTTCAATTATAAATTATTAATAATTATAATTAAAAGTAAATTAATTATTAAAATAATACCAATTAATAGTAATAATAATTATAACTAATAATATATTGAAACTTTCAAATAACATAACTCTCTCATACGAGTTTTGTTTCGGGCTCATATATTATATCAAATAAAAAAGAATCGGAAGTCAACAACTTTGAAGAAAGAAGTATTTGTCTATATATTATTATTAATTGATTTAATTTTACGTGATAAATAATTATTACCAAAAACATAAATAATTAATTATTAATAACTTTTTTAACATTTTGCTCTAACACTGGTAAATGTTGGACGAATTTTTTTTAAAGATTAAAAAATTTGTTGTCATTGGATGAAATTTTAGACAAAAACTTATTAATTAATATTAATAATTAATATTAATTGAATTATTAATAATTAAATCGGGTCTGACCGGGATTTGAGTGGAGGTTGATCTTAGTTAGAGAAGAAAATCCTAAGGGCATTTTGGTCTGTTTGTTATAAAATGAAAATTTTCATCCAAAATCTAACACTGTTAGGGCAAAGTGTAAGAAAACGCAATTAGCGATAGTAAAATGTAAACTTTATTTTTAGTTGTAGTAAAATGTAAAAGTGATATTTTAGTAGGGGCAAAGTGTAATTATCCCAAAAAAAACATAAGGAAAAAGAGAATTTTTAGTGTCTCCTCCCTTTTATCTCTGTTCACTGTAATAGGTAGATAGTTACAGCAATTTCTATTTCTCTCTCATCACTGCCACATAGCACAACATTACACCCTCACTCGCTCACTCACTCTCTAGAGTTCAAAAGAAAGCAAAAGTCGGAACCCAGTTAAATGATCTGAAGATCTGTTCTCTTGTTATTTTTTCTTTGAGAGTTTTGCTGGGTTTTGCCTTTCTGCTCCAATTTACTTGGCCCATTTGGGTGATGAGATCGGGTTCAGATTCTGTGGTGTATTTTTGGAAAGAATGACGCGGATTTGAGTATATATCAAGGAGATTTGAGGTTGGGTAGGGTTTTAAGGGTTGATTTTGGTGATGGTGGTTTTGGGTGTTGTGTATTGGGTGGATCTGAGGAGGCTGAGCAACAACTCTGTCTGATGGAGGCAATGGGAGGTGGTGGGGCTTGTCTTTTTCTATGGCTGATCTTGCTGGCTCATCCACTTCCTCGAATTTCTGCTAATATGGAAGGTATTTTCACTTTTTTGCTTGCTTGCTTGTTTATTTATTTTCAAAATTTAATCTGTGGTCACTTTAAGCGGCATTTTAATTTGTTTATCATGTGGGTTGAATTCTGAAAAAAAAATTGATTTTTTGTTTTTATATGTGAAAGCTGCTTATTTTCTAGCTAATCAGCTATTTGTCTGTTGATAGGTACTGATGTTGATGTTCTTTTGGTTCTTTATGAATATTGTGTGTTTGGACTTTGGACACTGTTTGAATGGGTGAATTCTCTGAGAATTGTAAGATTAAAGACCATGGGTCTTGATCATCTTTGAGCACATGAAAGGGGAATCTTGAGATTCTTGTACATTTTGATTAACTGGGTTAGTTAGTTAGAGCATTCACTTGGGCACTTGTTATCTTTAAGTTAAATTCTATACAGCTGCTGCTATAACTCAAATCATTGACCGCAAAGTCACAAGTCACATTTGGACAAGTAAGCTTTAATCTCGTGGGCTCTTGTTAGAATCCCAATAGGCTATCAATGTTCTTGAAATCCTTTATCAGATGCAACTATAGAAATATTTTCTAAGCTTATACTGATACCAAGGTTCTAAAACTCGGGATTGGGGAGAACTCGGCGAGGCGAAAAATAAGGAGTTATGAGAACTCGAGGAGAAATCAGAAAAACTCGTTTTGTATTAAATAAATATATACAGTCATATATAATACACATGAAAGACAATAATAATATAAGATACTTTCAAGCAATTTGAGTAGTTAACAAAAAATGCACGAATTATAGAACAGTTTCAAAGCATATGTAAAAAATAAAATTTGACTAGGTTTGTCCAAGTTGATCATTGAAAATACGGTAAAATGAACCATCTAGTACGATTTTTAAAACTAGGTCCAGAACTCGACCAACTCGATTTTACCAACTTCTAGGGAGAACTCGTGAGTTTTAGAACACACCCAGATACATGTTGATTCCACTTCTGTTGAAGTAAAAGCTTTCCTATTTATAGCTAACTTGCTTCTGTAACGACTAGCTTACATTTCACGTTATAGTTAACCAATTACCTTTAACTTGGAAGAGGTGTTCCCATATCTTCAGAATTAGCAATTGTATATTACCTCTACCAATTATGCATACTGCTATATTTGTAATGGCATCTTTGTTGTTTAAATGAATTTACCAGCTTTAGTGGCATATTGGCGACTAGAGAGAAGGATCACGTTTCTTGTTTCACCCTTGTAACTAATTCGTTTACATGCCATGCTTTTTTATGGTATAGAGTCATCCCTTATATGTGGCTTGTTGCATATCTGTAACAGGTGATGCTTTGCATACCCTGCGGACCAACTTGGAGGATCCTAACAATGTGCTGCAGAGTTGGGATCCTACACTGGTAAATCCTTGCACGTGGTTTCATGTCACATGCAACAACGATAACAGTGTGATCAGAGTGTAAGCTTCTTGCCCTTGCGTATTTTCTATGTTCATTATAGTGCTGCAATATTGGAAGGTTACATCATCATATTCCCTTACAGAAAAGGCCATTCTGATTGTCTTATTCTACTTTTCCTCAGCGATCTTGGAAATGCCGCATTGTCTGGTCAACTTGTCCCACAACTTGGTCTGCTGAAAAACTTGCAGTACTTGTAAGTTGGGTTCTACTTTATTTTTTTGATCCTGTTTGTTCACATTCCACGGTAGTATAGCAATTGCATTTCTTTTCTTCTGGCCAATACAACTTAGTAATCATATGCTGTTTTCTTGGGTCTTCTCTCATATAAAAGGTACAGTACTTTTCATGTAAGAACGTGAGGACGGATCACCAGTTGCAGTCCATCATACACACTGTTATAATTGTTTCCTTGTGGTACCAGCTGGAAACACATTTTTTTTTCTTACAAGACATCCCTGCTTCCATGGACAGTATCCATATTCATTGGAAATGTATAGCATCCCTAGCTGTCATAGTGGATCAAAATACTTGATGAGCCTCTGAGTAACTGTGAGGTTGATATTCTTCCTATTATGTCAACTGCAAGACTTATCAGTACATAGACTAGTCAGTCCTATACAATCCGATCAGTGTTATTGTCTATTTATTCAGTATGGCATACTTTGATGGCTATTATATTATGGCTTGTGCTCCTGCACGAAGCCAATAAAGGGTTTAGTAGTTTGGTTCTAGTTTACAAAAATTTTTTTTTGCTAATTTAAACCATGTTCAATTTTAACTCAAGAATTGTTATGTTTATTCACATATTTCAGGGAACTCTACAGCAATAACATAAGTGGACCAATTCCAAGCAGCCTTGGGAATCTGACTAGCTTGGTGAGCTTGGATCTTTACTTGAATGGCTTTTCTGGTCCCATTCCAGATTCATTGGGCACGCTGTCTAAATTGAGATTCCTGTGAGTATGGTTCATCCTATTACATCACTTCCTTATATTTACAGCCTAGGCTTTGAGCATGCTTTTTGATTTGAATATCAACCACTGTATTTTGTATCGTATTGTATCTACATTTTTT
Organism: Geranium rotundifolium; assembly: GCA_963920655.1. Lineage (NCBI taxonomy): Eukaryota > Viridiplantae > Streptophyta > Magnoliopsida > Geraniales > Geraniaceae > Geranium > Geranium rotundifolium. Next base: position 7,682,462 of record OY987313.1, read on the forward strand.
AGTTGATGCACAAAAGATAGAAGAAAAAACCGTTGGGATGCAGTTAATATTTGGAATTTATACTTGTCATGTATGAAATTTCTGCTTAGGAACCAAACGAAATCGTAATGCGACTCACTAGCTTTGTTCCAATAAATCATGGCTGGTGTCGGTTCAATATTTCCATCAATGAATTAGTTTGTTTGCGCATGCATTTGTTGCAGTTGAGAGTGGATAGTAATGGCTCGGTCTCAAGTATGCTATACCAGTGATGATGTATGTGCTGTCAATCAGGATTCAAATTCAGGATTTAAATTCAAAATGAGGTGTAGAAGAGATTAAATTATGATTCAAAATGAGTATAGATTAGATTAAGATTCAAAATTTCAGCTTTGGAAGCTGAAAGCAAGACCAATCTCAGCTCAAACCGTTGAGTCCTCTCCAGTGCCTCTTGGGATGTTTCACTTCATCATAATGTTCACATCATAGGCCATGGATTTGTCTTTTTTAACATCGCTGAATTTCTCGTTTTGTTTTCATCTTTTGCTCTGTATGTCTCTTTGTTTAGTCCCAGCTCTAGCCTCCCTTCTCGCGAGGTTCTTGCGGGTGTCTCTTGTTTTGTTACTTTTCAAATAAAGTAAATTGCTTATCGAAATTTTTTTTTCAAAATGAGTAGTGTAAGAAGGGGCCCCAATATTGCCACTAGACTCCCACCTTAATAGAGGCTCAACAGAGGTTGGGAGAGAATAAAGGTGGTATATGAAAATACCGCAGCTGTTGGTCAAGCAAGCGTTGGTACTTTAGGCATATTTGTGTATAGATTGTCATGTACATGAGCAAATATGCATGCTATTCCATTATGCGATTTTGAATCCTAACAATTTGCTCCTTTATTTTGTGCAAGGATAGCCGGCTTAACAACAACAGTTTGACAGGCCCCATTCCTATGTCATTAACTAATATCACATCATTGCAAGTGCTGTAAGTGCAAAGCCGATAAGAGTCTCTCTCCCTCTCACACGCACACACATACACAACAGCAGCATAGTTGCTTTGCTTATTTGTCTCTGGATGATTATTTTGATTCCAGGAACTATGACCTTACTTTGCAATGTGCAATGCAGGGATCTGTCTAATAACCGCCTCTCAGGAGTGGTTCCCGATAATGGTTCTTTCTTACTCTTCACTCCTATAAGGTATATTCTTAATTTGAGCCATGTATTTAGACATTCTTGATATTGAGGAGTGAGAACCAAGGTGAATAGTTCACATTTCGTCTGCAGTTTCGCAAATAATTTGGATCTGTGTGGCCCGGTTTCTGGGCACCCTTGCCCAGGATCACCTCCGTTTTCTCCCCCTCCTCCTTTTGTCCCACCACCTCCAATTTCCTCACCAGGTGATTATCTAAACACATTTTTGGAAATATCTTGCAATTTGATTTGGCTTGGTTTTGTATACTTGATTTGTTTCAGAATATTGTGATATGTTTATATATCAGGTGGCAATGGCGCCACTGGAGCGATTGCTGGTGGAGTTGCTGCCGGTGCTGCTTTACTATTTGCCGCGCCTGCAATTGCCTTTGCTTGGTGGCGTCGTAGAAAACCACAAGAATTTTTCTTTGACGTTCCGGGTTAGTGTTTTTTGTCGGATGGGTGTTAACTTCATTCGTGGATTATTATTCATTGGTTTAATTCAATTTCCAGCTGAAGAAGACCCAGAAGTCCATTTGGGGCAGCTAAAAAGGTTTTTGCTACGAGAGTTACAGGTTGCAACCGATAGTTTCAGCAACAAAAATATCCTGGGCAGAGGTGGATTTGGTAAAGTTTACAAAGGCCGGCTAGCAGATGGTACATTGGTTGCCGTAAAAAGACTAAAAGAGGAGCGTACACCTGGAGGTGAGTCGCAGTTTCAGACAGAAGTGGAGATGATAAGCATGGCTGTGCATCGAAATCTCCTCCGGTTACGTGGTTTTTGTATGGCACCAACTGAACGCTTACTTGTTTACCCTTACATGGCTAATGGAAGTGTTGCGTCGTGCTTACGAGGTAAGGGTTCCTACGAATCACGTTACTTGCGTGTATGTTGCTTTGCTTGTCTTTTTTGAAGTGTATATATTTATTGCATTTGTATACTTTGGATGGTTCTAGAACGCCCTCCAAATCAACCGCCACTTGATTGGCCAACACGGAAACAAATTGCTTTGGGATCGGCAAGGGGGCTTTCTTATTTACATGATCACTGTGACCCGAAAATCATTCACCGCGATGTGAAAGCCGCTAATATCTTGCTGGACGAGGAGTTTGAGGCTGTTGTTGGGGACTTTGGGTTGGCCAAACTCATGGACTACAAGGACACCCACGTCACCACCGCTGTACGTGGCACGATCGGGCACATAGCGCCCGAGTACCTCTCCACCGGGAAGTCCTCTGAGAAAACCGATGTTTTCGGTTACGGGATTATGCTTCTGGAGCTAATCACCGGGCAGAGGGCTTTTGATCTCGCCCGCCTTGCAAATGACGACGATGTCATGTTGCTTGACTGGGTAGGTCGTCTAATCACGTAGTACCTTAGCGATGAAGACAATGTTGACACTAACACTAACACGCTTGTGGGGTGTTTCAGGTGAAAGGACTATTGAAAGAGAAGAAGCTGGAGATGTTGGTCGATCCGGATCTCGAGAGAAACTACATAGAAGGGGAGGTGGAGCAGTTGATTCAGGTGGCGCTGCTGTGCACGCAGGGGTCGCCCGGGGAGAGGCCGAAGATGGCAGACGTGGTGAGAATGCTGGAAGGAGACGGGTTGGCGGAGAGATGGGACGAGTGGCAGAGGGTGGAGGTTTATCGACAGGAGGTCGAGCTCGCCCCTCACCCTCATTCCGACTGGATCTTGGACTCCACAGAAAATCTGCATGCGTTTGAGTTATCAGGTCCAAGGTGACAATGGAAGTAGTAGACAAGGAAAAGTTAGTTCTCTCTATTTGAAATTTGAATGATAAAAAGTTGTATTGCTGTTGTTATTCTATATTATGAATTGCTCTGTTGAGGTCCATTTTGTACCACTGGCTGCAGATTGCAAGTTTGATGCAGACGCTACGTCCCTTGTGCATAGGGATGACAATATTTGTGTCTTTGACCGATATCTCCGAATCCGAATGAAAATGAGGTGAGGATGGGGTGAGATATCCTAGCCCCGCTCCGCCCAATATATTAAAAATATATTTTTTTAAATAAAATATTATATTTTAAAATGTATATTTAATGAAATAATATTTTATAATACATGTTGAATGAAATTTTTTTTAAGTATATATTTTTATTGAAATAATACTTTTTAATACAATTTTTATTAAAATATAATATGTTTTAATATTTTTTGAGTTGAAAACGGAAAACGGTGAATCCTCGAACTCGACGGGAAACCCTAGTTTCCGTTAGAAATAGGGAATTTTCGATCTAATTTTAATGGAGACTGAGATTGTCAAATCTATCTCAAACCTGTCATGTTGCCATCCCTAGTTGTGAAGTCTCTCCCATATAGTTCGGGGCGGAACCAAAAATTTAAGAAAAGTTAGAAAATTCTTATTAAATGAGTTAAAATTTAACAATTTGTTTAAATATGTTTATTTCTTTTAAAAATTACATGAAATCCTTTTTTACCCATAAAATTCACCCACCCTTTTAACAAGATCGAACCTTCAACTTTTTCTAATTGAATTCAAGATCAACCTTTTGATACTTGTAAGTTAAAATGTACATTTTCATCTGAAACTCGTACTCAAAGATTTAGTTTTGAGAAACGAATCTCTTCCGAGACCTCAACAACCTTGCCGAAACAGACGACGGAGGAGACAAATCAGTGCCGTTTTCAGGAAGACGATCGCGACGACGAGAGATTCTCTTTATCGTTGTCGTGCTCAACATTTGAATCATAAATAGAATAAAAATCAATCTTGTTGTAAAATCGAATTGAAATTTGGGAAAGAATATGTGTTTTGGAGTTGGAATTGGAATTTCGGATGAAAGATGCAAATTGAAATTTGGGAATTGGGATTGGAATTGGGATTGAGATTGAAATTGTAGAATCAAGAATCATAGCGGCTGATGAACAAGGTCTTGGAGAGCAATGCCGATGGTGGTCGCGCAGCCGTCTCGGAGGTTGCTCTCGTGGAACAGAGAATGTTATAAGGGTAGTTTTGTCATTTTTGAAAATAATAAAAATTTCATATAAATTTTAACAGCGTCAGAGCAAATCGTAAATAATTAAATCTAAGTAAACTCAAAAAATATATTTTTTAATTATGTTGAAACACGTCATAATAAGTGCAGTATTGTATAGCATCGATGTAGTAACGGTGTAACAAACAGTTTGAGTTGGGCCAAGATATCAATATCAACGTCCAACATGAAGCTCAAATTTGCTGCAACAGTTGTAAAAAAAAAGTGAAACCGAAGCTAAGAAATAAAAGCCATATAAATGTGTAGCTTTAGAGAACCTTTTTAACAGAGATTGGAAAGGTAAATAGTAGGACATTTATAGAGAGAAAATGAAGGTCTAAGAAGTGAAATAAAGGTGGCTTAGTATTGTATAGGGCACATCCCAATCCCAATCCCAATCCAATCCATCAGATCAGTGATGTGTAATGCACTCTTGCAAGTGTAAGGCTATTTCTTCTTTGGCTATCCCTTCCTTTTGGGCATCATCTCCTTGTGTTGCATTATTTCCATCCTCTTTCTTCTTTCCCCACAGCACGCCGTAGAGCCCACCCACCAACAGTATCGCTCCACCAACACTGCACATTCACACACATGTTTAATTACTAATTTTTTTCTAAAAAGCGAACGATTCATTTATTCAGTATTGACACGCGAAGATCGAGCATCGTCGCGTACAGTTTACGATGAAATCGTAAAATGCAGTTTAGACGACACTCTATCTCTCTAAAAATACCAAAATTGAATCGGTCACTGAACGTCCGTCTGCATACTAACTTGAAAAACCAAAGACATGTGTCGGACAAGACCGATCACTGTCACCAGACAAACATGCTCAGTACGATTAGTTTCACTTTCATGTAATAAGGCCAGCCCAATATCCAAAACTCAGTTGCCATGTGTACATGTTTTTTATCAAGTGAACTGAACTATTATGTATTGAGTGCCGGATCCATAGACTTTTGATTGGGGAACATATTTTTACTAAATAAACAATATACTTTCGTACATAAATATAACTCAAGTCTTTCTTAATAATACATTCATATTAAATATGGCAATTCAAGGAGGGCAGCTCAATTAGATAATTTAGATGATATTTTACTCTAATATCATTATAAATTTTTCTTGTTTGTAGTCATAAGTGGCAGATTGTTTTCTAATGACAAACAAATATAATAATTATAACAAGTCAATAAAGCTAAATAAACAACTTATCTAATAAAGGGGTAAATATTAGGTGGCTCTCTCTCGAAGTTTTCAAGTATTTCACTTAAATCTCACAAAACTCTAAGTTGTTTTATAGAGTTTTTGAACTTACCTAACGTTCCACTTCACATTGACAGTGTTATTTTTTGTGAAAAGTCGACTTTGCCTTTCGTATAAATAAAAAGTTGTTTATGATTTGTCAAACAAATCTTCATCTGGGAAACGACGAGCGAGAGAGACCTTACTTTTGATGGAAAGAAGAAAGGATCGTAAGGTTCGAATTGAAAAACTTAGGGTTTTGAGTTGCTTCTGCACTTAGGATTTTTGTTCAAATTTTCATCTCTACATGTAATTTCTAGGGTTATATGATATACATATACAAAAATCAAAATTAATTTTGCAAAATTAGGGTTACTGTAAAGATTAGGGATTTGGGTAGATTCTGGAATTAGGACCGGACAAATCGAATCAGAGCAATCGTAAGCCTCACTCTGACGTCGTCTTCTACCTCGGGAGCAATCGTAGATCTCGCTCGATTCACACTCCATTCATTCCTCTCCGTTTGGTAGAGATATATGTGGTACCAAAGGCATCCTCTTGTTATTTGACTCCTTCAATTCAACATAACGACACTTTTGCCATTTTTCTTATAAAAATAACTAGCACGTGATGGTCACGTGGTTAATTTTTCACCAAAATTTAATACCGTCCAGGTGAAGTGAGACGTTAGGTAAATTCAGGGCCTCAACAAAACAACTTTAAGTTTCAAAAAATTAAAGTGAAAAACTTAAAAACTTCGAAGGAAGTTCGTGAAATTTTCCATTTAATTAACGAACTAGCAATATGCCAAAGTGTGAGTCCTTCCATTTTGAAAATTCACCAATCAATGTATAACTAAAATAATGGGTTTTGGTAGAGGTTTTAATTAGTACACTAACCTTCCCCAATAAAGGTCTTCTTTCCAGAGGAAGGCTGAGATGATGGCAGTAACTACAAGGGCTAGTGGAGTGAACATTGCAGCGAAGACCGGACCTTTCCTCTCTATCACCCACATTTGTAGCCAGTAACATGTCCCATTCACAATCACACCCTACATTATAACTTGTACATCAAATACATAACATTTGGATACACAACACAATCCAGTGATAAATCCACTACACGAAATCATTATACACTTCACCACTGAGAATTTTCAACAGCATTTCCACTCTTGATTTGATGGCTAAATTTAACAAGAAAATAATAGTGTTCAACTTTCTATATATAGAGACACCAAATTGTGTGCAACTGTTCAAGTCAAATCTCTCGTATGGACAGTGTGTTGATAAACAGTGCAACATATATAGCCTACAAAGTTACACATCCATGATATCATAAAGTGTGCAATATATTTAGTAATTCATATTCGGTTGTTCCCAAAAAGAATGCATATCTTTTTCTTTACCGTGGCACACATTATATATACACCACTTTATAGGGTTATGTCAAAGTGAAATGTTAAGTTTAAGTATAATTTTCTAAATTAGTAGTGATAATGTCGTTTAGCCTTCACTCCTAAAAGAATCTTATATCACTTAAATGTATTTCTAGTTTTTATAATGTTCGACTCAATATTCTCTTTACATTTCTAAATCTTTTTGATGATTTATACTCACATTTCTTCTGCTCATAAAAGGCTTATGTCAACATTCTCATGGTAAATCAATATATTTGGGTAAATATATATCATTCTTTATAACTAAAAGTTAAATAGGTTTAGTGAGATATGATTATATCAAAGTCATTTTTTGCAGAGATAATTGTTTTTAGATGCGTCGGTTGAAATCACTTTACATCTTGGTACACTTATTTGGTATCGTTACAGATTTAGCCAAAATTTCATATATAGTTACGTGAAAATAAACATAAATAAAAATTTTGGGTGACTTGACAAATTTAAGTGGAAAATGGTGTTGACGGTTGTAGCTAACTGTAATTATTCTTTCTTTATAACTTAAACTTAAATATTTTCTAGTTTGATGCGATGATATATTTTATATTTGACTCTTAATTTTTCTTATTAATTCGAGGTGGATTTATACAAGAGTAATAACATAACAAAACAATCATTATAATACAAGAGTGAGTTTATATATATATATATATATATCCTAAAATGAATTTGTTTTAGAACACAATGAAGTGTATATATAATATATAGTTGAAACTGAAAGGTAATTAGGGAAGAACATACACAATAAGCAACAGAGAGAAGGTGAAGATCCCAACCAAGCTTCCAAGAAGAAGGCTTGTTATAGTCAACAGCCACTGCCCACAATGCCGATTGCATGCAGCTAAACATGCATTGCAGTGTTGTTAGCCTCAGTTTTGCCGGATATTGCTTCATTATTGGGCCCTATTTAATTTACACCTTAATTATTAGTTAACAAACATTAATTCAATGGTCCCAACAATCATATATATATATATAATATAGACCTGCATAATAAGCCATAAAGACCAGGCAGTGTTGGCAGCGATCATCATCAGAGACCCTTTGATCAAGTCGTGCCTGGAGCAACCATCGTGACGATCGACGGCTGCTGTATCACGCCAGTTCATCAGCTTCAATGGAGGTCCCTTCACGAAAGCGAACTCCAACGCCCCACAAACTCCTACCACTGACCCCAACACCTTTGCAATTCCATACCATTGTTTTATGCCAATTCTCTCCATCCTTCAATATACACGCACCAAAATTCACGTGACCCATTTTTTTTTATATTTAGTCGTGATTTGAGACACTAAAAAAAAAGAGGAACCTAGATGAAATGAAAATGACAATACATATGTACTGTTAAGTGTCAGTTCCTGAAATAAACAAATTATTTTCCAAAGCAGCACCACAACACCAAATTCTTTGGTGTTAGAAGTGGATTGGAGTGAAAAACCAAATTATTATTATTATTTTATAATTTTAGTGTCCTCGATGTATGGATGCATTCTAATACAAATATGGTACAACGTTTGAACATCCGAACTTCTACTAGATCTGACGATAATTTGTCTTGGTGTGCGATACGTGACAGCGAAGTTCTACCACGATCATTTTCACTGTTCTACCAGTTCACACTCAATTTCTACCAGGTCAATATGCTCCTACCAGTGCACACTCAAATTCTGTCGGTTCGGACGGTTTGTATTTCTAACCCGATTTGTATTCGATGAGTAAAGAATTACCTTAAGAGAAGAGCCATGATGAAGGTAATGGCCGGAATTATGTTAGTAGAAGCTGCGGCAAATGTTGCAGATGTGCAGCTTATTGCCGTGTAATACAAGTTTAAACTCACCGTAAGCCTGTAATAATTATACACACACAAAAAAAGACTTAATAAAAATGATTAGCAGCTGACTAAATCATAAGCCTTGTTACGCACCCGAATAGCGAGACCATGAAGATTTTGCAGATTAAGTAGTAGGATAGAGGAGCAGCCTTGTTACTGCACATGTTATATATAAATGAACAAGAAATTAACTAATACACGGGTCGACAAATACGCGTATGATTCGAATGGCGCTGACCTCTCGAAGAAGAAGGCGAAGGGAGACAAGGCGAGGGTTGCGAAAGCTTGGCGATAGACGACGAAGACAAAAGGGCTCATTCCCTTGAGGATTGCAGCTTTGGAGAGCAAGGCCATGCCTGCATACACAAACTGTATCAACATAACTGCTATGTACAACTTGTGCTGGTGCAGAGCCTTTGAGTCTCTCGTTATAATGTTCATCGTCATCGTCATTGTGTTCTCATTCAGATTTGAGTGTGTGTGTTTATTGGTTTTGGCTGATAGGAACTCTTCATTTTATAGGCAATGTTGAGTTCCACTAACATCACACTGTGTGTCTCCACTTTTGAACTGATCACCTGTTCCATTGTTAATCACGTGCCCAATTTGAGTTTTCTTTTTGGTGCAATAAGTTTTGTACCGTTGTCGAATCGACTTCAGTATTACCCGATAATGACACGCAATCATGGACTTGTTAACGGGGCTTAATCAAATTTACGAGGGAAATATACACTTTCGTACACCTAATTATATCACTTTTACACTTTCATATTTTAGTTATTTTTTTGTTTTTAGTACTCTAACTATCATTTTGTAACAATCTACTCTTAAAATATCAAAAATACTTATAAAATTGAACCAGTTCAATTTTAACGGTCTCTGATTCAGCTCGGTTCAGCAAAAAGATCAAACCATAACCTCATCTTCAACCTCTCTCTCTCCGACCACCTCGATTCCAGCAAGTGAGCTCCATTTTTTCGAGTTCACCTTTTCTATTTTTTCTGGCGAGTGAGCTCCATTTTTTCGAGCTCACCTCTTCCACTTTTCCGGAAAGTAAGCTCCATTTTTTCGAACTCGCCTCTTCCAATTTTTTGGCAAGTGAGTGAGTTCCATTTTTCCCAGCAAGTGAGCTCCAATTTGTCGTCATCGCCGGTGAGCTTGTTGTTTCCTACCTCACGACCCTCATGAAGCCACCAAGATTACTTAGAGAGACTTCCCAATCTTTTCAAAGGTGGTTCATCCGACACTTAATTTCAACGTTGGACAATTTCTTGATTTCAAAAATTGAACGGGTTCAATTTTGGATTTCTAAACCAATTTGAACCGGTTCAATTTTAGTTTCTTAAATCAATTCAATACCAAAGGTAGCTTACGTATTTTTTTTGTATTGTAGGAGTAGGCTGTTCCAAAATAATAGTTAAAGTATCATAAAAGAAAAGAAAATTTAACATATGAAAGTAAAAAGTAATATATTTAAGTGTACTAAAAATGTCATTTTCCCAATTTATAATAGCTGAGGTTCAATTCGGCACATAAAAGTTAAATTTGAGGTTGTCCTTGAAAAATGTTCAAATTTAGTTCGATAATTAAATCTTACTCATGAATATGTTTTAATATTTGATACAACATGTGTATCAAGTAAAATTTAACATGCTGACTAGCAAGTGTGTCAGAATTAATTAATAAGATTATACTCAAGCTCTGTTATTTATATAAATGAGTCCAAGTTTAATTTGGTCTGATGTTATTATGACAAGCTTGACCGAAGTATTTAAGGGTTCGAACTATGAGAATAAATTAGGTGAGAACCGAAATTTTATGTGAGAACAAACTTTGACTATTAAAAATAAGTGAATGTCTGTCGAAAATAATTGAATATTCAATAAAAATGGTGATATGATCCAATAAAAGTGAATGTCAAACGGAAATAGGTAAATATCTAACGGAAACACTTTTACCATTAAAAATAAATGAATGTACAACAAAAATAAGTGAATGTTTAGTGGTTCTCGTGTTTTCACGGCACATTTAGTTTGCAGTCGAACCCTTCCCTTCGAACCGTTGTTGAGGGTAGTGACGTGAAAAACTCGCATAATTGAGAGTAGTGATCATAAATTTCCTTTTTGGAAATATACTCTAAAATTTATCACCTAATTCTAATCTCAAACATAAACCTAATCTTCGCCTTTACCGATTAACTCTTCGCCTTGAACTAGAGGTCAACTATCTGCTGCAAGAAAGAAATTAACTCTCCAGTTGCTTCTGTCGTAGGTCCTTCAATTTATTCGGCAACAGAATCAACAAACGGAGACTATCAACTCGATGTGGATATAGATTTTGTTGAATTTTAGAGAATGTGAGCCTCAATGGAAGCTCGCCGAAATACATTGCTCTCTAGTCCGGGGTCTGTCAATAGACTTCAATTTCTTCTCCTTTTTTAATTTTTGAAAATGCCACTATGCTCTTTAAACTTTAATTTCAGTGTGAGTATAACTTTTTGCATTAAATCAACAATTAGTTTTTTTTCTTCTAATTATTTGGTTAAGGGTATATGTTAATATTTTGACGGAATGTAATAAGTTAAGAAAATAGATGGTTAAAATCTTGCAGAGAATAAAAATAGAATTATGTACAGTCAAGGGCAAATCGTTTATACTATTACATGTAATGTGACATTTTCGCGTATTTCTTATTATTATAACATGTATTTTCATAAAATTATTATGACAAATGAAAAATTGAATTATTTTTCTTTTATTCCCTCTAACACATCTCACTTTCCCTTATAAGTATAGGAAAATGCATGCCTTAGTGTTATATTTGAGTAATTTTCAAGAGTTCTCACTCAACTGTTGGTTCTCAATTTAGTATGCCCTTGTATACATAACTAAGTATATGATCATTAGATTTCCTTAATGGAGAGTGGATCACTAGTTGAAGCTCCTCTCTCTCGCCGAGACTCCAAACTCCAGGTTCTCCCTTTTTTTCGTCTCAATATATTTTCAGTTTCTCGAATTATTTTTGCAATTCCGTGCCCTAAATTGCTTGATTTCTCTGTGTTGTTTGTGCCCTAAGACGCCAAGCTTGAGATTGATGATCTGATTACAACAATGAAAGCAACCTAGAATTTATGCATTTTTGTTTTTTTTTCTGGATTTCTGTGTTTGCAGTTTCTTCAATTTGTTCGACTTAGGCAGTTGCACTGTTATTCGCCGATCCATATACTTCAGTGTTTTTTCCCATTCAGTGAAAAATGTGGAATTTCGCATAAAAGAGAGCCATTTCCGACTGGAAATTATGAAAATTGTTTTGGGTAGAAAAAATATGGGAAAATGTGAATATAGTTTTAGGGTTTCGAGAATTATGCTTTCTATGATCTTGCCTCAGTCAATGTTTATAATTCTAGGAGAAGTTAGTGTTGCAAAGCTTAAGAGCTATAGTCTTGAAGATAATAGTGTATGGGAACCAGAAATGCTTTGTTGTGTTCTTAATGAATTTTAGAAGGTTAGGTTGAAGAGAAGTAAGCGGTGGTGTCGTTTTTGGGTCGGGAAGGAGCTTCAATGCGGCACTAATCGGTTTAGCGGGATATCTTATGTGTTAATTGTTTATTGGTCAGTTTTTGTGCATATCCGTTGTTGCTTAGAGGGCTTTATAGCGGTTAGGACGGCTTTGGTTTTCTTCCTCACCAAGGCAAGTGAGGTTCCCAGCTGTGCTAGAGTGGGCTAAGGTCTGGAGGAGAGAAGGAGCCGTATAAATGGCATGTTGTGTGCGGTTTAGGGTTTATGGTTATGGACATTGTAGTTTGCCTCTTAAGGATTGTAGTAGGGTTTTGGCCAAAAGGTTTAGATTTAGCTTATCTTAGTATATGAGTAATTTTAGAGTCATCGATCCTTATTTGGTTGTGTTTTCTGGAAATTTTGAATCTGGCATGTTTCTGATCTTCGCTTTGTCAGCTTAAATTCAATTGTTTTGATATGATAGGCTATTGGACGTGCATCTTGGATTTGTATCCTTGAAAAGTGCAGGTGAGGTGGTCCAGAGATTGCGTTTAGTACTGAATTGAAGCACGAAAACAGCCGACTCATTGAGATGGGGACAGATGATTCTCCATGTGATGAAAACACATCGAGCCAATCTTTCCTAGGAGCTGGAGTTCCTGCTCTAAGTGATGTCATAGCTTTACAGCAATATGAATTCGAGCAGTCACTTGCAAATCAGCAGCTCTGGTCTCAGCAGCTTGCTTTGGAGCAGGAGGCTAAGATAAAAGCGGCTGCTGAACAGGTTCAAAAGCAAGTGTCGGACCTTACCAAAGTGTTGAAAGGGGGAGATAATGCTACTCCAAATGTGGAAGCGCTAGAATCTTTCCATGCAAGGTATGGATTTAAAACTGTCACAAATTAATTGATTATTTTTCAAATAGTTTTGATTAAGGTCATCTGTTGGACATGTCACATTTCCTCTTACTGAGCACTTATCACTCAAGCAGAGATTAGCATTGTTCAAATCTTATTCACATTAATCGTCTATGTCTGGGATGTTTGAGCCATTTCATCTTAAAGCTTATGGGAATAATAAATCTTAAAGCACAAAATGGATCCCCAAATCATTGAAGTGGAGGACAAAAACATAAAGCTAAATATAATGCTTGAAAAGGCGAAAAGTATACCATACATATAGGATAATCAATCAATGCTATTATCCAATCTATATTTTGATCCATGCATGTAATGTCTATGCAGTGTGCTATTGCTTAAGGTTGTAGTTTAAAATCCTACTGTAATCTCTTAACCTAGTTGTGCAAAGAATCAAGTATATGCCTCTTTTATAGACTATTCTACTGGTTTGAATTACTACTTGAAATAGTTTGTTTTGACATATTTACTACCGGAGATGCCTTAATTAAATTATCTGCATTCTCCCTGGTTATTGTCAGTTGCTATAATTTGCTGTATTCGAATTTGATAAAAATGGAAAATGGGAGCCACATTACCTTGCATAATTATTAACTGGTGAAATCTACCATAATTTTCTGTTTGTTGGAACATGTTAAATGAAGTCATTCTAATTCTGAATCCTAAGTTACTGGTGCGGCTATCTAAGTCATTAGGTGTTGTATGATTCGCCCAAGCTTGCAGTTGACTAAAAATAGTTTCCTGTGAAAATTTTAATCCTTCAGCATGATTAGCCCTTTTTATGGTATTCATATTGTATAGGCATGTTCATGATCTTAGGCAGCATTCAAAGTCCCTGCCGGATCTTTCAAAATCTGAATGCGAATTGGCATGTCCGGATAAATTGAAGAAAGAAAATGAAGTCTCTTTACCGAAATTCAAGGACCATCATAGATCTAGTCCCCTTTCTTCTGAAAGATATAGAAAGGAAAGCTGTCGCGAGGAGAAAGATAGAGACAGGAGGAGTAGGAGCAGGGATAAGATAAGGGGCCGGGACAGGGACATGATAAGGAGTAGGAGCAGGGATAAGATAAGGAGCCGGAGCAGGGACACGATGAGGAATATGAGCAGGGACACGATAAGGAGTAGGAGCAGGGATAAGATAAGGGGTCGGATCAGGGACACAATAAGGAATAGAAGCAGGGACAGGAGGGAAAGGAGAAGGAGTCGGAGCTGGAGCAGGAGCAGGGACAGGAAGAGTCGGAGCAGGAGCAGGGGAAGAGCAGTGGACAGACACAGAGAAAGAAGTAGGAGCGGGAGCAAGAGCAGGGGGGCAGCTTTAGACGGGAAGCACAGAAAAAAGACTAGTGAGAGGAGCAGGAAGGTTCAGACACATAACGAAGATGATACATTGAGATCCCCCCCATCACATGTCTCAAAATCCCATATACCATCAAGGATCTCTAGTAAAGGTCACTCAAGTGCATATCATTTGAAGGACAACGATGTCACTAATACAATCGCGTCGAGAGAGGACACCGGCACAGAGGAACAGAAGGGAAAGGACGGGAAGCGGATTAAGAATGACAATCCTATAGGAGAAACACCGCCTGACGGGTTTCTGATGAAAGAATCACCAGGGGGATATAATTACAACAAACCTGTTTCCAGCAAGTCTGCTCCAATCTCCACTAACTATCAAACTGCTGGTTGTGATGGAAGATCATTGGAAATAGTAAAAGGCAGCACTGACTTGAATGTGGATTCAACGGCTCCTGCTCCTCTGGACCTTCCGAATCCAATTGACCGTTCGCTAAGCATCTCAGAGGAAGGAGAGATAGTACAAGGTGATTAGTAAACACGTAATATCTAGAATGAAAACCTACTGGTTCCACGTAGCTTGAGAACCTATCTCTTGCTTGATTTTGGTTTGATTTGAAGTGTATTTTTCTGCTTCCATAGGCATGTGCGCCCATCACTAACTTGCATCATGAACAGGTACTGGTATATTGGAACTCAACATGGAACCTCTGGGTGCTACTGATACGTGCTAGTATGAACACATTAAGATCTTCAGCGATCTGTGCTCACTGACCTTGCTGTGAAATATCTCGGACTGAATGGAAACTAAGAAAACTACAGAAATTACAGGGTACAGCTTTAAAGTTGTTGGGATGCAGCTTCTTCCAACAGTCAGGTACCGTGCAGCTTACTCTTCCTGAACGACACCATATCAAGACATGAGATTTGTTCTGTTCTGTTCTGCTCTCAGTCTTGCTGTTTTGACTCCCAAGTCCCAACTATAGGAACAAAACACTTGAATTCCAGTCATGAAGCTCTTTTCAAAAGGTACAGGTTTGATATTAGTACCGTAGCTCAAACTATAACGAGCACGCCACAAATATAAGTATTTAACCACTCAGGTAAATAGCATTTTGATGGTTTTTAAGTAGTTATTCAGAAATTTAGACATTTATTTTCTTCTCGTTTTGTGCAAGTTCTTCATCTGTGTGACAAGCACAGACACCTAAAACTCATGCATCACAGTAAGAATAGCAAGAACTTAACAAGACCTAAAACTCATGCATCACAGTAAGAATAGCAAGAACTTAACCCATCATGATTCTATGAATAAGCACAAAAACACCAGTAGAACCAGCGAAATAATTTGGGCATGAGGCTTCACGGAGTTCCACTCTCATTAGGTTTTTTTTTTAATAAACCCCTCTTTAGGTTAATATCCTAAAAACCATAAGAAATCTTAAAACGAGGTACCCTTTAATTGTAATATGAGAAAACGTCACTATGTTACTGCTAGAATAAGCTATTTGTTATTTTCTTTTAAATTACATCGAAGTATATCCACCTGCAAAACTCTCTCCATTCTCTCAGCGGGATCAAACCCTCAATCTCTCGAATAGAATTGGTAGATTGTAAGGTTGCCTCTACATCAATTGAGGTGAACGACAAGTTTACTCCCTCATATGGAAACATTCTTTAGAATAATACTCTATATCAACACCTCGTTGGAAATATTATCTATCTTATCGTCATGTGCCCAAACACTGCATATACAGTTCATATTGTCAACCAATTTATTTGTATATCCAGCATATACAGTTCATATTGTCAACCAATTTATTTGTATATCCAATACGAAACACTACAAGTCTCAAGGATTAAACTTGCACTGTAAGCTATTGCTTCTTCCTCGCAACTCTCTTATATATTTAAGAATAAGTGAGAAATAAACGAGTGTTGTCCACTTGAGCACCAAGGCAAAATATCGAGCCTTTTGTGATACTACCTCCAAACTTCTATGGTTATGATAGCATCTACATGATACGAGTGCTGCTCATAGTTTTGTTTAATCTATTTAACGTGAAATCATAGTATTACTAATGCTGATCATGACATCTTCCATAATTGCACCAAACATATAGAGAATGATTGTCACTTCATACATCATCATCCCACTCAAGACACCATTACTTTGCGCTCGATCCCTAATGATGATAAGACCACCAATATCTTTACTAGGTCATCAATTCATGAATGTTTCAATATTTTAGCTTGCAAACTCAATTTTGAGTTTTGTTTCAAAAGTCTTGAGTTTGAGAGGATATTAATATATAATATATATGCACGAGACTTCTTCCTTTGTAAATATGGGATATTTATGTAATGTACCAATCTTCTCTTTTAATGATCAACCACAACAACAAATAGCTCTTTCCTAGTCTCCACTTGTCCTGTGCACACGTGCCACCCATTTAGTGGAAGTGCACCAAAAATTCCATCCCCTCAATGACATGTTAAAATTCATTCTTCCCCTTATTATCTCAACCTCAACGCTCTCTATTTATCAAAGCCTCCACCACAAAAACACACCACCTCTCTAGCTACTTCTTAGTTACCTCAAAAAAAAAACACCCAAAAGCTCAAGAGAGGCCTAGCCAGTGATGGATGTCAAAAAAACTATCATGCTCATAATGGTGATGGTCATGACTCTTGGTCTCGTGCCATCTTCCATCAATGGTCAAGCTCCCATGGACTCTCCCTCCATCGCGACGCCTCCTACCATGATGTCCATGCCGCCAATGACCATGGCGTCGCCGCCCACCATGATGTCCATGCCTCCAATGGCCATGGCGCCTCCTCCCAGCATGGACATGATGCCTCCACCAATGTCCATGCCACCAATGGGCATGCCATCGTCTCCTCCCATGTCGGACATGGCGTCCCCTCCCGCTCCGATGGCTCCGGCCATGGCCCCGGGGGCGATGGCCCCGGGGGCCATGGTCCCGTCCACCTCCACCGACGGGTCAGGGGCCTTTAGGCTCCAATATGGAAGCGCCGTGGCGTTGCTTGGGCTTGGAGGAGCTATGGCTCTTCTTTTCTGAGACTCTGTGGTTAAGGGTGGTCACTAGGCATTTGTTTTCTTACATTTAAATAAATCGTGTAGATTGATAGTTTATGATATTTGTTTGTGTTTTCATGGTATCTGTATATATCATCCTCATTTGTGATGGGTGATTTGAGATTTTATGGATGTTACATTTCTTGTGTATCATTTAGATTGTCTGAATAAAAATAATAAGAGAGAGCCTAGCTTCTTATTGTTTTGTCTCTTGATTGATAGGAATAGTAACATATTGGGTTTTGTCAAATTTGTACCTGCTCGTATTGAACGGACGCCCGATTTGCTCGAAATCTGCGAAATCTTTTTAAGTGTAAGACCCGTTCAAAACCTATTGAGTATGGGGATTTTCCAAAATGCGGCCCGAATTAATTATTATAATTTATAGATATTAAGAAATTATAATATATATTTAAATATTTTTGGGTGGGGTTCGGCTTCAGATCGAGTATATGTCTGCCCGCACCCGCCCAAAAACCTGGTCAAAAACCTGCATTCAAATTTGTTCGGGTTTCACCTGTTTCGATCGGAGAAAGTGCATCGTGTACCTATCGAGTTCATATTATTTTTTCTATCCCTACCATTGATGGGTTTTTGCTTTAATTTTCACATGTAATTCAAATATCTTGAATTAAATTAATTGAGGAAACAATATTTAATACATAGAAAGAAGGGTGGGTGATTGGTTTGTAGGGTAGATGGAGGAGTGGTGGTGAGTTGAAGTTAAGGTATGGAAAATATGAGTGGAAGAGAATGGGAATTTGGAAATGAGGAGGTGTGTCCTCCACTCTTCTCTTGTAGGCATATTTAACAAGTGGACAAGATGAGAAGTTGATGCCTCTCTGCCCTTAGTGGCGCATATGGAAAGAGAGAGGACTGTTTATGGGGCGGAAAGTGATGTTCACGTGCCCATTTTAGCCCCACCCCAACCCTCCAAAACAAAATTTTATCGACCCCAAGCGGTACTTTGTACATACAAGTTTTTTTTAAACAAGAAACTATATTTTCGAAGTTTTACAGTTATACCGTTCAAATCTCGTTTCAAATATTAGACGTGTAAAAATATAGTTTTAGGAGTAAATTTATTATGTTATACTTTGGTACTCAAATACTTTATTGATAGAAAACATATAATAAATAATATTATTGATATTGTTGTTGTTATGAATTATAATAAGAGGAACCCTTTATGTAAAGTATCAGCACATGAGCTAAGTTGAATGTAAAATAAAAAAATGTTGAAATAAATAATTCATGAGTACACAAGTGTGAAAAAAATAAGTCTCATGTGTACACACACGAACATGAAAGTGAGAAATTAAATAAGTCTCACATGAAAATAATATGAAATAAAATAAATATATCTATGAAGGAGTTAAAAACACTCAACTAATAAAATTGACATTTTAATTATGAAATTCAATTTTACATTGTTTCGAGGCAAGAATCCTGACCAACTTTCATGTATAGAAATAACTTTTACACAAACTTAATTATTTTCACACTTTTAATATATAAAAGATTATGAGCGACATAAGGAGATGGGATAGTAAATATAATTATTATTGACTAATTATTGGTGATACAAGACAAAATTCTGTAATGAGTGAGAATAAACATTCATATATGTATATTAGAGCATAATCGAACTTCTACCAAACCACTTTAGTTTATAAAAAAGTAATGGCATACAAATGCAATGATGAAAATAAAGGGTTGTGCTTTATCATCTCGACAAAGTCAAAGGCAAAAGCATCGAGTTCCCACAATAATGCAACATTCCTAGGAACAAAATATAGTTCGTGGCAGTGCAACAAAGCAATAACAATCGAAACTGCGTTGGCTTACCGCTTATGTAAGAATGAACTGT
Source organism: Geranium rotundifolium (assembly GCA_963920655.1). Lineage (NCBI taxonomy): Eukaryota > Viridiplantae > Streptophyta > Magnoliopsida > Geraniales > Geraniaceae > Geranium > Geranium rotundifolium. The sequence continues at coordinate 7,701,868 of OY987313.1, forward strand.
GAAGCCGACATGGCCATTTGACATATTCTGATTTTTGGGAAGAAAAAAAAGAAGAGAAATTAAGTGTGCTAGTGAAAGTGACAAATAAGTAGAGATGCCAAATTTTTGGAAGAAAAAAGAGAGAAATTAAGTGCCAATGAACATGACAGATGAGTAAAGATGCCAATTTGTTTGGAAGAAAAGTATTGAGAAATTATGAGCTGATGAAAATGACAAATAAGTAAGGATGTCAAATTATTTGGGAAGAAAAGAAATTGATAAATTAAGTGCAAATGAAAATGGAGTGTTATTTGTGTACAAGGGGTCAGTTCCTAACGTGTGTAAGGTTTTCTCGTCTCGGCCGATTGTTAAGTTATGCGGCATAAGTTTTCTATACACATGGCGGAGGCCGTCTACAATTGGGATCGGTGGAGTGCAGGGGAGCATCGAGGCGGATCTGTAGATGGCAGTGGAGGTGCAATGGGTTTTGAGGAACATCGTGAGCACGCGGTTTCTGATGAGGGTGAGGTCGTACAGAAGAGTGGGTCAGGATTACGGAGTTTCCCCGTTCGTACGAGGTGTAGGTCATGTCTCTACATGATGCTAAACGGGTCGAGTCGAACATATTTGCATCTATTATTAGTGATAGGTGTTGTGTACTGTCCACTTCTGAAACATGTGTTTTTATTCATTTTTCTAATCGCTCTTGTAATTATGTAGCTCGTAAACTAGCAGGTACGCTTTAACTAACAGTAGCTGAGATCATGGTGCGGGGTCTGTCCCACCATCTGTTGAATCAGCTGTCCGATATGATGTCGAGTTAGTTGCTTCATAATATTTGTGTTTTTCCCTCAAAAAAGTGCTAATGAAAATGTTATAAGAGTATACAGATGACAAACTAAACGATGATTTTATATTCGTGTCTCAATTAGGGTAGGTCAATGTAAAGTTGGCTCAATAACTTTTGAGGTCTAAAATAAAAGTAACTAGTAGAATCTTGTTTAGGGAAACAGATTTCAAAATGGGCTTAAAATATTTATATTATTTAATTATTTGAGTTTAAAACAATTGTTTCATTTGCTTTACGTACGACTTGGCCCTAAATAAACGTGAACATTTTTTAAGAATCAATAAGTTTAGATGTGATTTAAAATCTCCGTTCATATAAAATTGGCGTAATTCCCGCTCCGTATTCAACATATATTAAAATAATATTTTAATCTATTTATTCAAATAAATACTATTCTACTTACAATATTTTAAAACTAATTATGAGACAAGTTTTGGAAAACAACAAATTTTTGGTACCACATCGAGGACAGGGCAAGAAGAGGATAAATTGGTTTCTTTCGATTTTCACTTTGGGACCAGACATGAATACAAGGATTGGGTCACAAACAACCAAGCCAAACAAAACTCACCCATATTACATTATTGGAATTTTTAATTGTGTGCAACAGAGCTGTGAAACGCCGCCATTTAGGGTTAAAAGGCGCTGCTAATAACGGCAACACAGGTTAAAAGACCTACAGTTCGCTGATAAAATAAAATCTTTAACGCTTATGTCCGCTCGACTAGCACCTATGATTTTTACACCATTGTTGTGTGGCTCGACTAGCACCTATGATTTTTACACCATTGTTGTGTGGCAAAGCGTGTGAAGCAGAGTTACGAACATTGAGGATAACTAATTACGTTATTAAAATTTAATACATTGCATACATGCACACTATTTTTGTACATCCCCTATACAATGTCAGTGGGATGAGTTAAGTTATGGCATAAAGTGTGACTACAAATGAAAGTTAACTTTTGAACCAAGTTGAAATCAAGTCTCAACAAAATATAGAAAATGACTTTTCACTCAATTACCATGCTGAATCAAACACCCATATATCAGAAACCATACAGATTCAATTTTAATTATGTATCTGATGTAACAATTAGATCCAAACTCCATGCAATTTCACAAGCTAAATGAAAGTCTAGCAACTAGCATGTATCTTCCTTAAATATGCTTTCAGGGTACTTACTAATTTTTAGCATATTTTCAACTCTTAAATTGAAGAGCTTCTGATAAACTACAAAAAATGACAAAACTAATAGAATGATTGAAAAGGCACACAAGCATTCACACTCCCAGCAATTCAAAACGAGCGGCTCATCTGAGACAAACTTAAGACGGGGTTAGTCCTTCCTGATAACCATGCAGAAAAATAAAGTATTGGTCCTCCTCACCAAGCGTCTTAATTACACCAAAGAAGTGGAAAGTGAATTTGAGAGCGCACTGTGCTGCAGTATACAAGCTCAACAACTACACTTGCTCCAATCATTTCTACGACAGCTCTTCCTTGTTAAACTTGTTCCATGCTTCCTGCAACATATCAAAGTCGTATCTAAATTTTGTAAAATGGGAATGGAAGAAGAAGGATACGGGGGAATGAGAAGGGACATAGAGACAAAAATACGGGGAAAGGTGCAGCCAGTGTGCATGTATATAAAAACTTAAAAATGTGGAAAAGGTTGAACAAATGGAACTCATACATCATCAGCAAGAACCTATCCATCAAGAAAAATGAAAGCTATACAATAATTTCATAAGGTGAAGAAAAAAAATTGTCCGGTTAAAAAATTGAGTTGTAAAATTATCCTCGAGTTAGAAGAGACACTAGATCTTTAAACTTATCGAGAAAGAAAACCGACAAGGAGAAAATGTAATTATATATACCAAGTGTAAAACAAGAAAGTATTGATGCTAATTCACACATTTATATGCACTAGGATTCATGCTTACGAGTAGAATAGGTAAAACAAAGGCAGGGCCGACAGAGTATTTTAACTGCCTTCGGTACTGAGAGAAGTGGCAAGGTACTTACCTTGAGGATATCAAAAACCTTCTCGGCAGTATACTTTTGCTGAAGAGTGGCACCTTTTTGTTGAACTTTATCGGGATGAATACATAATGTTGCCTTTCTATACACTTTTTTAACTGAGGTGGAAGTAATCATATCCGTAAGAGAAACTGGCTGCCAACCACATTCAGGCCAGAGTACCTGTCCATCATTCCAAGAAGGTTTAGTTCAGAAAAAAATTTAAAATCCAATTTTGGTGATGAATAACACATTTTCTAGGCGCAACATTAAATTGGTAAATAGCAGTGTGCAACTTGAGGCACATTAAGGGAACCCTGGGACAAGGGTTGCTCAATGAAGTCAACGGATATACAAAGGTATTGTGTATCTAGATGCTGGCATCATAATTGCATATTTCTTATTGTACTTGGATATTCGACTTTCGATGTACTAAATATATTTCCTAAACAAATATATAGACAATATAAGGGATTCAGGGGTTCTTGTAGCCCTTGGCAATGGACAAAGAACAAAAAGGCATCATGTTTGGAAACATGAAAAATATCCATCTTTTACTTCCAAGAAAAAGACAAACAAGGGGGCTCTGGCATTAGCAACTTCATGTAAACTGATCACTGAAGTAACAATTACAATTAAAATAACTCCGATGTAACTTCATTATGAGTTTCGAAGGAAGACCAATAGAAAGATGAGATGACCGGGGAGAAGCAAATATGTCGGCTAATGTATAGAGCATTTAGTGTAAGAAGATTGTTAGATTTTAACATTGTGCTAGATATAAGGGTTTGAGCTTCCCATAACTAAACCTCGAGTTTATTAGTCGGATTTGACTTTTGCTTTTATATATAACTCTATTTTTCCCTCATTAAGCAACATGGGTTTTATTATTCAAAAAAAGATAAAATAAAGCTAGAGTAGAAGCAGAGAAGAGTTGATTAGAACTAAAAATCAGAGTAGAAGTACAGTGGCATACTTGGTGCAATGATGACAATAGGGCACGCATATTGTTTTCTTTTCCTGCAGCCCACCGCTTTACATCAAAATCCACAATCTCCGCAATCCTCTGCACAGATTGAGATTAAAAAGGCTGGGTAAAGATAATTCAGGAGTCTGCGATGTAAAATAGAAGAGAACACAAAATAATATTAATATGAAGGAATTACCAAAACTTCAATAAATAATATTGAGATTTGGTACTTCCTAATGTTCTTCACGAGACATAGTATGATGATGAAATGCTTACACATCTCTCATTTTGTTCCCTTTGAGTTTGAAGATCACGTTGGGTCATATCAGCCAATGCTTTTGCCTGAACATATAATGATCAGTAACTAGACGACCATCAAAACAAAGTAAAGGACAAACATAAACTACAGTATCGGTACAAACTACAGATTTCATGATTCACAAAATAAAGGGACATCAGATTATCTCTTTAGAGAATCAAGTCAGTTAACCACTCTTATAAACATCAATCTGAACTCTTCGAAATTGAAAATAAAGATTATATTCATCCACCACAACACAAAAATCCTATCAATCCAAATTCAACAAAATAATTGAGATGATTAGGAGGATCACACACCGCACGCTCCTCGGTTCTTTTAAGACGTCCCATTCTTGCTCTTCTTCTTTCTTCACTTTCCCCATCCACCTCCTCAAACTCTCCAAACATTGGGGAAGCTTTAGCAAAAGAAAAGTCAATCTTATTAGGACCAAAATGTGATGCAAAATATATTGTTGAGTACACATTCATTATTCATCTCTAGCAAATACCTCCAAAAACTGAAGAAAGGTCATCAACAAGATTAGTTTCAGAAGAAGCCCTCTTTATACTGGATGACGACCCTGAAAATGTACTTTCGCCCCCTTCAGGCTCTTTTTTATTTGGCACCTGTGCATCAATGACCGGAAATGGCAAGTTCTTCATAGAGCAACCGAAAAGATTTTGATGCTGTTGAAAAAATTATATACTTTTTGCATCTATATTTCTCACCGAAGTTGTATTCCTTGACTTTGGGGCACTGGATGATCGAGTACTCATACTGAAAAATGATTCTAAATCACCATCACCTTTTTGTTGATTTTTCATTGCAGCGCCGTCGGCTACCTTATCTCTACTAGGTTTTGCATTTTGCCTCTCTTTAACTCCCGTACCTAGATTGCTTGCCTTCTTAGGAACAGTTGGAACCTTTAACTTCTCTTTATTATAATTATTTCCTGGCCCGCCCATTGCAAAGTCTTCGAGTTCATCTATCTCAGACGCATAAGAACTCTTAACTGTATCATGAAAGGCTGGCTAATGTTAAAGGAGAATAAAGTAAGAAATGTCATTTAGTTTTTTCTCTTTTTTTCATACAAAAGGAAGAACCTTGATCAGGCTTCACAACTTGCGATGGTTTGGGAGGTGGCCTCAATTTTAGAGAAGCATTTGATGAAACATTGAGTTTTGTGCCTCCAGAAATGTTAAAATGAGTGTTTTCTTGCAGTGGGGCTGAGAAAAGATCTGGTGAAGAATATGCAGTGTTTGATGTAGACTCTAATACTGCAAAAGGGTCTTCTGACTTCATAAAGGTAGAATTAGTTGGCTGTCGAGGTTGATTTGTCTGCATATGTGCTCTGCAAATGTGTGCGAGAACAAAAGAATCAATTTCAATCTTTTACTTTCATACCATCAAGTAAAAAGGCATACAGTATCTCCTAAATCCACTTAGAACAATTCCCTAGCTCCTTAAAAACTAATCAACCAATATGTGTTCCAGTAAACTAAATTTGTATTTGTAGTTAAACATATAAATGCCAAAGGAACTTTCTCATAAAGGGTGATAAAAAAAAGCTGCTCTTGACAGAGTTATAAGTTTCAGGATACCCAGTATTAAACTAATGCTATAATCAGGATTTGAAAGATCAAAGAATTGAATCCAGTGGGAGTGTTCATCATCAATGACAATCAAGTATGCATAAAATACCGCTCATAAGTAGTCTTAAATAACTTGCAAGATATAAAATAATGATTTCAACCTAGTTTCCAGATAGATATAACATGAGAACTAAAAAATATTCTACTTTTTTACCCAAAATGTGGGAGCAAGACAAAAGGCTTTTGCAATAATCCCGGCAATCCTCGTCCACAACTTGGTTAGTTGGGTTGGGTTGGGGGCTTTTAGTCCCTTTCAATTATGTTAGCACACACTGGTTTCAAACCATAGATGCCACAAACATAAATATATCAGTATAGGTAGCCTAAGTACATCAAACTATATGAATTGGTGAGTTTAAGCTCCTTAGCTTTCAGTTTCAGGTGAAGTGATGCGCTCTAGAATTTGTTTTACCAATAAGAGTTAGATTACATTCAACCTAAGAATCCGTACAAATGAGCTTAAGAATGCTACCTGTAATCTTCTAGACTTCTACTAGTCTACCATAATACAAACCTGAAAACTTAGAATTCGAAGAAAATCACAAGACGCACAGCTTGAGTATAGGCTATACAACATGCATGTAAACCAAAATGGTTGGCTCCTGATTAACTTTAACTGCTAAAATGGTCAGAGAGATGGTACCCAAAAATACTCAAACGTAAGGGTATAGTTACTAGCTAAACTTCTCCACTAAATAACTTCCTATTCGATAAGTGAAGCCAGGCTCACCAATTTTCACACTCCCCAAACTACAAGATTACCAAGCATTAAGCGTTACAATTTTCAAGGATCAAACTTGGCTTCTTACATAATAGCCTCATCTTCACAGGCTACAGCATAGAATTTGCTTTAAAAGGTAAGTAAAGACCCTAAATATAAATCATTGATATCTATAAGTAATTAGTTGAAGATATAAAATCATTAAAAGAAATCCACAAACAAATAAACCAACTCAAACTTTCTTCATCAGAGGCAAAGACATACCCAAACCCATCAGACCAGTCATATAAACCAGCTTCACCAAATGTGGTCGGGTTCGACGCCTTAGGCTGATCACCAAAATTGCCCAGCAAGTCACCTCCATCCCTGCTCGAACCCTTGTTGGAACCAAAAGACGCAAAAACATCATCGGACAGCTTCGCAGAAGCCGAGCTATTCAACCCGCCAAATATATCATCATTATAACCATAACCAGAAAATTGAGAGCTTTTGGCACCGAAATCATTGGATCCGCCGAAAAAAGTATCGTAATCGAACGACGATTTGTTGGTTCGTTGATCCGACAAGTTCCCGAAGAAAACATCGTATCCGTCTCCGGCGCCTCCGTAGTTCTGGTCCATCGTATCCGATCCGTTCAACGAACTCGAATTCCTGGGCGTCGATTTGGCCTCGTTGATGGAGGAGCCTTGCCGCTTCGATGCGGCCATGGGAGCCGATTTGCCTTGCGGCTTCAGCCCGTAACTCTCCGTGAAGACCCCAAATTGGTCCATGGTTGAGAAAATGACTGGAATCGAGGATCTGAGAATTGGGTCAAAATTGTATGAGATGGGTATTTGGTAGATCTGAAATTAGAGGACAAAATGGAAGGGATGAGAAATCGTCCGGGGCTGACTCTATTTTCTTCTCTGTCTATTCGCAAAGTGACAGCGATGCGCTCTCTACATTTGCCTTGTGTTTCTCTGTCAATGATTGACGACACCCTGGCCAATTGCGTCTGCCTCCCCCAACAAATCTTTATATGGAGAAATTATGGATATATAAAGTTTTTCATTCCGTAGGTATTGTTCTTCACTTTGGGATACAAAAAATGAATGTACCTTGATTAATTTTAATTATATTTTGGTCAATTTTGTCTTGAGTAAACGTTTATTATTTATGGTAAAATATAATATTTTCTTAACTAGAAATACGATTCGTTTTGTGTTATTCGAATTTGTCAGTTTAATCAAATGATTATAAATAACCAATTATAAGTTTAATCGCAGTATAGTCATGTTGACATGGGACAAAGGTCGAGTAGGTTCAGAATGAGGTGTTTTGGGCTTCGGTAATCATATTTTTGTTTCGTTCTCATCTTTAGAGAAATATCTGTGTAGGGATGACATTGAGGCGGGTTCATGGTGAATTTGACAATTCGAATTTTATAAGGAGAAATTATGAATATAATAAATGCAGAGTCTGAGCATCATAGAGGTGGAATGGTTGAGGTCGGTATTTAAGGAAATGTGTTATTGGTCATGGTCGGTGAAATCTATTAGAGGAGAGGGGGTAGTCACAATTCATCCCACTCATTAGCGAATGCAGAGCCTAAACCTGATTTTAAGGAGGAAAGGGGAGTCATGTAACGAGGTAGGATGGAGTGACGAGTTGGCGCACTGAGGCTACGTCATGACTGGTGGAGGTTACGATTTTGATTGTCATAAACATATGTTGGTTAATTGGATTGAGTATTTGTTGATTATGTGTTAAGAGACGATGATACCCTAATTCCTACAACTTCATGACAGTTCTGACAACCACAAAATCCAAACCCCAATTAATGACATGCTTTAAAATTAAAGAATTTGCTAAGTGCATTTTGGTATCTTCATCGCACAATTAACATCCTTTCCACATTTTAACACCGAGAGGAAAATAATAATAGTTGGGTATAATTGTGAGTAACAAACTAGAAATGAGTGGAGTTAAATAGAAATGGTGTATAGAGTGTACTGGTCTTTTTCTTTATTTATTTTTTGTTTTGTTATTTATCTTGATCATTCTACCACCAATTCCACTTCGATATGCATCGGAATTTAGCTTGTCAGCTAGTTTTTTGGTATATTACGTAATATGTACAATTATCATGCCATAATTATCAATTTTAAAATGCATCATATCCTCACATACTTATTTTTGGAAAAAATGGCACTTAAATGCACCTAAGTATACACAATTTACACTTAATCGACAGTGTATATTCGAAGATAACCCTAACAAAGACTTAATTTTGTGAAATTTCTAAAATGAAACTGAACCGGCGATACGTATCAGTTCAAAACTATTACAGAGTATTCTGTTGATAATTTACAAAAACTATATGCCAAAAAATGGAGTATATAAGTCAATGAATGACTGCACAATTCATTACACAGTGGTGCTGAAAATAGCTGGTGCCTTTCCCGTGAGGCTGGCGGGTTAAAAAACTCTTCAAGCTTCCCAATGTTGGGTAGAGATATATATGACTGCAACTTTCTGATAGATTTTGAGTCATAAGTACGGCCAAAAACAGGCTAAGCCTTCTCTCTTTTTATTCAACTCTATCTCAATCGTCAATATCTTGAACCCATGCTAAATCTGCAACAATGGTGTTCAAGCAAGTAAAACTTTTGTTTTCTTAGACAGCAGTAACACACAAACAAGTGTAAGAGAGATTCAAACCTTGAAGCACAGATTCAACAGCTGCATTCGGGACTAGGAGCCCTACAATTCGCTGGTTATCATCTGTTGTCTCTATGCGAACCACACGTAGACGCTTGTGGCTTTGGCGGGCCTGTGGAAATGGTTACCATTTTCAGTCATTATCAAATCAACACAAATTAATTGTATAAAAATATGCTCACAGTTACACTTTAAATGGCATTTCTAATACCGAAAAGATGCCGAACAGAACAGAACAGAAATCAAAATTATATTGTCATCCCGCTCCTACCACTACCACGACAATTCCTCCCCATTCAAAAGGGAAAATACAATACCAAAGATGCCTTAAAACAACATTACTAAACTGAAGTGTTTTGTCCCATGGATAAGATTGATTGCATCTTACCCGTACTGAACAATCCCCATGTACAATTCAGTCAGTACTTCACAGCATACAATCATTAAGAAAATATGTAACGAGTTAGAACCAGCGAGCTCATCCTTATTACATGAGGTTTGGTAACACTAGCATCAATACTCACTTATCTTAGCCACCTACACAAATTTTGATTATTAAGCTCGGGGATAGTATTTGTGGTGACGTAGTGGCTAAGATTAGTGAGTTTGGAATTTGGATGCTAAGTGAGTGGTATTACTACTCATTTAGTCACTATGCCATCACAAATACAATGCCCATGCTTGATAATCAATACCTGTATAGGTGGAAAAAGAAAAGTGAATTGCCGGAAATTAGCATCCCTACACTATTCTCTTCTACGTGAAGTAAAGTTAACTAAAGACTGCAATATGGTGAAGTGTTAAATTTGTCATGCAAATTATATAATCATTAAAAAATTTGACTATTAGGAATATAAGCATCCTCCATCCAAGCCATTCCTTAGGCTTGTAGCTTTAGTTTTATTTTCATTTCTACCTTTCATATTTTGTTTATTGGTTCTTATAGATCTATTTTCCCATCTTGGGAATCATCTCTTTTTCTTTAATTTAACCGTTTTAATTGCTGATAAAAAAAAGGATACCCAAAGTTACCTGTTTAGAAAGGGCCTTTGCAATTGTTCCCCAAATTGGAAGAATGAGGCCTCCCAAAACATTTACTTCCTGTAGTCTTCTGCCAACTGTACAAAAGCTCCCCAGTTTACAATTGGGGCCATGCATGCACTGCAGATAACAAATTACGACAAACTGCCATCAGTAAAAGGGCATAGAGGCTCATCTGGTCCCAAACAATTAGATAGCAAGACAATTAAGATCATAAAGAAAATTAATTTTGACAAGAAAAGAAAATTAGGAGCTTCTAAGGGCAGATAGAACGACTATCAATTAGAAATGTCAGACAATGTGATTCATTTTGTTATGTTGCTTCTACATTGTAAACTCCCTTCAAATCCTAACCAACCATGATCATACACCAACATCACTTTAAGTTAGATGACTATCACAGAAACATGGATTTTATTATTCCATGCTACTGGACCATCTATAAATAAGATATGCATATCATGTGCCACTATTTATACCCCCCAACAAGATGTCAAGGTTGTTCAAGCACAGACTTTTGTCATCATTAGATAAGCAAATTGTTCCCTGGCTTTATTTATGCATGAAATTTAGATGAATACACCATGCATAAATTTGGTTTTACCATATAATCTTTCTAGAGTAAATTTTTAAATGCTATGAAATCAGCAGTGTAGCAACCAGAGGGGATTAAAGTAACTCTACTCTTATCTTATTCTCATTAATTTGCAAGTAAAATAATCAATACATTTATCATAATTTCAGGGCAAGCCAATTTGTAACATACAGCTTTAATATGTTGGGAGCAACCAAATCATGAATTCCAGCATAATATTCTTAAAGATAGGGGTGTGCAGAAAACCGGAAACCGACCGAACCGAGCCGAAACCGAGCTAATCGGTAGCCGAACCGTTCGGTTCGGTTATGTACCATAACCGATGGTCTCTCGGTTCGGTTGTCGGTTACGAGATTCCGGGAACCGGCCGTAACCGAACCGAACCGATAACCGAATCTATAATAATTTTTTTTTTGAGTTGAGCCCAGCCCAACAGTAGAGACTACTTATTTGGGCCCAAAACAGATGTTGGAGAGGCCCATCACTAAGTCAGCCCATCTACAAACTTAACACAATATTTTAGGGTTTTGTTTTGTCTTCTTCGTCATATTCATTCCAGATGTTGGATTGTCTTCTTCGCCATCTACATGCAGCGCAGAGGCCGCCGCCGCACCTCCGTCTCCCGCCGCCGCCGCCTCTCCTCCGTCTCCGCCTCCGTCCGTCCCTCTCTCCCGCGTCCTCCCCGCCGCCCCTCTCTCCCGCGTCCTCCCCGCCGCCCCTCTCTCCCGCGGCCTCCCCGCCGCCCCTCTCTCCCGCGTCTCCGTCGACGTCTCCTTCCTCGCCGGGCCTGGCCGCCTCCCCGCCGTCCCTCGCCGCCTCTGAGGAATTTTTGGGTTTTTGGTTCTGGTGTCGGTTACACCCATAACCGACCGAACCGAACTGCTCAATTGGGCGGTTATAACCAAACCGAACCGCACACAGATCGGCTCGGTTTTCGGTTATGATTGTACAATAGTACAGTAACCGAACCGGTCGGTTCGGTTCGGTTATGGTCGGTTCGGTTCGGTTTTCTAACCGTGAACAATCCTACTTAAAGATATGGCATGCTTAATGGTATAACACAATTCGTCTTAGTAACTAATTTCCTAAACATTAAATTCATATTCAACTGAAATGGTTTTAACCTGTTTAGATGACACTTCGTATTCATCTTCCCAACCACTGCGAGCTTTCTCCAAAGATGTCAACTTTCTATATTTGTTTTTAAGCTCTGGCAGAGGCATTTCCCTGAAGGAAACAAGAAGTGTGTTAATGCTGAACATTTCAATATCTGTCATCACAAAATATCAAATTTGTTACCTTATTGACTCCCCAACAGTAGGACGAACTATCTTAAACATTCCAGATGCAATACTGAAACACATTTTGGTAAAACCAGTAAAAAAACAGCCTAAAAGTTAATGCATATCCTTTAAGGAATTAAATAACATAAATGAAGAGGGGAAAGCGTCATTAAAGAGTAAGATCTCATTTTATAAATGACATCCACATTTTAAAATGCCTACAAAATTAACTAATAATATCATAAATTTACTCCAAAAGGGACTAATTGATAATCTGTTATAAGAAATTCTAACTATAATACCTTTCAAATGCTAAGATGAAGTGGCGTCTGCCCAACCACTCTCTCCTAGACTCATAGAACCCATCGGTGGTTGAACCGTTTCCATCCTTCTGTTTTTCATCAAGCAGGTTCTTCGCAAACTAGTATGGAACAATTCAAAATTTATTTACCTTCTTAATACAAAGTTACAAACCATCCACCCAGTCACAGAAAAGAAAAAGTACCTCCCAGGTGGTCCCACGATCCAAAGTGAAAGTAAACAGCACCGTTGATGCACCAGACATATGATCAACATGGACAGTCTGGGAAATGAAAATTAGTCCATTCATTGTGAAAATACACAACTAGTTAATAACTCATAGACGCTTACCAAGAGGACCCAAACAATGCGGAAGCTATTAAATTGTCAAACTAAACAATTGATCTTGTAACTTATAAGATATCTGACCTTTGGTGTTCCTTGTAATTCAATAATGTTAGCTTTCAAATCAACAATTCCTGAATCAAGATGCCCTTCACTGCGTGCATTCTGAATGAGGAGATCTAGGATGCTGACAAACAACTCAAAAAGCCTGCACTTTAATAAAATATATTAGGCCAATATGTGATCCCATAAGCTTTCAATGTCTATTTCATAAATCACAGACCTATTCTGGATATCAGGTGGAAGCCCCAAGAGCCGATTTAGAAAGCGCCCAACATCATGCATATCAGAATCAACTATACGACCAGAGAACTTTCCAGAATCTTTTCCAGTACCTACCTCAAATGCAAGAACTTGTAGGTTAGGGGATCATTGTTAACGGAATGTGCCTATAGCATATGTGCAACATTAACCTCGCCGCAGAATAAATTGAAAGCAGAAATTCATCCAAAATATATTCAGTGCTGTTGAAATTGCCCGCATCAGAAGAATGTGGCTGAAGTGACCTCTTGATGCATTGGCCAATTCATCCACCTAATAGCTTAAATTTTTGGGTTGAAGTTCTACATAGTATCAATTTCTGGTTCCGTATTGGGCCCATGACTCATGTTTTTCCACATTTATGTTCCTTATTGGGCCGCAGTATCAATTTCTAGGTCTAGGTGCAATACTCTTTTTGCTCTCTAACCTGCTTGTGAGGGGGAGTGGTGAAATTGTCCCATATCGGACGAATAAAAATTAAGTGACCTCTTATACTTGTTGGGCCGTCCACCCAATGACAAGCTTTATTAAAAGAAGGTATAATGACAGTTCACTACACCTAACTATCCGGAAATGACACTTTCATACCCTAACTAATTTTGTCTCTTTTTTAGTACCCTAAGTATTATTTTGGGACAACCTACCCTTAAAATGCATAAAATACCTAAACTACCATTGGTTGAACCGCAATTAAACCGGACAAATTAAATTGAGTTGGCTCAATTGGGTTCCAACTGGTTCAATATGGTCCGACAAAAAAATTGAATCAAACCAGAGACCTTTGAATTGCATATTAAATATAAACCAGAGATAAACCAAATTGAATGGTTTCAATTCTGGTTTCTGAAACCAGTGGTATTTTAGGATAGGTTGTCCCAAAAAAATAGTTAGGTACTAAAAAAGAGACATAATTAGTTAGGGTATAAAAATGTCTTTTTCGGATAGTTAGGTGTAATAAACTGTCATTATCCCTTAAAAGAACAAGCATTATTATACCGAAATACAATAGGACAAAAATGCCTATAAGTGAAAAATAAAACCCACCAAGTACTGTGTCCCTAACAATTCCAACAGACACAAGAGCTGCTTTTGCCTTGATAATGAATTCTTGGATAGTTTCTGGGTTTTCAGATGAACATCCTGGAGGCACAACTGGCAGGGATTCCTGGAAAGAAAGCACTAGTCATTTCCTATGTTATCAACTCTAAAAAATCTGCTAATCTGGACTTAAGAAACGCAATTGAGCATATGCTATGACTGTATAAACCTGCCCCATGATGCCTCTATACATCACCACCAATGCCTTCTTTCCATACGCACTGTCATAATTATAAGCACTCAAAGATGGTCCTGCCCTGCAATTCATCCAAATCACTTAGTGATACACACTCGAGCATGGGGGAAGAAGAATGTCGGCATGGGGGAAGAAGAATGACATTATTTATTTTTATAAGAGCTCACTCATAGAATAAGTTCCAAAATTAAATGTAATTTACCTGCGGTCTCCCTGCGTTAAGGCTCCAAGAGATTCCAATCTCTTAGCAACAATAGATGCAAAACGTCGTTCACCACCAAGATTAGTAAAGAGTAGCCTGCAAAGTATACAAAAGGATATATCAATCTGGCAGGTCGGGTCCCCACGCATGAAGTTGTGAAAATACAAGCACGCATTAAACCTTTGTAGTTATTAGTTATCGGTTCCCCATTCACATAAATTTACCTTGCTATCAGCAACACAAGATGCATTCAACATCAGCAACACAAGATGCATTCAACAACACAAGATGGATAAAAACTAGAGTACAGTAACGGAATTCATCTATATTAATTCTTTTTGCATGATATAACCGTCTTATCCCACAGCAATGCAAATTATGCATGGTTGGTTTACAATAATTAAGACCACCTGACTAGTTTATAGCTCAAATCTGTTAAACGCTGAAAAACCTGGTTTGTTTATCCAGGCTTATAATCTCTTTTCACGATTCTTTTGTGTGTTAATGACTCACCTAAAATCTTTCTGGCAGACTACATCTTTACACCTCAACCATACACGTTTGCGTAATTCATTTTGCATCTCAGCCTACTTCCTTATAGCTATCCCTTATTTAATTTACTTTTACCTTCAGATGAACACATTTACCAATAGTACACAATTTATCATCCTTTTCTCCATCCATATTTTAGATTCTCTAATTTGATACCATCTACCTCATTCGCTATAGGATAATATTGATGAAAGACTTGATTTAAAAATACATAGCATACCTTTCTATTTATAGAGAGTTCTCACATATAAGAAAACCCTAAACTTACACATATGAAACCCTAGCCGTCATATTTTACTAAATAGGTCATAAACACATGGGCTTAACCGTAGGCCTATTCTAACAGCTTTGAAGACATCTTATTAACCTAATGTTTGAAACACGTCTGACAGATGATGAGGCTGAACTATAGTAATAAATACCTCCTAACATCTTATATCTTATCAGCACTTCATCTGCTATCTAAGTCTTTTTTAGCAGAAACTATTATGTCTTTGACTAAAAGTTACAGGCTCTGATAGAATCAAACTGTTTTAAATAGAGCTTTAAATGGGCAAATACCATTTCAAAACACATCTTATATACCATTTCATGAAACTTTGCTGTTGTCCATGCATCAAGGCCATCATTGGGCCCAAAATTCCAGGAAGGAGCATGTTTACATACAAGTCTAAGTTTTCATAAACCAGTATATTTATCGAACCTCAAAATTTAAAAGTGAATAGATAATGAAAGCATAAATCCTGAATCACCTATATTCAGGTGCAGAAGCCTGATTTGATCGATGAGTTCTCCCAAACTGTTGAATGGCTCTATCAGCACTCCAAGGGAGCTCCAGAGTCAAATGAACCCTTCTTTTCTGTCAATAAAGATGTTCAACGGAAGGTGATGAATAAAGCACTATGTATCCTATACCTAGCAAACAATGCTCAGAAATGCATATCTGGATATTTCACCCCAAATTAAAAATCAACATGTCATTGTATAGATTTACACAGGAAGGTCCACTCTGACAATAGCAAACTACTCTATGCATACGTAAAACATTTCACAGTACTAAACATACCTGGTTGACTGCTCTTCTATCTGCCTGCAATGAAACGCCAGCCGATCCAGCTTCAGAAATTATAGCAACAAACTTTTTACCATCCATAAAGAGTTGCTTCTCATGCATATTAACCATCTCCATGGTAACATCCTTACTAAAACAACATTTGAACAGCAACTCAGCAACTGCAAGGTAAAATCAAATAACAAGTAAATAGGAAAAGAATACCAAAACTCACGTATTCCGTGCCTGATAAGTAACACCTTTTCCACCAGATGCCCTCACAAGCATACCACGCCTCCCTGTCATTTCAGCCACCTTATCAGGACCTCCAAGCTGCATAAATAGTAAATGCTTGATCAAAAGAGATCATAAAAGCAGATGCAGATTAAACTGGCTTCTTCACAATTTTAACTAATAATTAGTTTACTAGCTATCTTTGTCATAAAGTAACCAGAGAACTTTAAGATCAACCATCATGAAGCACACACAAAATAAAACACAATTGATAAAATACTATGAGCATTTCAGTCTAAGTATGTAATTGGCAGCGATAACATAGTCGAGCCCAAATCTTGATACACAACTTGCTGATAAAAATAAGGTATGTGATTGGCAACTGATTTGATGAAAGAGGGAACAACAAAAGTAACCTTCAGCTCACCATTATGAAAATTATATTAGAACATGTGGTTAACTTTAGATGGGCTAATTAAAAACTTCTAGCGGCAACACTTTCTAGCCATAAACAACCTCAGAATACATCACATGATTATTGATACCGAGCAATAGCCCCTACCTGGTCAATCAAATCATCTAATGGATTGTTTGGGAGATCCAAAGAACGAATTATTTCCAAAATTTTTGACTTGCGCGCCACAGCTGCTTCATACCTGTATTAGGTTAATTAAACACTATTAATTTTCTTCCAAAACTAGTCACAGAACAACACTGCAATATTATCAAGATGCCACCTGAAAAGAAAATAGCCACAACAAAGGGAAAAGAAAAGAACAAATTCTGAATTGTTTAAACCTTTTCAAAAGCTCTGCTAAATAAGCATGTCTTGCTTGGAGATATTCCTCTGTTTTTTCCTTGCAAGAATGGCATTCCCATTCTTCAGATACTATATCTATTATAGGTGGTACTAAACATGCAGGGTGTATCAGCTTGCCACAACAAGAACATTGGAGCAATTTTTTTCTTCCCTGCAACCCGATGTGTCAATAGTAGGGTGGCAAGCATTCAAGCCAAACAAACACTAAAAATACCTCTTCAGTATTGCAAATGTCACATATCTGAAATTCATCATCCGATTCGGCAGATCCATGTTCAGAGTCAGCTGAATAGATCAAACAAAATCTTAGTGTAAAAAGCAACCACTTCATCAAATTTCATAAAATTGAATCATGCCATGCACTAAGAATGCAAGAAAATAAAATAAATACATTTATAAAGCACCAACACACACAAAAAGGCGCACAATATCCCCAATTTATGAAATCAACCATCCGTAAGTATAGGATAACATCTCTGGATAAAGTGCTCAAAGAGATCCAGATAGAGCAGCAAAATAACATTAACAAGATCAGACACCAAAAACAGCAAGAAAACAAGATAATGACAGAAGAGTGTAAGTGAAGATGATGGTAGAAACACATTTCAAAACCACACCTCTAAGGAAAGAAAATAATATTTGTCAGCATGAAAAACCAACAGCTCCATAAGCATGCAGGGTCAAGAAACTTACTTTCAGATTCTTCATCACTTTCACAATCACTTGGAGGCTGCCACTTAGCAACTTTCCTAACTCTTCCCTTAAAAGAGACACCAGGAGTAGCAGAGTGCCTCTTCCGCTGGAGTTCCTTCACACTTTCCTCTCCTGTAGAAATTTCATGAGTAAATACTAAACAGGAGAAGACGTGATTATTGAGCAACCAAGTCATTTTACAGCACATATACCTTGGGGAGGTTCAGGTTCAGGCTTTTCCGGCAAAGGATAATTTTCTTCCACAAATTTCAGCAACAACTCTCGAGGCCCAGAAATAAAATCATCAAGTTCAAGACCCTATTCATGATATAAAACAAGATTAAAAAGAGGTGTTTAACAGTGTGATCTATGTAGAACTGTAAGGGAGTATTATACACCCAAAAAATGGAAATACCCACATATTTGCTCACGGCTTCCTCAGTCCTTGCCTCTCCTGTGCTTTGAAGGCCAATGACGACACACTTGTCTTCTATCAATGCTTGCTTAGCTAGTCTTACCGTAACAGGCACTTTAGAGGACATGCATATGTGTCTGAAGAAACGCTGCACATCCTCAAGTAGAAAACAAATAGTCAATGAATGAAAGAATGCAAACCAAATACATATATTAAGAAAAGATTACAATCTCAGATGCGACACCAACACCTATAGTTTTAAGCAGTGCATGCCATCGCCATGTAATTCAATTACCTGATGGCTTGCCCAATATAATCGCCACAATTGACTGGAATTAGGTTTATCAGCAGTAAGGAAAGCACTTGCTGACAGCAACTCCACGCGCAACTCTGCCCAAAATTCTGCTGCTTTCTTATACATTTCCTACATGTACAAATTTGAAATAAAGATGTATTAATGTTTTCTTAAGGATTTTTATGGGGACCAAGAACAGTGAGATGCTTACTAATGGGGAATCACTGACACAATTTAAAACAGTAATAATACTCTAACCTGTAGGAGGCTAGTATAAATTCTACCAGAGAATGAAATCTATCATAGAACTCTTACGAAAACAGAAATATATTTTATGCAAACCAAACTGGCAGTGACTTCTAAAAGAGCCCATGTTAAGCAAAGATTATTGTCATTATTTGACAAATTCATCAAAGCCTAGATAGGAAATCAAATTAGGATCATTTACTTTTCAAGTGGGATGTCCAGGCTACTAAGCCACCCTAGAGATTGTGCCAATGGAATTACTTTCATTGATTTCATAGAATCTCCTTTTTCAAATGCCAAACAAGAAGAAGATGGAAAAAACATGGGAGCAAACTAATGGTTCAACTTTCATCGAAGTAGAACCTTTAATTTTACCAAGTTCTCGGGGAGTTTTAGAACCATGGGATTTTATGGATATATAAGATGGAAATGGAACAAGCACACATTATCAATTTGTGCCTGATGAGATTGATATACTGAACAAAATCAGTGAACTCATATATTCACAAGCAGAAAACTTCCCAATTCAATTATTGGTTTATGGGCCTCGAAAAATGAAGCAAATGAGTGTTCCATACCATCATATTTGCTTCTAATGGAGCTTCAATAACATCAAACTCAGCACCTTTGTAGCTAAGAGTGCGACATACATACATCCCCCTGAAATATGAAACAACAATGTTCTGAGATACATACGTTTATTTCATGACTCACCAACATGCATATCTGTGTTTTATAAGTCTTGTAACCTTGCTTTCATGTCCATGGCAACAAGTTCCAGAGCCCCAACACCCCCCTTGTCAAGAGCCCCTGTAACAGGTTGTCAGAAAGATCTCTAGACAGAAAATATGAAGTAACCAATATACTAATTCCTTGTGAATTCAAAAAATCAAGTTATATATACGATGCCAGGATCCACAACTAAAAGATCAGCATGATAGTTGAGTTTCTCTCTCTCCTTAGTCATACACATATTTTATTTGATATGATATTCCATACTACAAAATTCCAGCTTCACTTCTAACCATTCAAGTTCAACCATAATGATTAATCTGCATTTGGACCGGAGACTACATGTAGAAGAGAGGCAACAAACGGGCCAGATTACCAATGCCCATAATCCCAAATTTGATACCATGAAGAATTTTAAAATCAAGCAACAAATTTTTTATCAGCAAAATCAAGCAACATATAACAGGTAGTGGATCCACAACTAAAACTAAAAAGTTAATATAGCATTTGAGTTCAGTTTACTCTTCATATGTAATATAAAATTTATATTTATGCGAGATTTTATACAATGATACTTCATTGTAGCCCGTAGGGCTAGACTTCTCCACCTACATCTGCATGTAGACCGGAGACCATAGACATAAGGGAGGCAACAAACGGTCTATGTAGCCGATTTCCACAAGCCCAAATTGTTTAAGCTATGATACCATGTATAATTTGAAATTTGAGCTGTATACAACAGGTCAGATCCTATGCTAAAAGGTCAACCCAATAGTTGATTACGCTCTTCTCCTTAAATTTATCATATATTTGTATTTTTTGTGATGTAAACTTTATTATCAACCAATTCTGAACATATTTTCAGTAACTAAGTAGCTCTATCACCTTACCATTCATATGAGAGAACTTCTTCAACTAACATACATATATATAGAGAAGTTTCCTGTGGAAACAACGCTAACAATGAACATAATTCGACCATCTACTGAAGCAATTCTAAGGTATAGCTACATAAATATATGAGGTGGCTATATAATATTGAAACAGTACAAAAATTATGATGCACTCATCAATGTGGCGTGACTCACTTATCTAAATGTAATGATTCAATTGTACAAAATTATGAGTCACTTGTCAACATTTTATGATTTAATTTAAAATTTGGAAGTATGATTCAATTGCCAGAATGCTATGATTCAGTTGTTGATACATCATCGTTCACTTGTGCAAGGAAAACTATGAATCATTTGTTAAAAGGTATGATTTACTCGTCAAAATACCAAGGTTTTTAAATTTAAAATTTTATATTTTAATTTTTAACTCAGGCTTCTTATGAAGCACTTGTCAAAATGTTAAAATTTTGACAAAGGTATGGAATATAATTTACTAAGTAAGCAGCCACGCATTATCAGATAAGACTCAAGTCGTCAAATGGGTGAATAAAGCATGTGACTATTTTCCGCTATAATTAAGAAAACAGGAATTCACAATATCAATAATGGTTCAAAAGTTTAATTAGTCGAAGCAAAAAATGTCCAAGGAGTGAATTATTTTTGGATTAATACTGTTTGAGTATAACTTCATAAAGAAAATGTCTATGTTATTTGTAAGGCAGGATGAGAAAATATACGAGCCTTAGAAAGAAAAATTGAGAGACAAAAAGCAAACCTAGATAATCACGGAACTCAGAGAAAGATGTTCCTGGTCCCCAGAGACCAAGTCGGGTCATGTACCCCATGTTGCGTGGCTCAGATGCCCCAGTTGCAGAACAGTAAATAACACGAGCTTCTGGAAGTCGAGCCTGTTATGGATATAAAATAAGATAAAATAAAACGTGGTTGTTAAAAAGCGCTTCGTCTTTTCTCAGTTTTTTCGTTTTCTGTTTGCAAACTATGATTGAGATATATGACCAGGCAAATTAGTACTAATCATGAAGGGTCAGTTATGTGTTTTCACAAGAGATTCTTCCAAAACAAAATGACCATTACAACAACAAAAAAACACTTCCATATTATCAAAACAAACGCACTGCTACTTAACTTCATAACCCACAGAGAAAACAGTTACAGATGCATATCTTAGCAAATATGACTAGGAAAATGGAAATAATGAAATAAAACTTGTATGGCTCTAGAGGCTTTTGAATTATTTATAGCAGCTAGTGAAGAATTCTCATGCATTTGAAATCTCAACACACCAATGTATTGATTATCACTACAGTTATTAGAATTCATACATTTTTCATTTTGTTTTTTCAAAGTCAATCCATATTATAAAAACCCCACAGTAATAGATGGGTTCAAGATGCTTATCAAGTGATGATATGATCCACATCTTTGAAATGTGGGACTCTAACCCCCATCCTCACGTGCAGGAAGAATTGAAGTTTCCAAGTTTTAGATGTGGGATTATGCATTCTAAACAAAGATAATAAACGAGCTATTGGTGCCCAGGGCTGTGGATCGAAGAAATACCAATATCTCATACCATGTTAAAGCCCGATTCAACTGAAAACTCAAATTTATAGGTGAAGACCTTAATATACTTATCAAGAGGCGATATGATCCAATTCTTTAAGATGTGGGACTCTAATAATTTCAATTTTGAAATCCTAATCCACGTACACAAGGTTGAATGGCATCGCATGATGTTCTTTTTCCTTTTCGCATCTATTGGAACTACTTCAATTTCCTTTAAAGAAGATGTCATAACAAAAGCCATTCGTAATTTAATTCAACCAAACACTGGTGAGTAACAAAAACAAACCATCAGAAAGTGTGGTTTCCTAACTTTCTATATTCTAATATATTTTTTCCTCCCACTAGTGCTTGCCTAATGGTTAGAGAGATCTAGTGTGCAATCCCTAGTGTAATGACTTGCTTGGAAGTAGGCAGGGGTGTGGGTTTGTGGTTGGGGATGGGAGGGCTACCCCTTGTGTAGCACATAAATTTAACTAATAAAATATCTTTATTCTGAATTGCCTAGGCATCAAAATTCAAATACATATCCACCTTCCTGAGCAACACTTATGTTGTTGTGGCAGTCTATGTGTTATGCTCTAAGAATAACTGTCCAATAAGTAAATCCGACCAATGATTTTTCAAGATGCAAATTGACACTTAATTTCAAAAATTAACTTTGAGGCTCATTTATGTTGACACAGTTGATGATGGATATACATTTGAAACAGATAAGATAATGGAAAGAAAATTATAGAATAGGAGCTTGAAATACGATACTCATGGTAGAAACACAAAAATCCTAAACCAAGACCAAAGACATAAGGGGAATATGGCAGGCTTTTTTAAAGGTTAAGTTTGAGGAGCAAACCTGAATGTCAAGAACGGCTTCTCCTGTTCGTGTGGGTTGACTTCCAGCTTCAGGAACCAAATTTTTTGCTTTATGACACTACAATAGACCATTAACCCTTATCAAATGAAAGTACTACTACAACTACCTTTTTCCAAATCAATTGGGGTAAGCTGCCTTATCAAATGAAAGTAAAAAAAGAGTACAAAATTACATTGAATATCTATTGCATCAGGCACATCAACAGTTAATAATTAAAGCCTTTAGAAGTCACAAGGTATACATATATATCAGCATGGCCAAATGAACGGGCTGGTACCTCGTCGAAAACAAGAAGCCCGTCATATCCAGATCCACACCACTGCACAAGCTGCTGCAAACGAGAACGACCTTTCTCAGAAGACGCTATAAGGCTGCTGTACGTAAGGAAAACAACTCCTTCCTTGATGCCCACCGATTTTGAGTCAAGCTTAGAATAAGGTAATTTATTTAAAGCATGGACTGCAAACAAAAAATTAATACATGATATTATCACTCTTTTACAATAACAGAATTGGCCCCACAAGAGAGATCATGAGCTTATTCCTGATATTCTCAATTCAGAAGCCCATAGCAAATCCTTTTCCTCTTAAACAATGTTCCTATCATTCCCGCTCTGTCAGCACTTAATAATTTTCTGTCTTTCCTCATCAGCATCAATCTTAGTGATATAGCAATTATAGATTCTTTTATAGGAACAACAATATTGAATGTGTCAACATTGGTTCAAACGTCAATGCTTACAGAACTAAACTGATTTTAAATCCCCAATAAATAATTAAAATATAAGTTTTTATTAAATATCATCTAGCAAATACCAAGACTTTAACATTCTTTTAAGACAAGTGGGATAGTCAGTCATCATGTTGAATTCAACTATTTAAGTCCAAAGTCAGTTCTTACCTTCAACGCATGTTGCCCCCACATCATCCAAGTCTCTTCTTGCATCAAACTTTAAGTCTGAACCAATGGATATCCACCTGTAAGATAGAAAATATGTTATAGCATCAAACAAACGATAAATGCAGTTACCTCACACTAACCAAACCAATAGACATCAATCAAATCAAACAATATGCTAAACAGATCTTGCTGCATGCAGATGTTGCAAACTAATCTTAAAGACATTTGTTTTCTTTCCTTTGTTTTAATAGCATACGTACACTGCTTTCTTTCTCCCATGATGCCAATTTTCCCATATCAAGCCTGCAATGGTTCTACCTTTACCCACACCAGCTCCATCTCCAACAAAAAAACCCGCCCTGACACCATTCTGAAGGTGCTGAAGGTGTCTCTGTCATGCAAAGTAAACATTTTTGTACATGTTAAGCAGCATAGGAAATGAAGTAACTATAAGTTGTTTCAGAAAAAGCAACCTGAGAAGCATAGACCAATGTCTCAATCTGCAAGCATGACAATGCCTTTGATTTTTCCAAATCATCTTTGATTTTTAGATCATAAGTTGGCTCAGGCGGCTGCACAGCAGATAATGAAGAGGTTTCCACGATAGGATCTGGATGAGGAGGCCCAATAGATAGTTTAGGAGGGTACTGCATAAAACATCCACATACAACTCAACTAATTATTCTTAAAAGCATTGACCGGCAACTCAGGGAATTAACAGCTTTGAGAAGTCCAAACAATACACTCACGTAATCAGTAAAAGTTTCTCCTGCCATGCCTCCTTCATCTTCTTCTCGCTCCACCTCAATAGCTACCTGATAGAGGGAAAAAGACCCTTATAATTACGGAATACACTACTACTCACAAAATGTTACACATCTAAGGAATTATATAATGAGAGGCGTAATGAAACTCCTCTACTTCAACCTGATATTTTTTTCCAACATGAAACATACATTCAAATAAAACCAAAAGAAGATTAACCAAACAAGTTAATGCCGTCATTTGGTAAAGTCCAAATTTTACACAGAAAACAAACCATGCACAACCCCTTCATCCCAGCAATTCTTAGTAATCTTGGCTAATAAAAACTCATTATTTCAATAAAATGACATATGCCATAAAAATGTTGAATTTACTCTACACCTAGATGATGAGGCAATCCGGAACTTGTTCTCTTAACCATCAGTTAGAATATAAAAATTCTTAAACCCTTGAAGCTCCAGCAACATCACCATATGTGAGGTTACCACCCATAAGCTACAATCACTAAACCATTCTCAACATCAGATTCATCTTCCATCCTTCCAGTAATTCATTCATTTCTATCATTTGTATAGCTTGATGGGATAGGATCAGTTTTATCTAGTAATGAATATCTCAAGTCTCAAGTGTACTTGATATGAACCAAATCGCTTAAACATTTTGATCAAGTTTATTCCTCTTTCATAGATTTGGGTGGGAAGTTGAAAGGATTAGAAGAAAAATAAGTTATTTTCGGTTACTATTGACTACTACAAGTACAAGGTATATATTAAGTTGCCACGAGAATTACTTACAAGCCCCCCAAAGCACGGGCTTTGTGCATCAGAAAAAAAAAATGAAAGGTGAGGGCTTTTCAGGGCTTTATCAGAGTTGTTCGGTTACATGAAAACTAAAACCCGATTTCGGGCTGTCTAGCTCAGGTGCGCCTAGTCACGTTTTATAACATACTGACCAACTCATAATTGAAAATCAAAACCCAACTTCTGAGATAACAGACATAAACTAATCATTCTATAACCATGATTGAAAATACTAGAAGCAGATAAAAATCATAGGAGGATTTCTAGATTTCATTACACTATAAAGTCTATACTTCAAATTATGCCAAAGGAACATTATTTAGTAGAATTCTCGAAAAGCTTAACAGCTTCAGTTTCCAATCGTTCAATTATACTGATTTAGTGTAGCAAGGGTACAGCAAGTCCTGAATGTAGTTAGACTACGAATACGATAGTAAAACCCCTTCGCCTCGTTGCATAGAATTGGGACCAAATGCTCTATAGTCATTATGAGAGGAGAAGTGTTTAAATGGTCATGTATTAACCCCAAAAAGGCATGGTAAGTAGCATTTCCCCCACAGTTTGAAGTAAATTTTGCTGCTTGTTGAGGGAAAAATTAGAACTGTCAGCTTCAGTACATGCTTCAGAGATTAAAAAAGCAAGTTTTAAAAAAGGAAAAAAAGGGTGTGTAATTCCATCAAAATCAGAGTACGAAAACAAACTTAGGTCAAAATCTCATCAGATCAAAAAGCTCCAGAGCCCCTTTTCCGTAACGCATCGGAGCATTGACAACCAAAATCAGAGCAACTGGAATCGAAAAAAACACAGAGGCGAGTGAGGGATAGGGACCTCGTTGACTTCCTCGGGAGGAGGAGGCGGAGGGGGAGGCAGCAACTGCCTGAGCTTGGACAAATCGACGGCGAGGTCGGTGGCGCACTGGGGGCACTTGAACCGCGACAGGCCGTGCGGGACATTGAGAATGGCCTTGCAATTGGCGCAGGGGAGCTGGATCTTGGAGGGATCGATGCCGTGCGCCGGCACCGGCGGCGGCGGGAGAGGGAGGGACCTGCTCATGAGCTCCGGCGGGAGCATTTGGGGGAGCTGGCAGGTTGGGCACACGAACTCGGTGACGCCGGGAGACACCGTCAGGATCACCCGGCAGCCGGCGCACCGCACCTGCACTCCGGCGAGCGGCGGCGGAGGAGGCGCCGAGGGCTGCGTCATTGATTCGATCCTCGGCTCTACTGAAATGTGCGGTTCACGGGATTGGAGATTGGGACGGAGGTGAGGGTTAGGGCGCGAAAGGGTTTGGGTTTGGGATTTTTGGGGGTCCTTTCGCTGCTCTCTCTCTCTCTCTCTCTCTTCCGTTGGCGGGTTGGTTATCTCCTCTCACTTTTCTCTCTCTCTCTCCCTCTTTGAGTTTTGGAGTTTTAGTTTGTCCAGAACAAAAACGACTCCTCGCATTCAGCTGGGGTGGGCACGGTTCCGACCCGGACCCGAGCCACCAGACCCGAATCTATCGGTTCTCGATATATGAAAACCATATCTGGACCATTTACGTGAGAAATCGTTCGGTTTTAGATTAATTTTGATCGGTTTGAATTTGTAACTATCCATTTGACCAATTAATTTTAGATATTGAAATCATGTACCTGATTTTAGGCAAAAAAGAAATTAAGTTGCAATTCAAACATGTGAACGAAAATTGAATGTGATGAGTTGACGAGGAAAGGGAAAGAGTCGAGTTGCCAAATAGAGACGAGACAACAGAGAAGAGACGGCTATTCATTCTCTTGACTTTAAGAGCAAGTTATGTTTTTACTTTAGATGTTTTGAGTGTTTAACAATTATAAACTAAAATATACATGTACAAATCAATACAAGTTGGGTTAAGCGATAAAAAACTCATTTATTACGTGTGAGTTAGTAAATTTAAATCTTGATACATGTTAATAGTGTCGAATGTCTTTAATTATTGCCGACAAAAAGAAAAAGGAAAAAAAGGATACATGTTATGACAATGTGGAGGAGCACTCAAAGAGCTACATTTACACATAAATGGCTTGAACCGGTCTGGTTAATCGGCAGTTTTGCACTTCCGAAATCAGATCCAAACTGAACTCAAATGATTCCCAAATTTCACAACAAAATTAGATCTAATACTCACTGTTCCTGATTTTTTTAATTTTTTTGGGTCTAAAATGCACGCCCCTAACTTCAGCAGTCGATTGCTTGTCATGATTAATATCGGGCCCATTAATACAGTTAGGAAGCCCAACCACGTTGGATTGGGCCGAAAGCAAGGAGCCCTCAGTTCAAGGCCCACACATGCTCATCAAGTATACAAGTACAAGTAGCGTGCCTGCCACAACTACCAGAAATTGATTCCTCTCTCGTTTTTGAAGCGAAAATCAAGTGAAGGCAAGGCAAGGCAGAGTTGTCAGAGGTAATGGATTGGATCTGTTGGTTTGTGGAGTGAAGTTCAATTTACCGAGTGTGTTTCTCTCTCAGATCTGTAGCAGGAAATGGAAGCAGAGTGAAGCATCGCAAGCATGTTCAAGTATGGGAGATCATTTTTAAGCAGAGCAACCAGCAGTAGCACTGCAACTGTTGCTGATGGACCCGTTAAAGAGAAGGACAAGTCAGCTTCAATGGACACCACTACCGTCCCTAAATCAAATTCCTCTAAAAAAAGCACCAAATATGCTTTCATTCCCGACAATTACTCTTCAATTGATCAGGTATGTTCATGTCTCCCTTCTCCTTCAATCTCAGGCTTTCAACTTTTGTTCACTTCATATTCACTGCCAGTGTTCTTCAACTCCCAATTTCTCGGGAAGAACTCGGTAAAATTGTGTTGGCCGAGTGGTCACGGAGTCTTAGAATTCGTTCTTGGTGATTCAGTTTAATCTGAAATGATTCTATAATTTGTGTTTTTGTTTTAAGTTACTAAGTTCGTCAGAAGTATATTATTTTATTAAAATATTGTTATTTTTATCTTTTATGTGAATCATGTATTAATTAATATATGTAGATGTATTATTTATTTAATATAAAACTAGTTTTGTCAAAAAAAATTCCGAGTTCCCAGAACTCCTTATTTTTCACATGTTCTCTTCAATCCCGGGTTTTAGAACCTTGTTCGTTGTGTACTTAGTAATTAAAGGCAGCTTATCAAATCTGTTTGGTTTTTGGAGAAAAAAGAGACATTCTTATCCACTGAAATTTCTCATATGCATATAGTAGTTGACTTGGAAATTTATGAAGTAGACTAGCATTACAATAGTTTTTTTTCCATCACTGGTTGTTGGCTCCATTCTTATCGCGCCGTCAATATCACTCATATTTTAACTTTGGCGTGCATAACTGCCAAACAGTGGGCTTACCAAGAGTTACAACTTGCTGATATGATTGCTAAGTTTGTGAGTGACAACAAACACTTTTGTTTAGTGGAATTAACTTTTTTTGAAGAACTTGTGAACTGTTTGTAACGACCGTTAAGCTAACAGTCATCTTGACTCCTTATCCGACACAGTTGCCAAGCCAGTGGTTGGGCTTGCTTTACTTTCTCCACGTGGTCCCGTTTATGTGTATGATTTAATATATGTGGCCATGATGGTGACTCTTAGTGGCATTAAACAAAGAAAATATGATATTATTGTTGGCGTACACACTCGCACCCCTTAACACTCCACTGTGGAATTGACCAGCAGCCGAAGTCAAGGCAATAATAATGATTATGAGTAATAGTCTTAAACAAAGATAATAATATGATACAATTGATATCCTAATCGTATTGGTCATTACCATCTCAGAAACCTGATCTCCAAACTGTGGAATTGACCAGTAGATGACCTGGAGGAACACAGTTTGTACTAACTGTTAAACTTCTAATTCTTTTACGTATTTGTTCATATAGACCTGGCTGTGGCCGAATCCCGTCTTCATCAGATGAGATGTTTATTGGAGAAAAGTAATGAAATATGATTTTAATATAAACAATTTCCGACCGACCTCTACAATTTAAAATTGATTTTATGGAGGATTGAAAACCAAATATATATCTTACTTCTTTCATTCTTTCCTTTGATAAAAAGAGCATGATTTCCTAATCGAGCAAGACTCAGGACATGTGTTGTGTCTCATTTAGTTTGAGTATTATCTTTTGTATCTAATAGAAAAGACATGATTTCCTAATAGAAAAGACAAATGATGTCATAATTTGACAAAATTACTGCACTACCAAAAGATAACCAAATATTATTTTCTGCCTCTAATGTAGCTTCAATACTATTTTTTATTCTCAAAGAATCGATAAATAATCAAGTTTTCATGAAAGCAGTCATTTTTCTATCAACCAATAGCCAATTGTTCTTGTTTTTTCACTATGGTTTTGGAGGTCCTCGCTGTTGTAGATTGTTAAGAAAAATGCCAGTAAATATAATTACTATCTGTAGAACCTGATGGGGAATTATAGAATGCTATTAAAATGCAAGTAAATGAGCTTATTTTCTTTAAATTGTTGAGAACATGCACATTTTCTTGTTCTCTTGCATGATTGGTGTTTAAGATACATGCATAATGCGTAGGCTATAAAAGCCATATGTGTCCTTGAAGGTTCTAAGCTCTAACAGAACTGTATCCTTTTCAGGTTACAGCAGCTTTGAGAGCTGCTGGTCTGGAATCATCCAATCTTATTCTTGGAATTGATTTCACCAAAAGCAATGAATGGACAGGTATGTGGTACCTTTACCACCTCAAAGAACTACTTTCACCACTTGTTCTGCAAATATTCATTATGCCAGTATGATATATTGTTGATGTTTGCCAATCTTCAAGATCATGCATTGCTTAATACTTGCATTGTGTAAATCTCTTGTCATTTATTTTATTTTGTTCTCAAATCAAGTTTATATTTGTTCTGTTTTTTTTTGTTTTAGTTTCCATATGTTTCGTTACAGTTCGTTTATAATAATGATGTTATGGACCATCAGATAGTAATGTAAGGATTGAAAGAAATATGCCCTTTATCTTCACCTCCCATCCTTCCTTTTCTCTGTATTTAAAGTATTTTAGAATGGATTGCATTTGATCTTCATATCTTGAAAGCCAATGCATCGTTGTGTTGATGAAAGGCAAACGGTCGTTTCAAAATAGGAGCCTGCATGCCATCGGGGATGCACCGAACCCCTACGAGAAAGCCATTTCCATCATAGGAAAGACCTTGGCTCCTTTTGATGAAGACAACTTAATTCCTTGTTTCGGCTTTGGTGATGGTAGGCTGTTACCTGAAAGTTAAAATGATTTTTTATCAGCTTCTATTCCTATTTATTTCCTAATTTAATCAGTGGATTGGTTTCTTCTCTACAGCAACCACACATGATCAAGAAGTGTTCAGTTTCCATAGTGATCATTCGCCTTGTAATGGTTTTGAAGAAGTTTTGGCCTGCTATAGAAAGATAGTCCCAAACTCGCGACTTTCAGGTTAGTGTTCTCTTTGTCTGGAACCTTTTAATTGGTGTTCATCTGCACATCAATTTTTCTGCTTTGGGACCAAGGGTGTTGTTAAAAGTTAAAACTGTATCTCCAAAATGATATCATGGAGTCTGTACTATTGTAATGCTTACATGTGTGTAATTGTCTTAAAGGGCCAACTTCATATGGACCAGTAATCGAGGCTGCAATTGACATTGTGGAAAAAAGTGATGGCCAGTACCATGTACTGATTATAATTGCAGATGGCCAGGTTGAACCTCTCTCTCTCTCTCTCACTGTGGACAAGAGTTTTTGTCATAACCTGACTAGTTTGATTGCTTAGGTCACAACAAATGTCAGGACAAGTGATGCAGAACTGAGTTCACAAGAAGAGAAAACAATAAAAGCAATTGTTAATGCAAGGTAGAGTCTTGCATTCCTATTTCGGCTTTCGTAGACTATTAGCATTATTTTATCCAAATGTTTATGTTAAATCTTATATGGTAGCAGTAAA
Organism: Geranium rotundifolium; assembly: GCA_963920655.1. NCBI lineage: Eukaryota > Viridiplantae > Streptophyta > Magnoliopsida > Geraniales > Geraniaceae > Geranium > Geranium rotundifolium. The sequence continues at coordinate 7,733,264 of OY987313.1, forward strand.
TTTAGTGGATCCATCATCTACATAGGATATATATTCTAAATGCATGCATAAACCAGTTGAAAGGAAATCATATGTGACACCAATTTAATGAACATCATAACGATATATGGAGATCATACTGTCTGGTGAACTCGTTATACTGGTTGATATGAAAACTATCTTTTCATATTGCCATTGGGATCTTCATCTTTTTATATCATATCAGTGAGGGTAGTATTGGAAGATCAGATTTTGCAATTTCTACATCTAATTAAGAAGCATTTGGATAAGGATTTATTGTGTTTGGAATGGGAATGGGAATGGGAATGAGATTTGATGTTTGGATTAAAATGAACACATTCACCTTCTCTTTTTCTCTTCTTTTCCTATTGTGTATATGTAGAAGATAGGAATCAATTAGGATTGATGGCAATTTGTTAAGATTTATGTATATATCTTGTAGAGTTTGTTTCCTATTAGGATTCAACTATTGTACCTATCGATATGCACCCTCTACACATTGAAATCAACAGGTTTTCACTCTTACATTATATAACTTTATGTATGATATTAATAAAAACATGTCCTTACAGTCTATAAGAACATTCTGCTGCTTAATCAAATGTTCTTTCATTCTCTGCTTGGTTGATCAACCGCTGATCAAATTGGATTTGAAGTAGCAAGATAAGTAAGATACAGTCTGCAAAGTCTTGTGATAGAGGTGAACTTTGAATGGGAAAAGAATTCATTCATGTTTATGTTTTTTATCAGCAAAAGAAACAAATATTATCAAAAGGGTAGCCAGTTCCAAGAAGGGACAGGACAACCTAAAGGGAGTCAATCATGTCTATGTTGAGTTATTAGATACTGGATTCAATGAATAAACCATCACTGAACTGTATACCATCGATTTGAGAGCATACACATGGTGTTTTCAGACCAAATTAATTCTTTCGTTAATTTACAAGTAGTTCGTGTCCACTCTCAATTGTTCTTGTTGGAGTTGGTGATGGACCCTGGGATGATATGAAGAGATTTGATGACAAGATCCCTTCCCGTGAAATTGATAATTTTCAGGTATTGAACCAACAGTTTGAATTAGCTACTTTATACTTTGAAGTTAAGGTCAACTTCATTTTGACTTTGATGAACAATGCACTGACTCTATTTATTTGTTGGTCTTTTTCGTACAGTTTGTTAACTTTACTGAAATAATGACTCAAGATTCAAACCCGTCTCAGAAAGAAACAGATTTTGCTCTCGCTGCCCTGATGGAGATCCCTGTTCAATACAAAGCAGTCACTGAACTCAATATGCTTGGGTATGGACTAATAAGCTCTCAAACTTCATATATTTTAAGCTGTCATTTGCATGTATATGATATCAACTTGATTGCAGAATTCCCTTCTCTGATATTTTCCTACTTACTGTATATACGATTGCTTCTTGTAAAAGTCAAAACTTTATTGATGGTCATTTTTTTCATACATAATGAGAGCACCCTGGAGAATACATATACTATTTAGGAAACTGTGTAATATTAGGATATAGGAAATAGCCTAAACATTAACAATAGGAACTGCAAACCTCTAAAGTTAGGAAACTCTAAATATCAAATAGGAAATACTTCTAACACTTGTCTTTGTTTGATGTGCTGAACACAAGACGTAAAACGGGAAGAGCAACCAAAATTCTTCCACGGCCTCCACCAGTTCCTTTCAGTCATCGCATACTGCCGGAACGTGAACCAAGCCATGTTTCAAGTTCAGTAGATGAACGGAGCCAGGTAAAATAACAGGGGTTAGTGGCTTTTTAATATCGATTTCAATCAATAACGACATATAAAAGCCCATCAACATATAGCAATATGATGATGCCATGATAAGAAACAACTAGAGTACAATTTATGTCCGTAACTGTGATGGTTGAATGAATCAAGTAAGAAAGTATATAGTTTCCCATTAACCCAGAATCTGGATCAGTATGGTTCACTGTTTCACCCTTCCATTCTCATTATATATGTATGACCAAATGCAGGCTTGTGCAATCTGCTTGACTAATGGGAAAGACTTGGCCTTTGGCTGCGGGCACATGGTTAGTCAATTTTAATGCTTCTGTGAGTGTCATGTCACCTCACATGCCGCGTCAATATGGTTTATCTAAAAAAAAAAATCCCATTGCAGACGTGTAGATCATGTGGGGCTAGAATCACTGACTGCCCAATTTGCCGTCAGCCAATCACCAGCCGTCTCAGATTGTATACTTGACGGAAACAGAAGGAAGGGCACATGGAATGAAGGGAAGTGCATGTTTGATATGTATCATAATGCCACTTACTGTAAGTCATGGAATGTGTTTTACAGAATTGGAATGCTTTAGTTTGTAAATTGTAATGCCCTCCTCTACCCGACCTGCACTGTATGAACCTGCTGGATGTATGTAATTGGCACTAACAAGGAATTGTGAAAATATTGAAATTTGTGCTGTAAAATAAAGAAGAATGAACCTCCTTTAGCTTTGAATTGTGACTTGGAATCCAAATATTGCTATGAGAGAAATAGCCAGAGATTTTCAATCATGTTTAAATTTAAAATAATTGGTTTATGGTTCGGAATTACAATAGCATATTCATCTTTCAATAGTATATAATCATGGAAAGTCAATCATTGATATTTGGAGTCGAATTGACTCCTAAACACATGCAGCAGAGTGGCAGATAGAAGAGCACCGGGCCTTATCAAGGAAGAGCATACCACAAGAAAACTCATATACACATGAGAGTTACTTTGCCAATTTGTATATGCCCAAACTAATCTATTGTCTCTCAACTTTTGTTTCTGCGGTGCATGACAAAATTGAACACGACGCACCTTTGTCTTCCCTCTGATTTATAATATAGTAATGGCAACAGCAACAGCAGGGTAGTGTAGTGTACAAATTTACAAAGAAAAAGAGGAAAGGAAGATACCCATGTGATGTGAAATGAAGCTTGTGGTGTAATGTGAAGAGATACATATTTTTTTATAACAAAGCTATCAGTTTGGAATAGCTTTATGCAAAATAGAAAAGAAAGCTTGTGATCATCATCATCATGGATCCATAAATGTAATAAGTCACAGAATAAATAAGCTTCATGCATTAGAGTATGTTTCTCTTAACGCAGAACTGAATTGGTAAAGATAATTGAAAGGTCTTTCGGCAAAACTCTCCCTCCCTCTAAATCCATAGTTCATTTTGCGGCGTAAAGATTGAAACTTAATTAGTAGTCAAAGATTGTGTTTACAGTCATCGTCAAGTCTTTGCCTCCAATAAAATTGTAATTTCAAGGAAAGATACTAAAAGCAAAGGTTTAGTGCACACCTTCCATGGCAGAAGATATGCAAATACTATGTGTATATATCTGAAAAAAGGGAAAGAAAACTGACTCTGACTGTGTGCCAGGTAGACATATATTTATATAAATCAACTTTGAATTTTGGTTGACTGTTCATAGAGTCTTAGCATACATTTTTGGATAATTAGAGGAGTGCTACAACATCAAAATACAATGATTTGGACTCATACAGATAAACCAAAACTTGCTTGAATGTTGAATATTATATTCAATATATTAATCAATTTTATATGCAACAGCATATTGTTTTACTGAAAGTATCACTAGTTCAACATTGACGGTGATGATTGCTTTATACACTGGAAAGAAAGATTATACTATTATTCTGAATAATCAGCTAGTGAGTTCGGCATCGCGTCGCTTCTGCTTTTGTTATTCATACTCCTTTCCATTTTGTTGTTGCCTTTTGTATTTGTAATCTTATACATCAAATCAGCTGATAGCATTCTCAGTTTTATTATCAGTTTGATAGCAACGATGAGAATGATTAGAATGAAGGATATTTTGTAGGAGAAGCAGTTTGTGTATAATGATTTTTTTTATCAGCGAATAAAACGATTATATTAAAGAGAAAGAGCGTGTTGTAGGTTATGAACGGTTTAAGTGTAGACAGCCTTTTAGAGGGGACTTCAAATTTTGTTAGTTTGTGAGCAGACAAAAGCAGATTCATGATTAGAAGCTTATTTTTTTTATTTTTCTCTGCCTAGCTACCTATTCTGTTTTTGTTTTGTTTTGGTTTCACACAATGCTCAACTCATAGAATCTTTAAAAGCTCAAATTAAAGTACTTCCATGTCATAGCATATAGTTGATAACATCTTTTTCACTTAACCCCCCATTTGTTAACATAAATCTCTTTTTCTTCCTTAAACATTGCATGGCATCTCTGTAATACTATCGCGATCGTAAGGTCTAATGTCATGCCTTTCATTCCAACAGCCCCCCCCTATATTTAGTTCCATGTCTTGCAAGTATTGCAATGGCAGCCATGAGTCTCCCTCCTGGTTTCAGGTTCCATCCAACGGACGAGGAGCTTGTCGCTTACTATTTACACAGAAAGATCAATGGTCTAACCATTGAGCTTGAAATCATCCCCGAGGTTGATCTCTACAAATGCGAACCATGGGATTTACCAGGTAATTAACCTACCTTCATTACTTCATTACTCTTATTATTGCAAATTATATATCATCTTCTGCCATATTTTATATACAGAAAAATCATTGTTACCAAGCAAAGATATGGAGTGGTACATGTATAGCCCAAGGGACAGGAAGTACCCGAACGGGTCAAGAACAAACAGGGCAACCAAAGGTGGATACTGGAAAGCCACAGGCAAAGACAGGGTTGTGCATTCTCACAAGCACAAGCGACCCGTTGGGATGAGGAAGACTTTGGTTTATTATAGGGGAAGAGCTCCCCATGGCATCAGAAGTAACTGGGTCATGCACGAATATCGCTTGCTCGATAAACTCTCTTCTTCTTCTTCTTCTTCTTCTTCTTCTTCAACGAGTTTACAGGTACTATCACTACTTCTCTCTGTCTTTATGTTATATATTTTCTTATTGAGTTTGTCATAATTTACTTTGGCTTCCTCTCTTTTTTCATCAAAAAGAATCAACTTATTTGATTTCTACTCATTACTCCATCTTTTGCTTTCTATCTGTTCCCTTTCTTTTTATTACCTTTCCCCTTCTTATAATTAATTACCTTCCACAAATATTTACATGTGTGTGACAACTAGCTACTGCTCTTTGATTCAAGTATTGCTTGTGCGATTCTCACTTACAATGTTAAATTACTCTGCAATGATGTGTTGATTGCAGGAGTCTTATGCATTGTGTCGCGTTTCCAAGAAAACGATGATTGCGACCAAGACTAAAGAAGAAGCACCAAATAGGAATTTTGAGACTGTATCTTCTTGGATCTCTCAAGAACAAATTTCAGGACAAGATGCAAATGGAATTGATAGTTCCCACGGGGGAGAAGAAAATTTCAATGTAGAGTGTTGTTCTAAGTTTGCATTGGATACATGTTCTTCAGATGTCACTCCAGCTGAAACTTTCATAGCAGATGATATGCAAGCTGCATTTACTTCAGACGAAGCAAACAGTTCGGCCAATATGTACTATCCTTTCGCCTCCTCGAGTCTGATCCAGGTAATGTTAATTTCTTTAAAAATGCATGGCAATAGTTATATTTTGTTGGTGTTTGAGCATATATATGATGAAGCATGCATGCACAAGATCAGATTCTGTTTAAGCCTTATGTCACTCCTTTTGTGGGCCATAATGATTATAATTTTTAAGTTCTCAGCTTTCTTTTTCATGCTGATGATGTGATTGTCTCCTTTGCCAATAATTGCATTTCCAGCAATATTCTGCTTTACACATACATCACTAATAATTGATAAGGCCTGGCTTCATCTTCACACCTTATTTACAGTACATACACACACATCACACAGATGATGTGTATGTGAATGTGATGATGAGTAATATACTACTGGGTGCTCTTTTCAGTTGCCTTTTTTCTTATTAACTTCAAAATGACATATTTTGAAGTAGAAGCAAGTGAAGTGATGAACTCTTTTGATCTTATATGGCTTTCTTCACCATGTACCACTGCAGGACATTCAACAGATGGAAAGTCTTGACTATCAATTTCCTTACCCTCCTTTAGAGTTAGAAGATTTCTCAGGGCCAGAAATCATGGAAGATCTGGCGATGTACGAGGTGGGTCATGACATTAATGGTGCATTAGAAGATATATTTTCTTCCACTCCCCTGTAGATCTCAATCATACAGATGACTATACTAACAAAGAAGAGTGCTTCAGCAAGAGTGACACTCTCAAGATTGGTCTAGTAGTAGATAAGGTAGGACAGAAAATGAAGAGGGCACACTATAATGTGTTTTTCATCCCTCTGTTCAAAGTCAAATTTGGCAATGGCTTGCTTTCATTTATTGTTTTATCCAAATATATACATTTTATGTATTTTTCTTTTTTACGTGTAAAATTGGGCTGCATATATCAGATCAGACTCTGTAATTAAAATGTCATCCTTATTAGTTAGGTTTGTTTCAACTATTTACATACAACTATTTTATTTTATAATTTTTGTCACGTGAGATTCACTTAACTTCACCCTCTTATGCTCGTGTGCACGTGGGGCATGTTTCCCTTCTACTCTAGTATATGCATGAGTATTTTACATAAAAATGATGATATCCCAATGATACTATCTTTAAACACTGACTCCAGGTTTTCCAGCTCGGGGTCCAAAAATGAAAACATAGTATTCACTAAGGCTAAGTCTTTCGGTGACGATGAAGCTAGGGAAACCAAGCTTCCTGATCCCTCCCTTTCGGTCCTCCTGAATCCTAGTGAAATGAATGAACAGACAATGGAAGAGATAATGAGACTATCCACGATAAGGTCATGGGCAACGTCCTCTTGAGAGCGACAAGCTCTCTAATCTCTCTGCTAAGTTAGAGCGAGTTACCACTCAAATTTTGGCTTGTTCGAATATGGGTCTTATTAGGCCGAAGACCTCACTCAGGACATCAGATCATGTTTCGTCCTCCTCTTTTATCTTGAGACTATCGGCTTTAAAACAAAGACTGCCTATCAGTCTTCCTCCCCCGAGTCTATCAAGGCTAGAGCAAGTCCTTAAACTCAAAGTCCTCGTAAGGATTCTTGTCTAAACCCTAAACCCTATGCATAATGCAAGTCAATGGGATTTGAGGTCACTTGCATAAATGAGGAAATATCGCTCAACTTAACATTCTCAACGAAGAAAAAAAGGTTGATATAGGAACTCGACTTCGGTAGGTTTTATTCTCACTATGAGGATACTAAGAAACATAAATATAACCATTTTCAGGCATATAGTATGTTGCTGCCCAAACCTTGTGTTGATTTAATAAATTATGTGTAACCCGATTACACATCTCTCACCTGTCAAAACATGATTAACGAGCGTACAAAATAATATTCGCACAAAACGTTGAACAAATAATTAAAATCTATAAATGCTCTAATTAATATTAAGTCAATCTCAAATTTTATTGATGATCCCTGTTGTCCGTAATACGACGAGAAATTCTTTTTATATAAGGAACACACGCTTTATATGGAACACCTAGCTTAGATGGTGACCTGTAATTCTGTTAAAAGGGTGAGCATGAAATTATCGACTGTTGTTTTGAGAACATATTTTTATGAATTAAGTAAGATTATTGTGGTGTTTTGTGTTAGAGATAGAGTTGATTATGCATGGGTACGAACATGGGTCAATGAATTATTACACCAATCGTTCCACTTGTATACCGTATTATAAATATCTGGACAATTGTTATCAAGTTCTGAGGACCATGTATATGGAAAACATTCAGCTGAGAACTTCAATTACTAGACAATTACTTATTTTTGTTGAATATTCATTAATTTTCAATGGTTAAAATTTTTTCGTTGGACATACGATTTCAACGGAGATTGCCATTTTTATTGGATATTCATTTATTTTTGTTAGACATTCACTAATTTTCAATGACCATAGTCAGTTTTCACGTTCCCACAAAATAGTTTATTTTTCACCTTACTTATCCCCCGTATATATAACCTATGGGATGCAATCCGCTAGAAATCATGTTTCAAATAGGTACAAATTGACTACTGTCATTCGTTGGATGCAATCTCATCAATGGTTTCCATTATTCACCCCATTATTACAAAAAAATAATCAAATACTACCCATAAGGATATATAGGTAAAATAAAAATATCACAAATTTGGGTTTCTCTCCCAGCTCTCCTCTCTCAAACACGCCGAACACTCCCTCTCCTCCCTCCAATCCTCGGTCTCCTCCATTATCTCCTCCGTCCTTCATCTTATCCGCCGTGGCTCCGGCGAGCTTCCGCCGAATCGTAGAACCGATCCTCGCCACGGCTCCTCCAGAACTCAAGATCCGACCCCAACATCTCTATCGGCGGCAACGAGGGCTTGAAACCGTGAATCGGCAAGAGAAGGGCTCGAATTATGGGGATTTCGGAGACGGGAATGTGAAGAGAATCGCTCCGCGACTCCAATTGGGACAGAGAAATGGAGGGATTTAGGTATGGAATATTTTTTCGAATGAAAGTCACCGTCATTTTCATTTATTTGAAGGAGTTAGTCATGAATTTCATATGAGAAATTGGAAACAATAAAAATCTAAAAGCCTTCCATATAACTGAAAATCTGAAAGTCTTTCATATAACTGAAAACCTGAAAGCCTTTCATATAATTGAAAACCTGAAAGTCTTTCATATACTGAAAACTTGAAAGTCTTTCATATAACTGAAAACTTGAAAGTCTTTCATATAACTGAAAACCTGAAAGTCTCTCATACAACTGAAAACTTGTCCAAATAATGAAGAACTACATTCGAACAGGTTTTGTGACACACATTTCATGAAATTCAAATGTATCAACTCATAAACAATTCAGATCAAGATTTTTCCAAAATATGAAAACCTTTCATATTTTGTAAGTGAAAACCTGAACGTCTTTCATATAACTGAAAACCTGTCAAAACAATGAAGAAATACATTCGAACAGGTTTTCTGAGACACAATTCGTGAAATGGAATGGTGTGACGTGGGGTCCCCTAGTGTAACGAGAGTTTCATGTATTTTTCTATAGGAAAACACTAATACCCGTCGGGGGAGTGGTGTAACAAGGGTTCCCATAGTGTAACAAGGGCTTCGTGTATTTTTCTATAGGAAAACACATATACCCGTCGGGGGAGTGGTGTAACGAGGGGTCCCCTGGTGTAACGAGGGTTTCGAGTATTTTTTTATATGAAAACACTAATACCCGTCGGGAAGTGGTGTGACGAGGGGTCCCCTGGTGTAACGAGGGTTTTCAGTTATATGAAAGGCGTTCAGGTTTTCAGTTACAAAATATGAAATTTTTTCATATTTTAGAAAAACCTCAATCTTAATTGTTTATGAGTTGATACATGAAATATGTCTTAGAAAACCCGTTCGAATGTAGTTCTTCATTGTTTGGATAGGTTTTCAATTATATGGAACGCTTTTAGATTTTCATTGTTTTCAATTTCTCATATGAAATTCGTGGATCCAGATCTGGGCACTCTTTCGAGGCGGTCCAGCGCCATGAGATAGTTCAATGATCTCAGTACTGAAGCACAATCATGGAGAAGAGAGAGAAACGTCAGAGACAAGAGTGGGATTGCAAATAGATTGAGATTCGGGGTCTGAAATGGAAATAAAGAAATTGAGAAATGGAGCATAGAGGATGAGGATGTTGCGGAGGAAGGAGAGTCGGCCCTGCCGACGAACGGCGGATCGTGGCCGGCGCTGGCGGAGACGCAGAGGACATTGGAGAGGAGGCTCGGGTCGCAGACGAAAGAGGAGAAGAGGTGCGTGAGGGAAAAGGAATGAGGGAAAGCTCGAGGAGAAAAATACAAATATACCCCCATGTACATGTTAAAAGACTAATAAAAATTACAACTTCGACTTATTTACACCCATGTGCCACCGCGTACATCTTGACTATTGTTTATATAATTATGTGGCTGAGATTGGTCCCTTGGTACCTATTTGCAAGTATAGTATGGTTTTTTGTTGATTCTTTCCAATAATCTATGAGTATTCACTCCGCATGAAATGATGCAACATGGGCTTTTATAGAAACTTATATGGGCTTGAGCCCATTAATCGTCTCCTTTTGGTGCAGCATGGGCTATTGTAGAAACTTAAATTGGCTCGAGTCCCTTACTTGTCTCAGTATCTTCATTTCAGTAATTTCTTAATTTGTCAGTACATGGTAAAAACTATGAAGAGGACTTAGTATAAGTAAAATTAAATTTAAATTCTAATTGAGTGGAGGAAAAATTATAACACTAGCATGAATTAATTGAGTGCAAAATCGAGTGAAGTATATAATCTGAAGAACAAAAATTGAGATGGTGATGGATCGGCGGATTGGTCGTTAGCTAGGCAGAGTAGTGTAGTGGGGACCAAAAACTATAGAAGCATTTAATTTATTCATAATTTTACTAAAAATGATGTTATAATATTTAAGGAAAACTAAGGTCGACTCTTTTATTTGTAGAATGAAACGGTTGATTGACTTGGAAGACCACTCAATGCTCAATATTTGCATTGATCACGACCATCCACCAATCCATCCCTAGCCTTTATTGTATTTTTATCGACAAATTAGAAAACCTCTATATTCTCAATAGATATTTGAAAAATCGTGTTATCAGTCTTTTAACCTCTTTGTTAGCATTCGAAAATATAATTTAGTTTGCATCCTTGTACCATGTAGCTTTTATAATTCATATTAATATATTACGAGTTAGATAGCTTCACATCTTTATACAATTTTTGAGTCGAAAATGCATTATGTTAGATGAAATCTATTTTTTTAGTCACGCGAGGTGCGTCCATTTTACTTATTTTGCAAATCTTTAAGCTAACCTTCATCCTTCATCCAATGAATTATATCTTCACAAAATCATATAGTAGGTGAAAATGGGATTTAGAGCAAGCAACCGACGCAAGCTCGAGGAAGGAGGCGCTAGCGATGAAACGTGCAACACAAAAAAATGCCATTATGGAGTAACACTGTTAATGCATACATCATGGTCTTCAGAAAACATCGTAGAAGATTCATGTGATATGGAAGATACACGGTTAGTGTTAAAGTTGTACCAGTGAATGCCACATAAATTTTGTGCATGATTAAGTAATAAAAAACCCTAATTTCGCAAGAAGGATTTAAAATTTGAGAAGGATCTTATATATGAATTTTAAAATGTATTTATTTATTGTTTGTCAATTGAACTCATAAATTGTAAATTTTGTCGATTGTCAATTACATATATTGGTCGTATCTTTGTATGAGAAGAAATATAAAGATAAAATTTTTTCACATGGATTGAGGAAATAAGATTTTAGTTACAAGCACAATGTTAGGAAAAATTGAATATTGAGCATTTGAAGTTGTATGTCATATTTCTCATAATCGTCGTCTATACACTAATGTCAATAGATAAGTTCTTTTACCTTGTTAATGCATAATTTACTTAACACCTTGTGACAAAGAACACCGCGACAACTAAAACTGCTTCATTTGGTGACGGACCACGACAAGTAGCGTTTAAAAATCAATATCGATGAACCCCAGCTGCTGATGAATTCATTAACTAATTCTCTATGTTTTTCTTACCATTCGGTTCCAGTTATGTTTCTGTGTAAATGTATGTATTGATTTAAGTTTTTAATTCTATAATTGTTTTGTTTATATAACTGTCTACGGACACAATAACGTATAATACGAACATGCTAATCTTCGACTTTGAAATGACGAAAAACACTCTTAAACACCTCTATCACTAGCTCCAATTTATCATCTACAAAAAGTAATTAAAAATAAACTCATGATTTTTTTAAAAATAAATTTCTCAAAATATCACAGTCGGCGAGACATTGACCATTATCTCGCCGGCTAGGTGATATGAGTATTGAAGGTCAACTCATATAGGTGATGAGACATTGTAGATGTCTTGTCGACTAGGTGAAATGATTGTTATTGGTCAATTTAAATAACTATTGGCGATTATCTAGTAGATGTTTCACCAAACACCCACCCGACGAGACAAATGAAATCGTTGAAAATAATTCATTTAGCAAGCGACACCATCATGTTGCCGGATTGGTGAATCATAGCCAATGGCGCTCAAATTAAATTGAGTAGCATCTAATCAGTGATACTCTAATACTTAAATAATATTATCAGAGATAGTTTAGTTAATTTTAGCTCGGTGACACTCAAATTGAGTGCACCGGCTAGAATCTAATCAACAATATTATTAATGTCTGTTAATAACCTAACACTTCATTTATTCAATCAATGTATGTATTATTAAATATTTTCATTTATAATTACCACATTATATTATAAGCGAAGATACACCATATCTTTCGAGCTTTGTGTCCCATCTCTTTGTGTTAGTATATATGCATGAAAGTTGGTGCAAACTAAAGTGCAAGTCACTCTATCAATACATATAGCAGTAGATGGAATTTTAATATTGGAAAAGAAAGAGTATTAAATTACATCACATTCCAGTAAAATATATAGAAATCGATTATTGTAGAGTTTTGTTTTGTACGAAGACAAGCGTGATACAAATATGTAGGGTAGGGGTAGGGGTAGGGGTAGGAAGAAGCAAATAGAGGTAAACACAGGGTAGGTAGGTAATAGCAACACTGATCCATCTGTCTGGGACAGGACGACAGAATAAATTATTTATACAAAACAAACAGTGAGCCTTAAATTATTGAAATTTGAAACAGGAATAAAGCAAAAGATCTCAGACATTAACATGCAAATATGTATATATTACATGCTTAACTACACTTTGCTCAAGATTTATAATGCCTCGTTTTACACGCGTTTTACGATTTTCTATAGTTATAATAGAAAATTTAAAAGAAAATTAGTTAATTATATTTTTCAAAAGAAAAAAAATGTATCTAAATTGATTTGAAATCAGTTCAATCTAATTTGACTCGGACTGACAATAAAACAGAATTAAATCTGGTTTGAGAAATTGAACCGGTTCGACCAGTCTATTTTCTTTACATATCTGTTTAACATCGGAGAAGATCGAATTGGCACCTGAACTACTCCGGCGAACTCCTTGGCGCCGGTTCTTCCTCGTTCAGCAAGGCGACGAAGGCCCTCAAGTCACCATATATGGACGGTCTCTTGATTCATTGCTTTATACCTAAAATCACAAAACTAAAACAAACAACTTCCGATCAACCAAAACGACTACCTCTCCGAAATTGGAAATTGGCTCTCTATTTTTTTGTTGAAAAAATAAATTTTTTGTCCAATATCTAATAGCGTTAGAGCAAAGTGTAAAGAATACAATCGAACGACTTCATTTTGACATTTTTATCATAAATATAATAAAGCGTAAAAATCGTCACTATCTTTTATTTATCAATAAATTGTATATCAAAATTTAGAATCAACAATTTTATAACAAAATAAGACAAACACTTAAATTATAATTTTTTAATAATTCTTAAGATTATTCTATCATTGAGACATACTTTAATATAAAATGGCTCCATCCTGCAACTTGGCTCACGGCTCACACCAACAAAGAGACCCAACAAAGATCGTAAAAACCATATTATAGTAAATAAATTGTGTTTTAATTATTGTGTATTATATTCTGAGGCGCTTGACAGATAAGGTGTCTCTCCCTCTCTCGGGCCCGTTCTCATTCTCATTCCCATTTCCCACCACACGACGATACGACACCATACCATACCGCACCACACCACACCAGATTGCTCTTATATATCTACTTTTACTTTTAGCCACCAGCAGCAGCAGCTACTATATAATTCACTTGACACCTACCATACATCAATCAATCCTTATTGTAACATTACAAATCAACCAAGAGTTAGAGTATAGTATGGGTTCAAGAGGAGGAGCAAGAAACACTAACAAGCAGCAGCAACAACAACAGCCACAGCCTCAGCAGCAACCTCAGAGATGGTGTCCTCAGCCATTAGCCCCTCTAATGGAAGGCCCAGACCCTGAAATGCAAGAAGAGTACTTCTACTGCGCCAAGAAAGAGACCTCTTGGGACCTTTTTCGCCTCTGGTTTCGCTCTTCTTCGTCGTCTCACTCTCCTCCTCATGCACCAACTGTTCCGGCCAAGCGTCAAGACCTGAGGCTCCTTCTTGGTGTCCTGGCATGCCCTCTAGCTCCCATTCCCATTCCCATTCCCATTCATAGCAACAACAACAACAACTCTCTCTCCATTCCCAATATTCCATCTCATCACCATATCATTAAAGATGCCCCCATTGTAAGTATTCACATTTTGAGATTCTAGCAAATCGCACAAGAGATTATATCTGATTTCTCGATTTTCATATTTATCTTATTATAATCATGTGAAATAAGCTAATTTCTTGCTTGATTTGCTAGAATCTCAAACATTTATTTTTCATATTTTCTCTTTTGCACTGTCAATCTCGAGACGAGTTGTGGTTTTCACGTCGGCCACAACATATTTATGTTTTAACCCTCTCTTTTACAAGTTGGGCATCATCCATACGCATGCTCCAACTTGAGGAGGAGCGTTTAGATTTTAAAAAATTCAAAAGAGATTATATCTTGTTTCTTGATGATTTTTCTATTCATCTTATTACTTTTCAGCTGATTTCTTGCTTGATTTGCTAGAATCTCGACATTACTCTTCAGATTTAGTGTTCTTTAGTTCGATATTACTTGAATTGAAATGATAGTTGAATGATATAGGAGACGTCGACGGCTCATTATATAATACAGCAGTACTTGGCGGCGACGGGGTGTTTAAAGCAAGATAAATGCACGAAGAACATGTATGCGACCGGCACGGTGAAGATGGTCTGCTGCCAGACCGAGGTTGCGTCCGGCAACGGCAAGAACGTGAAGACTCTGGGCACCAGGAGCGGAGAGAGCGGCTGCTTCGTTCTCTGGCAGATGTTTCCCGGAATGTGGTCCCTCGAGTTGGTCGTCGGCGGCAACAAGGTCATCGCCGGCAGCGACTCCAAAACCGTCTGGCGCCACACTCCCTGGCTCGGCGCTCACGCTGCCAAAGGCCCCCAACGCCCCCTCCGTCGCCTCATTCAGGTACCCACCGATCATACATTAATAAACCGTTTGTTTGCAATGTTGTAAAAAACGCTAGACACTAGTTAAAGTGATGGTTTTTTAAAATTAACCTAGAAAATATTTTAAAGTTAATTAGAAATTAGTTCGTAACATCAAGTTGAGCTCCACAGCTCAAAACTCAAGTTTATTTGTTAGGTTTGACTATTCTTTTTGTATATACACACTTTAGTTTCATTTTAATGATCTGAGTGCGGGGTTAACTTAACTTTTCACTCACATGTTTGTTTGTGTGTGCGTAGAAATTATTTTTCTTTCACGTTCGTTTATGCATATGTCTTTACTTTAACATTATCCTGATAAGTCTATCTTTTAAAATACTAATTATAATATTGTAATAAAAAAAACTTGTTCAAGTGGTTAATGACTTTGAATGAACATCTAAACTTAAATTTGTAAGTCCGAATTCGAGTTTTAATAATGTATGTTTAAAAGGGAGTTGGGTTGGATTTTAGAGTTTCGTGTGAACGTATCAAACTCTTTATTTTGTTGCTTTTAATCTACGTTAACTTTGAATAAAGCATGATTAAGTAATTATTAAGATATAAACAAACTTTTGTCATTATTATAGAAGAAGCGATCGGAGCCTGAAATATTCAAATGTAACTTTAGTTGTTAAATAATTTCTTTATTTCCTCTTCTTTGCCAAACAAAGGAGTAAAGAAGGAAAGTGATTGTTGAATGGAACGACACAATCCCAATACATTTGAATTATTGCTGACACTGAGAGAGAAATTGTCTGGTGCTTTAATCGAACACTCACACTCACTCGCTCAGATCGGAGGGCACGTGACTGCCCTTGTGACGTCATCACATCCTCCATGTTTCTAGGGATTGCCACCCATGTGTGTTGGGCTGGGCTGAGCTGGGCCCATCTCTTTCTTTCTTTGTTTCTGTACTAAAGACTAAAGTGTTCCCTCGTGTACTGTATTTTTACTTTCACTTTCTTTTCTCACCCACTTGCTACTCTTTCTTTGCATTATAGCCCTTCCTCTTTTCATATATTTGTCGAAGGCCCAAAAGGGAGAACCCAGTGAGTCAGTGACCATGGGTTGAGCCTGAGCCAGATTTTTCGATTAATTCCTGACTAATAAGTTTTTTTCCGCCTGTTAATTTAAACCCGTGTTCTGGTTTCTCTTCCAGAGAATTGTTCTCTCTCGTTGACTCCCTATGCCAAAAAAACTTGAGGACTATGCAAATTCATCGGATTTATATTTAATGTTATGATTTCAGACTTTCTATTTCAAACTCTAAGCCGCTCTTTAGAATTGTCGTCTTTCTTTTTCAGTTCTGCCTGATAACTTTTTTTTGTTACTGTGTTTTTTATTTCATTGCATTGGTTTTTAGAGTTTTCTTTTCCCATTTCTAGAATTGATTTTTATACTATTTTAAATATAATCGCTAATAAAAATATGTTGTCTTTGTTTTTATAACAAATGGAGAGAAATAATTTCTGTTTAGCTTATGTTTATGCCTTTCATAAAATAGTCTTTACTCTTATTATAATTCATATCATGTATCATCAAAACTAATAATATCATTCTCTACACTATTTCTATTTTCGTGCAGGGGTTGGATCCTAAGAGCACGGCGAGCCTGTTTGCAAATGCGCAGTGCCTGGGAGAGAAGAGCATAGGGGATGAGGATTGCTTCGTGTTGAAGGTGGCGGCGGACAGGGCGACGGTGATGGAGAGGAGCGAGGGACCGGCGGAGATGATAAGGCACGTGCTGTACGGGTACTTCAGCCAGAAGAGCGGGCTCCTGGTGTACCTGGAGGACTCGCACCTGACGAGGGTCCAGACCGAGGACGAGGAGGACGCGGTGTACTGGGAGACGAGCATAGGGAGCAGCATAGGGGAGTACAGAGACGTCGACGGGGTGATGATAGCTCACCAGGGGAGGACCATCGCGACCGTGTTCCGGTTCGGGGAGGTCACGGAGCAGCACAGCAGGACCAAGATGGAGGAGGTCTGGAGGATGGACGACGTCGTTTTCAACGTCCCGGGGCTGTCCATGGACTATTTCATCCCTCCCGCTGATATATTTGATGCCACTCATCTGCATAATAATAATTCCCCTTGATTTCTCGAACGATGATCACTAATTATATATAGAGGGACTGGTTACTTTAACAATAATGGTTGGTTTAGTAGTTGGTTTTGGGTGTAATTAATGACAGGATTGGTGGGTTGGGTTCATTTCATCGTTTACTAGTATGGTATTCTACTTAATTGTGGTTCATATGGACACTTGGAGAATGAGAACTAATCAATGGGTTTGTGTATATTGCTCTCTCTCACACTGAGACACACAAAGTTGCGTCGCTTGATTAGCTCAAACGAATCTGGGTTTGAGCTTGATCAGCTCACAAAGACTTGGGTTCGTACCTTGTTGCGGTAGTAGATTGATTATTAGAACCCTTTTTTCTATTTTTATTGCAGCTGAAATGAGAACAAACTAATACAACTATGCATGTCAAAATGTTTGCACTACTTATTTCGGCGAGAAAGATCTACATATGACATTAAGTACAAAAATGTCGCGAATATAATTTCAAGTCAAATTGGAACTTGAATATATATGTGGAATTTGTTCTCTAAAATCCCGATTATGCATCCGTTTGGAAGGTGGATCCATTCTTTACTATTTTCCACACAAACCAAGACATTTTGATGATCCAAATTAGCTCATATAGCAACAATCCAGTTACTAACAATTGTCATATCTCAATTGCATAGTTCATATCTTGGGGAGGTCCAACCACTGCCTATATGCTTTCTTTAACGGAAGTAATTGTCAAGTACTCAAGTGTATGATGAAAATACTATTGAACTCTCATCTAATAGTTCAAATTTTGGGGTTAGACCTGGTGACAACATTGACATATAGTTGAAGGGACCAAATTATTTTCAGGGTACTCAAGCATGAAATTGATTGTAAAACAAAATGCGCAGGAGTTATTAGTTCGCAAATACAAAAAACGCATATGTTCAAGTCCGCACTTATTTAGATACAGTAAGGAGATGTTTAAAAACGCGATGCTTTGATAAGAGCACGATGCAGCCTTCCTCCAAGATGCCTCTACATTTACAACTCAGCAGCAAGATCCATAAACCTATAACAGCAAAGCAAAACACATTTTACCATCATGTAAGTAACAGGTTGGAACTTTTAAGATATGATGCAGGGACACACCTTGCGTATCAGTTACTGTTCATATTGCCCATACACACATATTTTAGCTGCAACCAAAGGATTAAACAATGTGAGTTGACATTGCAGCCCAGTTTTTTTCCGAGTAAACACAGAACTAAGAACTTTTGATTTTCAGAAAACTATGTTAAAAAATATGACATTTCAATGAAATGCTTACTTCCAGGTAATCATCCATTCCGTACTTGGAACCTTCCCGTCCAAGGCCAGACTGTTTAACTCCTCCAAACGGAGCCACCTGCACCGACAACAGTCAACTAAATATCCAATTTTCGATAACTTTCTATGTTTAGAAGATGCAAGGTTATATACCTCTGTAGATATTATGCCTTCATTTACACCGACCAACCCATACTCCAGAGCTTCAGAGACACGCCATGAACGTTGAACATTGTTTGTAAATATATAAGCAGCTAGCCCTGCAAATGTAAAAAAAAAGAGCTGATGAATCTTTCCATGTGATATAGGATGGCATAAAAACAACGTGCATAGTCGCAAATTTTTGCTTCAAGTTATAGTTAATCCAGCTTGAAAAATAACCTGCATTTGTATCATTAGCAATACCGATAGCTTCCTCCTCGGTTTTAAACCTCAAAAGGGGTGCAACCGGTCCAAAAACTTCCTCACTGAAGAACAAAACTCATATAAGCACATAAGCTAAAGTAGAAAAACCATGTTACTCCTATATATAATCTAGATTGACAGCATGAATCCTTAATAAAATAAACAAAATCATTTGAGATCATCCACATGTATTTAGCAGAGGCAAAATTATATGAGGGTCAGTCATCCGCTCCAATGGAAAAGTCAGTGATCTACTCTTTGCCTCACATGTTTCGTTGTTAAATCTAATTTTAATAGAGATGGAAACTCTAGTATCATATCATTTATTACATTTACATTATACTTTTAATAACAAAATAGACGTGTCCCAACATATTGTCCTTTTCTGAAAATGGTGAATGTCATGTGTAGGTCTGCGCCTGTACAAATCTGTGGTTCCCGGGTTTCAATGACATGATATGATTCCTAGGGTACCGAGGTAAGACAGCAAGGCTTGACTCTTATATATTTATGTTTTGTGTAGTTTTTTTATTTTATTATCTATGTATCAATATTCTATTGCTAAAACATTTAAAGCAGAGTGATGGTCCTACATCATATCAAATGGCCCTGTGTCAGTTTAGCATAAAAGCTTCCTTCACCAGCCTAGGGGTATCTTACATCAGCAAAAACACCAAGGGCACAGAGAACAAAATGCAATTCTTGCACTTAAGATAACAAATGTGGACAATCGTGAACTATTTCTAGGCAAATACATGCACGCCAAGTATTATCTGCAACATATGGAATTACCTTGATATGCGCATATCATTCTTGACATCCCCTAGAACAGTAGGCTCATAGAAAGTCCTTCCTAGACTATGGCGTTTTCCACCGAGAAGGACTTTTGCTCCCTTAAAATAATAAGTCAGGACTAATGAGTGAGAAATCATATTCACTGTGCTATAATAGAAATATTTCCGTCGTACAATAAGTAACAGGTGAAACGATAAAAACATTTAAAATATAACGTGGGGGAGCGATAATTCAATTTTGTATTTATTCACTATGCAGTGAGGTTAAAGAGAGAACAAATATCAGAGCAGCTTTAATATTTGACCCAGAAAAGAAAATTAAAGAAATGATGCCCTAATGTGATATGAAGTAACTTGCTTTATAACATATTTCCATCTGACCCCAGGACACTGTTTTTGCAAATGTTTAGAATTGTTTGCCATGACATATAGCAAGCGAGAAAGAAGCCAACTCTATAAAGATTTTTGGCAAAGAAACAAGCATCATATCCCATAATGGAGCAGGGTTTCTAGCACAGGAACCACATACTATATTTAATCCCGATTTCCATTTGACTAGCAATTATGGTGGTATACCTTTTCTGGGCTTTAAATATTCCTATTTTCAACATTTTGTGTTATTTCTTGAAGAATATGTTGGTTTTGTAGCATCCATGAACATTTTAAGACAGGGTTGGTCATGTAGGCATATGCTAATTCAGCTAATGGGTGGATGAAGCATGGCTGAGAAATCAAACCTTTGAGATCGCATCTTGAATGAGTGATTCAACCTGAAGCAAAATCCAAAAAGGACCAGACGGTACAGAAAACCACTTAAATCAGATTAGGATCAAAGATAAATAGCTTTACGGATATTTCTGATGTAGTTATAAGAGAACTAACCTTCTGCACAGCAGCTTCATTGATCAATGGACCCTGCGATAAAATCAACAATTACTTTTTTTTATGTTCTCCTTATGAGGCTATGTTAAAAAAACAGATTGGAAAAGGAATTTTCAGGCCAAGTCACAAATTATAGATTAAAAGGCATTTGACATGATTCTTCATTCAATGAAACATCATCACTAATTATTTTGAGAAACATGAAATGACTTCACACAGAGGAAGGGACCAACAGTATAAAAGTTTTGATCCCAATTGTACAGGAAATACCTGAGTTGCACCTTCACTAAAACCATCTCCAACTTGCAAATTCTTGACAGTTTCTGAAAAAACTATTGCAAATTTCTCATAGATACCTGTATATCAGTAAATCAATCAGAACTTTGTTGCATTTCAATGATAATACATAATACAGAAAGTTCAAAAGGTTAAAAAAGTTGTATAACTCATTTGCCACAATCTCATGCCAAAACACTCAACTAAATGCTTCTAGACATAGAAAACATTTTTTTTACGTTATGCCTAGCCTTGATATCTCAATAATACGAGGACCAGCACCAGAAGTTCTAGAACCCCAAGTTCTTGCACCAAAATAGGATTGTCAAGTGTATAATCTTGGTTTGATATTGGTATACGCCAAGCAGATTAGAAGGATGTGGTACTGGCCACGATCACTTAATTGTTATTTTTAGTCTAAGTTTAAATACTTAAAACAGATTCTTACGTTAATTAAATTTACAAATATTTCTCTATAACTATAAACTTATAACAACTTCATCCGACAACTATTCAATCATCACTCATGCTCCAAAACATATTTATGCAATTTTTGTTCATCTCATATTTTGCACATGCTGTAACCTTGTTAAATGAGTGCATGTGTAAAATATGAGACCATGTGAAAGATAAAGTATCCACTAAATCTTATTACAATACTTGTCAGAAATTAAGTGATGAGATCAAATCGTTGGAGGATCACTGGGGATTAAAAAGATCAAGATTGATATGAGTGAATAGTTAGAGGGACATTTCTAACTTTAATCCATGAGAATTTATATTTCAAATCATCTATTTGAAATTCCGCATATATTAACTTAGTAGCTCAATCAAGATTCTTTTAGAGTTTTTTTGGAACAAGGAATTTTATTTTTGGGATGGCCAGTTCAAAGTTGGACCTGTTTAATAGGATTAAAGGCACATAAGACTCCCCACACTTTCAAGGGCCTATCCCAAATTCCCTGAATTTCTTTAAAAAGGCACGAGAAGTACCTGAACTTGCAATTATAGATATAGTAAGTCCTACTGTTAGTTTAAGCTAACAAACCATTAAGTTGTTGACCTGGCATCTGATATATAATTTTAATTAGGTCACTTATGAAGCATGTTGAAGTAATGGCCCATGCATGCATATAGTATATTGCTTTGTAAAATTAACATGCAGATTAATATAGTGTCAACCTGCAGCAAAAAAAAAAACAGAAACAAAGCTATAACTCCAAATTTACCTTCTTGCACCATTATTCTGTTGGCACAAACACATGTTTGGCCACTGTTGCGGAACTTTGCAGCAAGCTGCGACAACAAAATACATGGTTAATAGTGCTAATATATTAAAGCCCTTGAAGGAGTAACCAGTCTTCTAAAGCTCCCGAGTTCTCCTCGATAACTCGTTAAACCGAGTTTTGGACCAAGTTTCAGAACTCGGTCTCGATGGTTCAGTTTGACAGAGTTCTCACTTGGTCAAACCTGGTCAAGTTTATTTTTATGTCATATATATGCTTTGAAACTATTCTTAATTTGTACTTTTGTTTTCACCTATAAAGTTGTTTGAAAGTATCTTATTTTACTAAAAGATTGTTACTTTTGTCTTGTGTGTGAATTGTGTGTGTATATATATATGAAATATTGATTTAATACAAAACGTGTTTTGCCGATTTCTCCTGAGTTGGAAAAGGCATGAACAAACTTGAAAACTCCGAGAGAGCAGACCTCTAAATGCAAGAAAACTGCTATAAAGTACATTATGATAGCTTCCAAAGTACATACAGAAATGGAATCTGACCCACATGGGTTGGGTTTGAATAGTTAATAAACGAGTGATTTAAGTCCAGTTAGATTCGGATTCATTTTGAGTTTGGATGACGTCCCATTTAGGTTAGTAGTTACTGCTTTATTGCCGATAAATTTTTTTTAAGGTTCTTTCAGAAATACGTGAATTAAGTCCAGTTAGATTTGGATTCATTTTGTGTTTGGATGTTGTCCCATGTAGGTTAGTAGTTTCTACTTAATTGCCGATAAAAAAAACATGTAAGGTTCTTGGGTTTACTATGTAAATGCAAGCAGTAACAGACAATCAGTAGCTCGTCCAGCTAACAGAAACTACACATTTAACTTACAGCATTGCTGATGATTTGTGAGAAACTGGATAAAAGGAAAAACACTAAGAACAGAATGCAGCAAGAATCATCATTTATGACATGTTTTAGTGACATCCTGAAAGTTGGTGCAGGTTGAGTTTTGGTTGAGATTTCACAAAATCTACTAGGTTGCATTTGACTTTAACATTCATAAATTAAGAATGGGACTATGCTAACCAACTGATCCACAAGGGTTGGTATTCTAGGTTTTTTATCTGATGTCAACGGGTTGGGTTTGGCCAAACCCACACCCACTGACTTCGAACGGGTGCCCGACTTGCTCAAAACCCGCTCACAGTGAGCGGGTGCCCGACCTGCTCAAAACCCGCTGGGGAAAAGTTACCATAAAACCTTATGAATATAAGCCTGTAGGAACAGTGTCCATCATGATCCATATCAGTTTAACAATAAACACTTCAATTTATATGCTACTGACTAAACATATATCAGAACGAGGGGAAACAACAATACTGAAACTCTTGACTTACCGCTCCTTTAACTGCCACATCCATATCAGCATCATCAAATACTATGCAGGGTGCATTTCCACCAAGTTCTAGAGATATCTGGATAAGTTGACAGAGAGAATTTTTTTTTTATCTTTGTTATCAAACTGAAGCCACATATTATAAAGTTATTTTGTATCATATCCTTACCTTTTTTACCGTCTCGGCAGAACCCGCCATCAACTTCTTTCCAACTGCCGTTGAGCCAGTGAATGTGATCTTCCTTACCTGAATAAGCAATATAAAGCAGGGGAATACGGTGTTGTAAATCTATGTCCAACAATCTAAAATCATATCATGCTAAATGGAGAAAGGATCGGGATACAGATTAAAGATTGTTTACCTCTGGACTGGCAAGTAAAGCATCTCCAATATCAGTTGCTTTTCCCATTACCACATTCACGGCACCCTAATCAATTAAAAATATAAAAACATTGTAACCAACTAATCAAGCAAAACAAAATTTATTGTGATATTCAAGACAAGCGTAACAAATAAGAAAACAAAAGACCAGAATACTTCTAGTTTCATGAAGTAATATCAATAAGTGAACCAAGTTACAAGAACCTGGACACTATATACATGTTCTACTGTAAGAGCAGAACTTGGAAATCAGTTTGCCTATACACAGATAAAGTTCATTAAAGAGAAGATAAGAAGTAGGTTAGAGAAGTATGTCAAAACTTAAATCCCATCAGACGAAGGAAGAAATAAAAATACAATACAATTAAGAAACAATAAAATGCTGTCAGCAAAAATAAACCTAATTGCCAGAATAGAGATTCAACAATGCAAATAACAGTTTAAATATAATAGTTGACAGCATACTATCTGAAATTTTATCCTCCACAAATTTGGCATGTGTTCCGGATATAACAACCTATGCAGTCACATACAAATTTATCTCCAAGCTTCATCAACCAAGATCTTTAAGCATATCATATATTAACTGTCGTTAGAGGATTTTCATGAGCAAACAATTTAGCCATCCCAAAACATGATTATTTGTCTAATTACTTGCTGTTCCAGAAAAAGTACAAGCAAAGGGGCATGTCACTAAAACATGGCCAAACAAATAACAAAAGCAACAGCAACCAAACTTTTTACGCAAACAATGTTGGGGTTAATTTACAAGAATCCTCTTGCAAAATTGCTTGGGCTCCTCTGTCCGTATCCAAGTGCTCTCATATAATTTCTTACTTCTTCTTTCCATGTTAACTGAGGCCTACCCCTCCCCTTTTAGTTTCTCCTAAATTAAAATTTGTCCCCTTTCCGAGTCACTAACCTTCATACGTTCCACAAGTCCAAACCACCTTACAATTATTTTCTCTCATCTTCCTTTCAGTTGAGACTACCCCAACCCTAGCTCTGATAACATCATTCTTAATCTTATATTTCCTAGTATCACCAAAAGTCCACCTAAATATTATCATCTCCGCTACCCCTGTCTTATGGATTTGTATACTCTTTTGAGAACACTATTCGGTGTCACATAACATAGCTGGTAGTATAAAATATAAACAAATTACAACAGGAGAAATATATAATAGTAAGTTCATGTTCAGTATGACAACCATAATCTATCGAAGGAGCAAATAGATATTAGCTTCAACTATGCTCTGTAAGGACTAAAGAACATATTAAAAGTGTATAAGAGTCACCGGTGGTATTCCAGCTTGCAGAGAAAGCTCAGCAGCTGCCAGAGCTGTAAGGGGTGTAAGCTCGGAAGGTTTAATAACCACTGTACAGCCACAGGCAAGGGCAGGGCCAACCTGGACCAAAAACAAGAGGCGAGAACTGGCCAGTATCATTTGGAGCAAATTATTCAAGCATAAACAGGTTATGTGCTCTCAATAACACCTGACACAGTAAAATGATTGGTCTATGATAACTAAACAAACCTTCCGGGTAATCATAGCCAAGGGGAAGTTCCAGGGGGTAATAGCACCAACAACACCTATAGGCTTCAAAAGTCACAGGCTCATGTTAATGTACAGAAAATAATATGAAATAGCATACCAACACATCAGCATGTAGTGGAAAGTAATTTAAATAGTAAATTGCTCAATTGAAGTAATGTCTAAAGGACAAGAAAAAGGAAAGCATCGGCAAATCATACTTAAATGTGGGGTTTCTTCCCATAGATCATATTATGTATTATGAAAATAAGACTGCTCCCAGGGACCCATAGCACTATAGAGGTTCAGTACTGAAGATTTTGTGTAGACATAATGGTCATTAGGTAGTTAGGTTGTCACAAGCTTTCATTTCATTCTGACCATGGGTGTGCCTTATGCCTATTGACTTCTTTAATGTGGTCCTTTGCGCCTTGTGATGATGTAAAATGGGCATTCTGTTTTTTCAATGCTACTATGCCAAATATACAGCCTTTTAATAAGAACTATCTTTGACCCAGTCATGCTAATGCTACATTCGATTTTTATGCATCTTGCCACTTGTCACACCAAACAGCTCAAGGTGATTCTGGGCATCAAAAAACATCCCCAAGAAATTATGAATGAATTATAGTACATTTAAAGAGAGGAAAAACTCAAAATCAGGCCTTACGGTTTGTTTATATAGGGGTGAGAACTTGGGACAAAAAAGGCCTTATGTCTCCATTATTTTTTGTTCTTTATTAAAACAAAAAAAATATTACCAAAACAATAGCAAGGATCACTACTCTACGCCTTTTTCCCTAGGATATAATCCTCTCCTATAATCCTATTTGTTATTTTCCCTCGACATCACATCATTGTACCAATTAATAGAGGCGGAAATTGGAT
Organism: Geranium rotundifolium; assembly: GCA_963920655.1. Lineage (NCBI taxonomy): Eukaryota > Viridiplantae > Streptophyta > Magnoliopsida > Geraniales > Geraniaceae > Geranium > Geranium rotundifolium. The sequence goes on from OY987313.1 coordinate 7,759,561, forward strand.
GTTTGATACAGTAATTAACTTGTATGCCATCCATAGAATATTAAACATATGAGAAACTTAAGCTCACTTGTTTCAAAACAAACAATCGACGATCACTTAGAGTAGCAGGAATTATATCGCCGTAAACACGCTTGGCTTCCTCCGCAAAAAACTCGATGAAACTAGCCCCATAGCTAACCTGCAATTTGACTATATATTTTCATATGGTGCTAATATCTAACAGTGAAGAATACTAAGATGAAGACAAACTTGTAGCTTCAGATTATTCAAATGAAAGAAGATAACAAGATACCTCCCCAATGGCTTCTTTTAGAGGTTTTCCTTGTTCTAAGGTTATGAGTTGACCAAGGTCTTCTTTGTGTGCTATTAGTAGATCATACCTTGGAATTCAAATGGAAACGACAATATGGAGACAGTGAGTATATTCTTCTTCAACATTACACCACAACAGTAAAAAGAAGGGATTTCAGTCACAAAAGCTATTAGAGATAATTGACCATATTATGTGCATACTAATACAACAACAACAAACAATTGTTCTTTTACCTTCTTTCCCTTCGAATATATATGTATAATATCACAACGTAGCAGATTTTGGCTTTCAGGATAAGATGCAAAATAGCATAACTCCCCTACTAAATTAAAACAGCTCTGACTACATGCAAGCTTTGAATATGAGAAAGTACCCAAAAATCTGAATATTGACCTTAAAGCATCTCAGAGGGGAAAGAGCAAAAGGCTAAAGGGAAACAAACTGTATATGACTGATGATAAAACTAGAAACCAGTAGTCACGTCTTTACTCTTTCCATTGCACAGCAATTAATCAATCAATCGCAACAATCCATAGTATAATCAGTCATCAATTATTAAACCAAGCAAACAAAAAAAGTACAAATCTATACGACTAGATGAATTTTCTTAAAGTTAAAGAATGTCCCAATTTTCAACCATAGTACAGTCACTACCACGGCAAGCCCAGCCATCAATCAATAATCAAGTTGGCATGCAATACAAATGGTTTAAAGAGATCATGACACGCCAAATATACCATTTCCGTAGACATTTACTCCTCTCAGCAGCAGTGACTTTGCTCCAAGCTACACACAAAGCAAAAAAAATATTTTTAAACTAAATTAGTGAAATAAGCTTCCGAAGCTTAACAGATTGTGCACTGCAGTTATCCCAACAACCTCAATCTACATTAGATGTGTCGATAACCATACTTCACATAATGTTTAACTGAACATGAACTGTGTACTTCCAGAAACATGAGTAACATGGATGATGGATCCAAGAAACACGAACGGAGGATTCTCCTTTTGGTAAGTATCATTCAGTATTATTGAAGAATGATGTCCAGTAATAAAAAACTAACTCTAACAGTGTACTTGTTGAAAATATTAGGTACTGCAAATCTACTGCATTGGTTAAGCTATATGCTCAATGGACTTTAAATAGGACTTCATATATTAAGCATCAGATTGTACGCACAACCCATATACATAATGTTTTAAGTGTCCCAGACTGAAAGAATGTGGATTTTGTAACCACTTGGTATAATAGTTGGACCCTCCAGCTATAGATTAAACTCTTGGGCTGGAGTAATTTTAACATGATATCGGTATCATAGCACACAAAGCTCAAGTTGTTTTGGGCTTGTGGGCATTATTGGTCACGTGCTATCCTTTCCATATGTGTGTGTGTGTGTGTGTGTGTTTCCTACTATGGGCCACATGAATAAGTCTAGCCCCGCACATAAGGGAGAGCGTTGAAGTATAGAGTCTCTACACATAAAGGGTAGAGTAAAACACAACTATGAAATTGTGGAGCCCAACCCGACATATGTAGTCCGATCTTAAAATCTATACATACTAAAATATACTGAATTCAGCTGGCAGACATCCATAAAAGCTAAATCAGTTTGAAGACACATACAAATATATGCTTCATGAGCTGAAGAAATTGCATCCTTTGTCTCCTGTCCACCCATGCACGCAACGTCTGCTATAACATCACCATTTGCAGGATTGCAAACCTGCCAAGGCATGAAAATCATGTGATCTTGGTTAGACGGAAGTAACAGCAACAACAGAGCAGACAAATGGAAAAAGAATAATCAACCAAGGGTGAATACCAAAACAGCAAAAATATACACATTAACTTCTAGCATAGGCTTAAAAAGCATAAGGGTTAGAGATAGGTAACTCTATATTACATATAACTGAAAATAAAAGGGTTTCTCCGATAGACAGAAGTTATGGCATGTATCAGTCTCGCGACTACTTTAAATTTTGCTACAATTTTCAGATCATAACCAAGTCAAGACAAGAACTTGACATGAAAAAATACATTTTGAAGGCAACCAAAGAGCATTTTAAACCTGAAGAGTCTTCTTATCATATGCATCAATCCATTTTCCCCCAATTAGACCTTTGGTCTGCAGCAGACCCGAACTACTAAGCCGAGCCGCAACACTTGCTGTATCCATGCTCATCTGAATCACAGCCACAACCAATTCATTAATTTGTCTGAAAATTCAATTTAAAATAACAAGTCCAATAAAACGCTCGGCCTGACCTCACCCAAGCTAAAATCACAACAACAATATAACAACGATGATGATGATGATGATGATGATGATCAAGCAATAAATAAATAAATAAATAAGACCTAAACGGACAAAATTCAAAATCGATTGATAAAAGAAGAGTGAGCGAGTCTTCACTCAGCTGCAGTGATCCAGAAACTGTAAAGTGAGATTGCGATTACCAGATATCGAGATTTAGAAGAGAAACATGTTCAACGTACACGCACTACCAATCTCGCATTGCTATTGATTGATACACATGATCAGAGAGAGAGAGAGAGAGATTGAGAGACCTGGCGAGCGAGGAGGGGAGGAGCGAGCTGCATGCGAAACAAGTGTGAAGGAAAGCGGCGAGAAGAGAGCTTGTAGTGACGAATCAGCGCCATCGATGACCTCGATGCTCCTGCTAACGTCATTTTTCACTGATATTCGTCTTCTTCTTGGTCCAATTCAATCCAAATCTCTCTGTATCTGTATCACACAACCTGTGAGTGAGCTCTGAAGAAGAGTGGTGTGTGCTTGGAAATGGTCTCACACGTATCAGCAACATCTGCCCAGCCTTGTATTTATTTAGTATATATTTTGGCAGTTTTCCCGCAGCCACGTGGGCCCCACCCACCAGACTGTGTACAATTTTGATTTGACCAAGCACGTGGGCCCATGCATTGGATGAGTCTATTCATTCATGTAAGCTAAGTGGTTCAATAGGAGTGGACATTTTAGACTTAAAACCTATTTTAAATTGAGATTAGATCAAACTAAAACCAAAAATTCGAAAATCACGAGTATTGAATCAAATTAGAAAACCATTTCAATATGGTTTTAGCGGTACAAAATCATAAGTTATTCGAACCAAATCGGTTCAAGTTACTTATGTATAGGTGTAGCTCTCTGGGCGTGCCACCATACCACCAAGCACCAGCATATGTACGCCTTTCTTTTCTCCCTTTTAATTTATAATCGTCAAACATTCGTAGTAAAACTTTTAAACCTTTAAAATAAAAGCATAACTCGCTCTCGTGTTGAGAGAATGAATTCATGTCTCTTTGGCTGTAATTGTGAATTAAAAAGTGTGCCTATAAATTAGGCTCAATTACGTTCAAATTGATTCATGATTTCAAGATTAAAAGTTAATTAGTTCCAAACGAGTAGAATTGGGTCCAAATTGGTGAGAACTAAATCCAAAACCGAATCGTTTTGATGCAGCGTACGTGGCTAGGAATAACTTTTTATCAAAATTTATTAATTCGCAAGAATACCGAAGATAGATTTTGAGGGAAATCTCGAATTTTTTTATATTAAACTTCAATCATCAAAATAACAAAAACGTATGAAAGTGCTTGAATACCCAAAACCTAAATTGCAGAAAAAGAAACCCTAACTTATTGAAAATGAAACAACTATTAAAATTGCAAATAAAGGCTCAAAACTTATAAAAGTGTGATTTTGACTCTCCAGATGACCTCCCATGGCCGAAATCCATTGTACATCATAGCGAAGTCATGTGTTTGACTCATAACACCGTTTCTATACAAAAAACACTAATGTTTTGTCGAAATTTGACACTTTTTTAATTTTCACCTCATCACGTTTCTCACAAAATGGTAGGAGTTTGATATCATATATTGAGAGCCGATGAGTTCGGGTCGGAACTGTGCCCGCCCCTACTGGTGGGCTTGTATTTGGACCTCAGCCTTGAGTATAGGCCCAATCAAATCCATAACCTGAAATTTGTAGACGAACACGGCAAAATCTAAAATTGGAAATGAAGTTGAAGTTTAGACAGAATGGCGAGTCCTAATAATACTGTTACGGTAATGATACTCGTAACCGCGTCTTCTCTTTCTCCTTTTGAGTCGAGGTTGGGTTTTTAGAGGAAGAATCGCTGCTCTTAGAAGCTTCCGTTGTTCAAAGTCAAAGAATCAAATCCTAGCAGCGACCACAATCTCTTCCCATTTCTATCTCACCCATCTCCTAAAGTCTCAAGCTTTTTTATTTAACCCAATAAACCATCTGCAAAATCTGTACCCATCTCTTTCATGGCGACTTCGAGCTCGGGAGTGGCCGGATCTGCCGATTCTGCAGCCGCCGGGAGGAATTCGAAGCGACCCAAGTGTAATTTCTCAGTCCCCTTTCTGTGATTTGTGGTTTCGATCGATTTCACAAGCACCCACTTGCGGTTTTGTGAAATGATTTTTGTGGGTTTTCTTGGTTTTCACTGTTTGGGTTGATTCTTAGTCCGTTCATGTATGTAGTAGCTGTTGATACTTGGAATTTGTCTGCTTATTTTGATTTATTTTTTTTCGTTTCTGTTTGGTGCTTTTGTGCCGTTATGGCTCAAGTTTGCATCTATGGTAGTCCTGATATGGGTTTTGGTGTGGGGTCCAGAAACAGCATTTCCAATCTGAGTGGAGATGAGTATTTTACAATAGCAGCTTATGGGTTTTGTAATCTTGTTGTTTATGACCTATACATGATGTAAAGAGTGTTTTTTATGCTTGATACAGCATCAACTGAAAATGGAGGTGGAAGTGGAAGGGTGCTTAATTTTCTATAGTCTAGTTCTGTGAGTGTAAGGAACCACATAAGAATTCAGTTGTTTAAACATCCTTCTGGAATCATTGTTTTAATTTCTGGAATTTCATGATGTTTCCACGCGTCATATTGAATATCTTATCTTACTGTTATACTGCATAAGCAAAGGGCGTGCAAGTTCAATCTGATTTCATATGACTTGTAAAATGTGAAAGGTACCAAAAAAACTGAGGAAAACGCCCTTTCCAAATTTGTTCTTTGCAGATTCAAGGTTTAGTCAGCAGGAACTTCCAGCTTGCAAGCCGATTCTCACACCTCGTTGGGTAACATATCATATATGTTTTTTTGTTGAATTTGTTATACTTCCGTATCTACATGAGTATTAAGCACTCAAGAGTGGCAGTATTATATCTGAAATTATACTCTCTCCCATGTGCAGGTCATTTCTTCCTTCTTGCTTGTTGGCATTGTCTTCATTCCCATTGGAGTAGCTTGCCTATTTGCTTCTCGAGATGTATGTTTATGCAAATCAAACTATTTTGGATATTGTACGTTATTGACTTGTAGGTAATAGTGGATGCTATTCCTTGTTTGTTAGGTGGTCGAAATTGTTCATCGGTATGAAACTGACTGCGTTCCACCAGAATCTAGGAATGATATGGTCAATTACATACAAAGTGATGTCGATAAAACCTGCAATATTACACTCACGGTTTGTCTCCATCAAAACATCACCTGTTGTGTTAAAACGGCGTTATTATACATTGTTAACATATTTTATTTGGATCATTTCTCTGTTCTTGTTTCTTATTTCAGGTGCCAAAACATATGAAGAAACCCATATATGTCTACTATCAGCTTGATAACTTCTACCAAAATCACAGAAGGTATATTACATCACAAGCCCACACCATAAATTTTGTGTTATTAACGTATAGAGTGACAGTATCTTTAAATTCTTGGAAGCTGGGCATTCTATTAGATCTTTCTAATTTTATTAAAACTTTGCTACTACCATATAGAATGACGAACATACATGGTTAAATATATTAAGTAAAGGGTAAAGCATAAATGGCACCATTTTGTGATATAATCGTGATGGGATACCAAAATTACACAAGATTGTGTCTCTTTTGAATAAATTTTAATCTTACAGTTTAGAGGATGGGATGGTTCTGTAAAATGCTATATTTGGGGTTGGGGCACTAGAAAATCTTTTGCAAATTATATCATTATATCATTCATTGATCATCAAGCTTAAACTCAATGTACTGTTTTTTTTTAATTTCATGCTCTAATTGAATGCTTCACATTCAAATGAAAATGAACATGCATCGTGTTTGACATCTGACTTTCTACACTTTAGGTATGTGAAGAGCCGAAGTGATGCGCAGTTGAGAAGTCCTGGTAGTGAGAACGAAACGAGTGCTTGTAATCCTGAAGATACGGCAGATGGGAAGACGATTGTGCCTTGTGGCCTTATCGCTTGGAGTTTGTTCAATGATACATATAGTTTTTCCCTCAACAATTCAGAATTGGGTATAAACAAGAAGGGTATCTCTTGGAAAAGTGACAGGGATCACAAGTTTGGCAAAAATGTTTTCCCAAAAAACTTCCAGAATGGCTCTCTTATAGGCGGTGCACATCTCAATCCGTCTATACCTGTAAGCCTTTTAGCCAATCATTACATCATATGAGACATTTATCTTTATGGTTTCTTATGCAAATTAATTATTTGTACACTTTATAGTGCATTTGATTACAAAATACTGTTTATTATTATTTTTGCATTTAAAAATGTAGTAACTATATGCTAACTGTGTATATACTTTGTGTACCAGCTGAGTGAACAGGAGGACCTTATTGTTTGGATGAGGACTGCAGCTCTTCCAACATTTAGAAAATTGTATGGGAGGATAGAGACGGATCTGAAAGCAGGTGACCGCATACATGCAACAATTAAGAACAATTACAATACATACAGTTTCAAGGGCAAGAAGAAGTTAGTGATTTCTACCACCAGCTGGCTTGGTGGAAAGAATGACTTTCTCGGCATTGCTTATCTTGTCATTGGTGGATTGTGCTTCTTCTTGGCAATCGCGTTCACTCTCGTGTATCTCATCAAGCCAAGGTAGGTGAACGATGTTATGGATTTAATTTTCCCTCGTATGTATGTGTTTAGTCTACCTTGTAATATTTTGCTTTAGTAAATGCAAGGCATATCTGAATATAGCCACTTATGCAGTTTGTTGAAAACAAAAAGCATAGTAGTTGACACTGATTCTATTTTTGTTTCAGGCGCCTTGGAGATCCTACTTATTTGTCGTGGAACAGAAACCCTGGAGGACGATAGACAATGGCATCGTCTTCAGTGTATCACATCGTTGTTTGTAATTTTGTATATTAAGGCTCTATGCAGATGAGTGGTGAAATCGAGTACTTTCAGCAGTATGTGTGTGACAAACAAATATTTCAGAACTAGTATGTAATAGTAGAAATGGCTTCAAATAATTAAGTTGATGTGTACTGATGCAGATAAAACTAATAGACAGAAGATCACTCAAAGTCACTAATGCAGTATAGCAATACTAGGAAGGAACATGCAATCAGGTCATTTGTTAGACTGATGTGGTGGAGCATTTGTTGTTGTTGAGATCAATGCATTGTACTTGGCAAGCTGTGCCTTGAGCAGCTGGTACTGGGCCATGTGAACGGAGATGAGACCAGTGATGCCGCCGAAGGGGTTACGGAGACGAATAGCATATGGACTTGAAGGCTTTTTCTCGATCATCGGCATTGAGATTGCCAAGAAGCTCGGCCACATAGTCTGCCTCAAACACATCCTCAACCTTGTCTGTGTCCGACCAACCTTCAAAGTTGGACGCGTCTATTCCTGGCTTTACAACGTTGGCATCGCTGAAAATCTTGGCCACATACTCTTGCTCTGACCCAAACAACTCCTGCAAGATTGGATTCGGAGAACACTTAGGCCCACATCTCCGCCCAAGATACTTGCACGCAGCGCACCAAGATGACATTTTCTACATCCAAATATCAACTGTGATTTCCCAAATTGAAAACCAACCAAAATACTTTACAAAATCTAGAAAATTAAAGAATCCTCACCTCTGATATCTGTTTCTGGTTTGATGCTTGACTCTGATCCATGAATAAACCCTATTCGTATGTTCTTCGTATGTTCTTTTAATAAGCCTTGCACCTGCTACCTATATATATAGGAAGAGGCCTGGTGGTAGTTTTGGTTTAAAGCGGTGCGTTTAGAGATGTAATTTGAGTCGCATTAGAATTTAGTTTACTACCGGAGTCATAATTAAGTGTTTGATTGTGTTTAGGTCACTTCAAACAAAACCGATAACCGAGAAACCGACCAGAACCAGAAAAAATCCAACCAGACGAAACCGAAATCAGACATGACTTGGTTAGAATTTTAGACAACCGGTGCACATTCGGTCGGTTCTTGATTTTACAAATGCGAAACAGCAATTAACCGGTGTAAACCGGGAGTGGCTAAGGGCGTGGACATGGTTAAAATAGAGCGATTTCTCTCTTTCCTTTCCTCTGTTGCAACCTTTCCTCTATTGCAACCTCACACAAAGAAATTGACTTCCTAACTACTGGACCACACATATTTAAAGTATACTTTAATTTAATTTCAATTTAATATTCGGTTCCGGTTAAATCGGTAAAATTAGTGAAAATTCTTAGTTAGCTAAATATATGGTTTTCATTGATTTTCAGTCGGTAGCGGTTACAATTTCTAGAAATCGGTTAGCACCAGTTCGGTTATCAATTCCAGACGCGGTTCCAGTTAATCTGGATTGAGCACCCTTACCAATGTATGTGTTTTTAAATATTTTAATCTTAAAATAAAATAAATTATGATATTTTTTTTATCAACTCGATGTATTTATGAATTTAATATTTATCCTTTTTCAGAATTTACTAAAATAAATTGGAAAAATATTTCAAATATTATTATAACGTTTTATTTGCATTTTCTTAAATATTTTAAATAAATTTCAATGTCCATCTTCGATTGAAAGAATGTGATTTATTTATGATATTTTTAAATTATTTACTAAAATTAAATTAATTAGTGTGTTGCATTAGTTTCAAAAATAAAATAAAAATTAGTGTATTGCACCATCATAAATACAGTATGAAACACCGCACCTCATATAGTGCTATTTATAATATTTTATGATAAAGTAAAAATGTTTTATATACTTTAATTTTAAATTAGCTGATAATTTATTTGTTAAGCAAATCTTAACTTATGTACATGCTCCTTCAAAAAAAAAAACTTATGTACATGTAAATGATAGGGTTTGAATTGAAACATAGTATCACAATTTAACAAAATTTTGTTTGTTTTATTAAATATTTACACATTAATTTTCCTTGGATCTCATCCAATCGGAAAATCCATATTCAATTTAAGGACCTGCAATTTTGTTAAAATTAATATTAGAGATCATATAAAATGTCTAATTTTTTTGATCTCTTAAGTACTAGTTTAAACATAGCGTCTTACTCTTGTGGAATTAATTTTTGTTGGTGAATTGAAAAAGATTTCTTGTATTAAGCATTATTATTGTGGTATTGTAATTTAGCTCTGATGATATCCACAAAATCATACATAATCAACTTAAAATGACTAAATTAATTTAGTAAGAACTCTGGAAGATAAATTGTGGAACTTGTTAGACTAGTGTTAGTTACCTCTCTTCATCAATGTAGTGTTAAATTTGTCCAAAATTTTTCATAATACGCGTGCATGATAGTATTACATTAATAATACATAATTTCAACTAGCTTGAATTAGCTCAGTCGTAGGACCTTACATCAAAAATTCGTTCTCTAGTCTTAGGACCATGTTCAAATCTCAGCGATATATTTATTGAGCATGTTGTTTATTGGCTTCGCGCTGGTACATTTGTGCAAAAATAAAAACAACCATCAATTGGGTACATTCCCTCACTGATATAAAAAATAGACTTGGATTCGTGCATGTTCTCGATCAAGAATGGTTACCATGGATGCCATCAACACGAATAAGGATGGTCATGAGTATACCTGTGGGTGCGGAGACACATTAAACTAGACGGGCAGTTTGACCCAATCTTGATGTGTTTTGGGTGAAATTGTCTAGAAGCTTGGAAAACCCCAGTATTAAAGAGATTCGTGTAATATCTTAAATATTTTTCAATACTCCAATACTCTAATAGAAAGAAGATTATAACCTTACACTCGGAGAAAATCTTGACCGTCCAATATGACAACATTTTGGTATGAATAAGTAGATATAAGTTACTTGTAAGCATCAAAGAATTCAATTTTCTAAATATTGTAAAACTTTTGTACTCTTTTCAAAAGTATATGAACATTTTAAAAATTTTCTCACCGCCTTCCTATCTTGGTTTGAGTTTTAACTTCCATAAAACAATATCGAGATTGAGACTGACATATAATGTTTTGCTTTCGTAAGTGCAAATACAATCGAAATGGTAAGTGTTTGGAAATAGGAATTTTGTGAATAGCCACTTAAAAAGCATGCAGTTGGTTGAGAACAAGACAAAGTTGACTCATATTCTGTATTTGTTTCATGCACCTTGGAAATCACTACTTATTATATTAGTCATATTTAGAAAACACTCTGGTAATAGTATAAGTGGGTTGAAGTATGTTCATGAATATTATGCATATATTGAACTCTATAAAAAAAACAAGTCAATTATAAGTTCATTTGCTAGAAGAAGAAAAAAACAATTATAATAAATTGTCTCATCTTTTAGTAATGTCAAATGAATATTGGATGAACCAATCCTGCGAGAGTTGACAAAATTAATTAAATGCGCAAATAAAATAAAAAGGAAATTGCAAAAGTCCACTCTTACTATTTGTGATTTACTACTTATCACCCTTAACGTAACACATAGTAATTTAACGCATTTAAAAATTCATGATTTTCAATTTATCACTATAAATTAAAGAATATTATAGTTTGAAATTTTAAACTACTCGTGATTTTCAATTTACAACCTTTAATCATATTCTCTTACAAATTTACATCTTCAAACTTCAATTATGGAAGAGACGGAACAAGGTATTTCCTCTCACTCATGTCTTCATAACCAATAAGCTACATATATATGTAGGGATGGAAGAGACGCGACGGTTCGTATGTCTATTCGATTGTATTTGGTTTGACATCCCTCTCTATTAAAGAATATTATTTAAATACAATATGTTTTAAAAGTTAATTTCAATCGGGCCAGAAAGAGGAATTCCCAAAAACTCCGTCGGGAACAGGGCAACAGTGGAAAAATCTAAAAATAAAGTCTGGTCGAGATTGGGGTACTTGGTTGGTAGAAAAAAATTCAGTTCAAATCCGCCTCGTTATCATCACCTACTCGTATTATTTAATAAAAGTCAAAGTAACATGATCATAAATAACGATTTTTCTACTAATTTTTTATTGTAATTTGCAACGGTTTTTGCACATAATTAACAGTAGCTAATTTTTTCTAACTCCCACCTAAATAAATAAATAAATCAACCAACAAATCCAAATTATCCAATAATGCCCAACTTTACCAAATCAACACACTGCTGGCGAACAGAACAATGAACATAATAAAGCAAAATAAAGAAGAATAAATGTGGGAGTCATGATACATAGAATACAATAATAAGCACAAGCCACAGCGGCAGGGTGATTTGTTTACTGATATAAAATCAATCACTCTTCTGATTCTCTGTTTCACTCTTTGTCTTGATTCTTCAAAGGATCTTCTTCCTCATTTTATTCCTCTCCCATCAACCTCAAGCTGAAGCTTCAATGATCGTCTCCAATTCCACACTCTCTCTGGCCCTTGCAGCCCCAATGTCTCTCCGCCACCCCAACCCCAACCTCCTCCACCGCTCTCCGACCATTTCAGGTTCCAATTTCGTAAATTACGATTCATGCCCCTCTTTCACTTCCAAAACTACTTCTGGGTTTTGTTTTGTTTTGTTTTCTGATTCAATCGTCAAAATTCAATCTACTTGTTGATTTTGCAAATTTTAGACGTAATGCATTTCCCAAACCATCAGTATTTTGGGTTTACTGCTGATGTCTCGATTACTTTCAGTGAACTGGTTGCTTGTGATGATTAATCTGATTCTGGGTATTCTGATTCTTGAGTGTGTGGTGACATTTGATTTTCTACAAAGTATTTTAACATTTTTTTTTCTGACACAGCGTATCAGCGTCCTGGGTCACAAATGGTGGCAGAACTCAGTGTCCCCAATTTGGTATGGTGGTCCTGGTGTCTTGTTTTTGTTGTTATGCTGAAATTTGTTAAAGTGCAAAATAAGTTGTGACTGTTTGTTTTGTTTGTGTGCAAGTCCTTTGAGTGTGAGGGGATTAAGGATCGAATCAGGAAGGCGTTTGATAAGATAGAGCTTTCTGTCTCTTCGTACGACACTGCTTGGGTGGCAATGGTCCCCTCTCTGGATTCCCTGGAGACCCCTTGCTTTCCCGAGTGTGTGACTTGGCTACTGGACAATCAGCTTCCCGATGGTTCATGGGGCCTTCCCCATCACGACCCCTTGTTGACTAAAGATGTTCTCTTGTCTACGTTGGCTTCGGTGCTTGCGCTCAAGCGCTGGGGTGTTGGACAAGAACAAATGAACAAAGGTATATATATATAAAAATATTTGTGTCTTGTGGTTTGGAAGTCTTTTTCACCTCTCACAACAACAAATTATCTTTCCTCCTGTTGTAGGTCTTAGATTCATTGAGTTAAATTATGCTTATGTTAGCGATGAGAAGCAACATACTCCGATTGGATTTGATATAATATTTCCTGGTATGATTGAGCGCGCCATAGATTTGGATTTGAGCCTCCCTCTGAGTTCTGCAGAGACGCATGCTATGCTTCAAAGGAGAGATATGGAACTTAAGAGGTACCATGTTGTATCATCTCTTGGTGATTGATTGTGTTGGGCTCGCTACTGTCTTGAGCCAAGCCCAGATGTTTACCAAAAATCCATACCATAATGAACTCTTTTGTTGTGTCTTCATTTGGAGACTACAGAAGCAATTCTGCGGGCGGGAAAGAGTACCTGGCGTATGTTTCGGAAGGACTTGGAAAATTGCAAGACTGGGAAACGACAATGAAGTATCAAAGAAAGAATGGGTCACTGTTCAATTCACCATCGACCACAGCAGCAGCTCTCACCAACCTAAAAGATGGTGGCTGCCTTCGTTACATTCGTTCACTCTTACAAAAGTTTGGCCATGCAGGTATATTCATCAGCTTCACAAAGTGATGTGCTGCTCATCACTTTTTTTTAATGCTTAACTAGTTGTATCTGATTGATGTTTTCAGTTCCAACAAGCTATCCTTTGGACATCTATGCCCGACTTTGTATGGTTGAGAATCTGGAGAGATTGGGCATCGAAAGACATTTCAGAGATGAAATCAGAAGAGTGCTAGATGAAACATACCGGTAACTGTTCATTCACAGAGATTTATGAGTCATATTTATCAAACCTTTAATGAAAGCATAACATAAACCAACGAGCAGATGCTGGCTGCAGGGAGAGGAGGAAATATTTTTGGACACCACCACATTTGCCATGGCATTTCGGATCTTACGTGCTAATGGATATGACGTTTCCTCAGGTCCTTTACCCATTTAAGATATTTGTCATTTTATTTTTCGGATCCCATTGTGAGATCCCACCCTCTTTTCTCAATCTAATTTCTATATTCCCTATAAAAAAGATATATGATGCTGATTGCTGACAATACATTCATTTGTCACTAATAATGTACTCTGGCTGTCAATTTTTTGTAGATATCTTGAGTCAATTTGTTGAAGAGGGTCATTTTTTCAATTCACTAAGTGGATATTTGAAGGATAAGGGTGCTGCATTAGAATTATATAAGGCTTCAGAGATGATAATTCATCCAGATGAAGTGTTTCTTGACAGAAACAGGATGTGGATAAGTAATTTCCTAAAACAAGAATCATCCAATGGCTTAATGATGGCAGACAGACTCGGAAAACAAATAAGTCTGGAGGTACTCACTTCTGCATGTTGACAATTAACACCCTATACCGTAACTTTAGTTAAGCCGTTTTTGAGTCCTGATAGACTGATTAACATCTTTCATAATTTCAGATAAACAACGCTATTGAGTTTCCCCACTATGCAGCATTGGAGCGTTTGGGTAACAGGAGAGCTGTGGAGCATTTCAATGTCGACGATACAAGAGTTTTAAAAACTTCATACCGGTAGTTGAGCTGTTCAAGTTCTTTTTTTTTTGTTTCTAAAGCCTATGATAAGAAATTATATTTTTGTTAGTTTCTTTATTCTTATATCTTAATCTTGTAGTTCATATAATGTTGGCAACGAGGATTTTCTGAAGCTAGCGGTGGAAGACTTCAATATGTGCCAATCGATTCACCAGAAAGAACTCAAATGTCTTGAGAGGTACATTATATATGTCTAGTTTCATGAAACCTTTTGCAACCCTAGTTTTTTTTTTTATATTTGTAGCCAGCCAAATATTCCATAGTTTTAGCAAACCTACCATAAGCCTTACCCTTTATGTTATTTATCTCTCTCGACCAAAATGGTATTGTAGTTACTAGTTGCAACCTGACCTTCATGTCGTTAAACATAATTCACGTCATGTGCATATATTGCTCGCTTATTTATTCTGCATTATTTTTGCATAAGCAGGTGGATTGTAGACAACAGACTGGACAAACTTAACTTTGCCAGACAGAAACTGGCCTACTGTTACTTCTCTGCTGGTGCAACGCTTTTCTCCCCCAAACTATCTGATGCCCGCATATCATGGGCCAAAAATGGTGTGCTCACAACTGTCGTTGATGACTTTTTTGATGTTGGGGGTTCTGAAGAGGAACTGGTAAACCTTATACAGCTGGTTGAAAAGTATGTTCTATTACTACTTACCTTCTCATTTCTTCAAGTACGTGACGAGGTACGATAGTAATGGTCCTTGTATCAATGACAGGTGGGATGTAAATCTCAATGAAGAATGTTTCTCAGAACAGGTTGAGATAGTCTTTTTAGCACTTCGCAGCACCATTCATGAGCTTGGCGAAAAAGCATACGCATGGCAAGGACGATCTGTGACAGGTCACATAATTGAGATTGTGAGTGGAGTTGTAAACTTTATCCATTTGTTAATTTCATATTGGCACTAGAGACCAATCGGTTTGATGATGAAAAATATAAATAATCGGTTTATACGGGTCACCCACCCGACCCACCCACCAACATGTCGGGTGGAAAAATGGTTAGAAACGGGTGTATGGGTCGGGTCTGGGTCTCCAAGATCTCACCCGTATGCAAACGGGTGGGTGAGAGTTTCAGTCGGGTGGGTCAATACCCGACCAGTGGACACCCCTATGAATAGTGGAATGGTAAAGGCTTCTCATAATCATTGATCTCCCACATGCTAACATTTTGGACGAAATCAGTAAAAAACTAGGGTGTGTTTTCGTTCCACTTTATCTGATTGTTGACCTGTAGTAAAAGAAAGACGGCTGTGCCATGCAGTGGTTGAATTTGATGAAGTCCATGCTGAGGGAAAACGAGTGGTCAAGAAACAAGTCAGTACCTACCATCGATGAATATATGACCAATGCATACGTGTCATTTGCCTTGGGGCCAATTGTCCTCCCAGCCCTTTATTTTGTGGGGCCTCAACTCTCGAAGGAAGTCGTGGAAAGCCCTGAATACCATGATCTATATGAACTTATGAGTACTTGTGGGCGTTATCTCAATGATATCCGTGGCTATAAGGTAATAGCTCTTTCCTTTTCAAGCATAAATATTTAAGCTACTAGTCCTTTGTTGGACTTTTAGAATCGTGATTTGTGGTATGGTCCTGGCTACAATGCAGAGGGAATCGGCAGAAGGAAAATTGAACGCTGTGTCGTTGCACATGATTCATGACGGTGTTACTGAAGAAGAGGCTGTCAAAGACATAAAGACTCGCATCGACAGTAAGAGAAGAGAGCTGCTGCAATTAGTTGTGCAAGAAAAAGGTAGTGTAGTCCCAAGAGCTTGCAAGGATTTGTTTTGGAAAATGTGCAAAGTCGTGCACCTGTTTTATGCCAAGGATGATGGATTCACCGCACATGACATGTACGCTGCTGTGAATGCAGTGATCAGCGAGCCTCTTGTTCTCAACAAAACATCATAATGTAAGTATTTTATTTATACTGTAAAACTCGTATTGGGAAACCAACTCAAATAAAAGCTTAATTAGCTGATAGTTGAAGGTCCCCTTATTTCCGTACACAACACAACAGCTAGACGCTTTTTCTTACAACGAATTTAGGACGAGGGGCTCGTGTATGAAGGCTTGAACAGATTTTACCAAATTAAGTGAATGAAACCCATCTTCCTTCATGTACATGAGATGGAACACCCTGCTCGCCCCCCAAAACAACTTCCTGCACACTCGAGGAACCGAGCTCCCTCTCTCCTGCAAAACTAGTCTCAGTAGTTTTCTACCCTTTTCATCAATTATGCATTCAATCTCTTTGACTGCCTCCTCTTCAGTGATCTCCCCGTTTCTGTGGATCACACGCAACGATACTGCATTCTCTTTCCCTTCCTTGGCCTCTCTCTGCACACGTTAATATCATCAGTAAGGCAAAATCAACTACTTATCTGTGGGGAGAGTTATGACAGTTTACTTTATAGCCCCGAATATCGTTGAGAAGACGCCCTGTAGTGCACATGAGCTCGTCTAAGAGGACAAATTCAGGACTTTGAACAACTTGTTGTGGGAGCTTAGGGCCAAGCAAGTATAGTGCCGAGAGGATGGTTGGCTGAAAGGCAAAAGAAACATATGCATTTGACATATATTCATCCAAGCTCGGCGCTGACTTTCCCTTTTTCCATTCTTCTTCCCTCAGCATAGCCTTGACTGTACTCAACCACTGCAATGCAATGCAACCACCATTTACTATCATATCAGATCAACAAACATTCTATTCTCTTTTCATGGAAATTAAAACCCATCTCACTCACAGTTTCAGCTAAGTGGCTTGTAACGCTTCGTTCTTGCAGTATCTCTGCTTTGTCTCCGAATTCACAAACTGTGCTGTGAAGTGCTGAGTAGAAGATCTCAAATGGCTCTGACAAATAGCCTGTCCCAACATTGCCATCCCATCTGTGGTTCATTCTTCTTGCATCAAATTGTTGACAACTTGCAAGAAATTCTTTAAGATTGTCAAATTAAGAAATCATGACATACCTTTCAACCATTTTTACGAGGTTGGTTTTATCTTGCTCGTGCCCTTGAGAGTCGAACAAGTCATCAGCAAGAGCGGTCAAGAGGGCAGTTTTGGCCCATGCCATGCGCGCATCAGACGACTCTGGAGAGTAGAGGGTTGCAGCTGCAGTGAAGTAACAGTAGTCCAGCTTCTGCCACATCAAGTTCAACTTATCAAGCCTCTTTTCCACTACCCACCTGATTCATTACATGTCAAGCACACTATATTAGCATCTTCTCCTTTTTATCAGCAAAAATGAGAATCTCGTATGTTCTTGTGCTATATATGCACCTCTTGAACTCTTCAAATTCTTTAAGATGAACTGATTGGACGAAATTGAAGTCTTCCAGTGCCTGTTCCCTGAAAGCCTTGTTCCCAATATTCGGAGACCTGTGAAGAACAAGGGTTGATCAACAATGAAGCTACACAATTAGGAGTTGTTGATGTGAAACTCAAATGTGTCATTTTATTTGAGGATCAGTGTCACCTGTAAGAAGTTTTGAGAACCCTTATACCCTCAACGTCGCAATGCTCTATGTTTGTCCTGAAAGCTAAAGGTTGCAAATTTGCTTGGTATTTGAACTTGAGAGTATCATCTATCTACACAAGGACCGAAACCTCTGTTTGCTAAATTTCTCAGATGCATGGAATTGAAGGTTACAAAAATACACTATGAGACCTACCAGGTGGAAAATATCCTTGTCGAGCCTATTGGCATGAGTCAGGACACCAGTTGATGATTTATTCTTCAGAAAGCGACTTGTCCATGATTTTAGCTGTTCAAGATACGACTCACCTTCATGTATAGCCATATGGGAAGCCTTGTACAATTCTACTATGGCATGCTTGTCCTCCAAATACCCTTCAAGCGTGTTATTGAAAAAATGATTTTCTTCAGCAAACTGTGCCAATGGATCTGCACAACGCGGAGTTAAACAGTGACGATTCAAAACATCATGTGTGGACATCTTAGTATGAAATGTACCTGAAGAAACCTCGTATCCATTTTCACGTAGCATTCGAAAGGCCATTGCACGGGTGGCCGTGTCCTTGAATATCTCTTCATCACCCATTCTCCAACATCTGTAGGTTTCATCCAACACACTGCTAATCTCATTTTGAAAATGGTTCTCAATACCCAACCTTACGAGAGTGTCAACCATGGAGAGCCGAGCGTACACACGTAGGGGATAGACTGCTGGAACTGTGATGAGCAATTCACAAAAACAAAACCCAATATGTTATTAACTAAAATTGCAAATAGAGAATGTGTAGGGAAAGAAATAAACCTGCGTGGAAAGGGTGGTTGTGAACAAGTGAAATGAGGTAGTCAAGGCAATTGGCATTTTCAAGGGAATGAAGGGTGAGAGCTGCTGCAGTTGTAGATGGTGAGTTGAAGAGTGAACCATTTCTTCTCTGATACTTGCTCACCATTTCAGGCCAATCTTGTAACTTTCCGAGTCCTTCCGAAACATAGGCTAAATAAGCTCTTCTTCCCACTGAGTCGCCTCTACATGGAATGACATCAAAATTAACAAGAATGAAGTTAGGTGCAGTGCTTTTATTATCAGCAAAATCTGAATATCTTGTAAATTTTGAACCCGAGCAGGGATTAACGAGACTAAAGTCAAGAGGCTGAACAAGATACACATTACTAATTAATATCATATTCATTACGACCAACTGAAGTGTTCCAGTGGTTCGAGTCTCAGTTGACATGTCCTGCTCATTACAGTGTGTGCCATGACTTGTTAATGATTTCAAAAAATATATAGGGATAATGACACTTTCATACCCTAACTAATTTTATTGACAAATTACTCTTAAAATGCCTAAAATATCTCTAATTTTATTTCAATTCCGCATGTTTTATTGCGGACCGGTAGTGAACCGGAATTGAATTTGAACTTGGTTCAGATTCATAATGAAATTGAAATTTCTATGGTCTAAAATTTTAGTGATGCATAATTGGAAAAAAAATCAGGAGTATTTTAGGGGTAAGTTGTCAATAAAAATAGTCTGGGTATCAAAAAAGAGAGAAAATTAATTAGAGTATGAAAGTGTCATTTAAGAATAGTTAGGTGTAGTAAACTGTTATTATCCCAAAAAAAATATCATATTCATTACGAGCCCAATGCTAATCCAATCCATTCAAATTTGATCAAAATCAAGTCGAAGACCCTAAAAGCTCCTAAAACACAACTATTCAATAAAAAAAGTCATAGACAATATTTTGGACCGAGGCCCAATAGTCTCTCGTATTTGGTTCCCTCTCCCGCTACCGTATTTCAAAACGGTGCTTCATCCTGATATCAATTTTTTCAATTGCAACTTCCTCAATTCTTTGTTATTTATTTCACTTTGTAATCATTTCAATTTGATGCATATATCTTCGTTTAATTTCTTTCAAAGACGGAGAGTCTGTTGCTCCTTTTTTGAAATCTCATTCTCTTTTCTTTTATATTAATAATAATTTGTTGATAGAGAAAGAAGAATTGAAAAAATTGTCCTTAAAAACGATAGACGTTAGTCAGTTAGAGAGAGTTTTCTAAAACACAAATCGAAAAATTAATAATTAAAAATCGAATTAAAAAATTAATCACACAAATCGAGTGTTTTTAAAGATTGGGTCCATCATATGTTTATATGCCAGTCAATCGAAGCAACGGTCCTCGTTGGAAAAGAAGAAACCACTTTTGTTTTCAATTTTTTCTTCAAACTTATATTTTTAGGACAATTTTTTCATTTATAAAAGAAACATATGCTTATTTTACAAACAAAAATGTAACATCAAGTTCTTGCAAAAGACCAATAGTAATACATGGAATGTTGAAAAGTCGTACCTTGCAATCTCCAAATGTCGGGTATGAAGCATTGCATCTATATCTGTTGGTCTAAGAGGAATGTTGAGACCCATACGATGAGCATGCTGAATCATCCTCGGAAATATGATGTCAAATCCAATAGGTGAGACTTGCTTCCCATCACCAACAGCACAAAAGTTTGACCCAATAAATTGGAGACCTACACAAACATACAAACGAAAATTGAAAGGTGTTTTATTGTATAACATATTTTGTAAGAATATGCTAGCTCTACCGTTTTGTTATTGGCAAAAATATGTATAAATATAAAACTAACGGACTTGTCCATGGAAGTAAGAATTGTTTTTTCATGACATAATTATAGAAAATAATTTGAAGGAAAAAATTGAATTATAAATGTTTTAGCTAGAAAAAACTCTTAAAAATTCTTATTAAAAAATTAATTTTTAAATTTATAAGATATTTCGTCATTTTATAAAAAACACGCATTTTGCAAGAAAATGAAAACAACCCGACATCTTTTTAATTACCATTAACAAACAATAGACACTTTGTTGCAATTTTTCCGGCATACAAATATATATCAGCTGAGCTGACTATATTGAATTCAATATTTATAAACTTTAAAGGGGAAGCAAGTATCAAGCAGTGCACCATTAGCGATCTGTCGTTCACCAACACCCCATCTCTTGAGTGCAAGCAGAGAGGCCAAGGTCGACGAGAGCGCGTCTTTGGTTAACTCGTGATCGTGACGGCCCCACGAGCCGTCAGGCAGCTGATTATCGAGCAACCAGTTGAGGCACTCCGGGAAGCAAGGAGCGTCCGCGGGCGAGTTGGGTTTGGGAACCATCGCCACCCAGGCAGTGTCATAGGACGAAACGGAAAGCTCAACCTTATTAAACAACTTCTTGATCCTTTCCTTAGTACCCTCCGACCTCTGCGCGCGCGTACACACACACAAACTGAGGATCAAGTGCTATTGTCAACTAGATGATGCGTAAACAAATTTATAATCATATGTTACCAAAATTGAAGTGTTAAGGTCTTGTGAGATTGACACTCTTGCAGGAGGCAGGAGGGGAGGAGTACCTGAGGATCAATATGCTTTAAATTATAAGATTTTGAAATGAATTTCAAATTTTTTAACCTGATACCTCACGTACACACATATATTATACGAATATATTTTTCATCAACAAGCTGTGTATCAATACATTTTACATTTTTTACCAGTAAAAAGAAGATTTTATTGATGAAACTAAACAAAAAGTTTCGAGAAAAAAGCAAGAGTCAGCAAAATACATCAACAAAAAGAGAAAAGAGAACAAGATTCAAACAGATACCAGGTAGTAGATTGGGATTGGACGGGAAAGGAGAGGAAGACATAGACATGGACATGGACATGGAGATGGTGCTTTTGTCTGAACAAGCAAAACAATCACTATTGACTGATTGTTCAATAGTGTAGGCATGGCTCATATTTGTACATGACAAGTTGGTTTCTATTTTCTTTTTGACCCGTAAATGAGCTAATTATAATACATTTTCAATTTTAGGTTTAATTACAAACACCTACCCCCACCCCACATGAATGACTCACACGGTCAAGTTTCAAACACCTACCCAACAATTTTCATTTGAAAATAAAACATTACCCAAAAGTTAATTATCACATGTCAATGTCAAACATAATTAGCAAGGATTAGATGGTCGATACTCCAGTGTTAAGAAAGGTATACTTTTCATTCGGTAAATTTTACATTTTTTTTTATAAAATTATGACCAACTCTTCTTTTCTTATTAATTATGAAATGACTAAGATGTTTATTCAAATTCTTCAAAGTTTTAAAGCGTGACATTTAGTCTCTTCTCTCTTTTTCTCTAACCAACTCTTCGACGGAATAACACACATTAAAATTTTGAAGAATTTGAATGTGCATTTTAATCATTTCATAATTAATAATAATAAATAAAATTAACGGATATTTAACAATATACTCTAGAATTAAAGTTAACCGTAGTTTTATTTAAAATAATATAAAATTTATCGTGATTATTTTAAACAAATTTCCCAACGTGCACTAAACTTGCACTATTTTTGGCAATTGTGGGAGACTCACTAATGGATGGTCAATAAGAACTTTAAATTCTCTTTTCAGCTGGGTTCACATCAAATAACAAAATTAGTTTACTTTTAGTCTAATTTATTTTCTTTTAAGAAATTTAAATCACACGAAAAAAGAAACAGAGTAAATTCACTCAAATGTGAGACAAGTTTATAACTTATTTTAAATATTATACGAGGTTAGATTTGTAATATTATTTTAAAAATAACATATGTGTGATTGTGACTTTGTGGCCATTTTTGTTCTGGTCAATAATTTCAAAAATATATAAATATAATATTTATAGTTTTAAAAATAGGAAAATTTTTACTTTAACTCCTCTTAAGTTTGGCCGAGTTTCACAACTCCTCTTAACTTCAAAATCAACTTGTGAAGTTCCTTAATTTTGAAAAAGTTTTACTTTACCCTTTTCTGTTAATTTTTTTTTGAAATCTGTTAACTTTTTTGTAAAATGACGAAAATACCCCTTTATCGAAAAATTATAATAAATTAATAAAAATGAAATTTGAACTTTTTTATATAATGTTTTCATTGTATAAAATAAAGAATAAAATTATGTTAGTAGTAAAAATAATTTTTAAAAAGTTTTTTTTATAATTTTAAAATGATTTTTAAACATCGTTTTTTATTTTTAAATTTTTATGAATTTTCTTTTATAAAAAATAATACTAGAATATTTTTTTATTCTTTGTTTTTGTAAAAAAATAAGAAAACAAAAGGTTCAAAATTATTTTTATTTATTTTTTAAATGAAAGTGTGTTTTCGTTATTTCATAAAAAGTTAACAGAATTTTAAAAAAAATTGACTGAAAATGAGTAAAGTGAGACTTTTGCAAATTTAAAAGACTACACAACTGAAATTTGAACTAAAAAAAGTTAAGTAAAATTCGACCAAACTTAAGAGTGACTATGTGAAATTTTCACTAAAAACATATTTGAAACTTACACATTCCGCGATAAAACCTGCAAACGAAAGCATATAGTCAAAGCACGTATGATTTAAAAAGTAGAGTTATAATTATTGTCAAATTTTGTTAAAGGATTTAGAGAAAAATCAAAGTGATATATTATTTCGAGGATTGAATATAGCAAGCACCCACCATAATTGACTCGTGAATCAACTCATGCATGCACTGGCTAAGGCTTTAATGTGTGGACTTGCGTGTCACTCTCAAACTCAACTCAATTTTGGCTACCATATATACGAGCCAAATATCTTATATTTTCAGCTCACTTCAGTCTCCTTGAGTTTATATTATGGATAATAAAGTGAAACGACCATCTAGATTGTTACAGCCACTGCTAACCAAAATTACTTTATTTATGCCAGTTGGATTGAAATTATGGTGAAAATTTTGTCTCGTCGTTTTATGCTAGACTTGATGTTAATCACAAATAATAATAATTTTCATCTTTAAAAAAATTGTACTTAAAAAAGAAAGAGTCGCCTAATAAATCTGGTAAACACATTTGACACATATTTTTAATCAATTATTAAGACATTATGATAAAAAAAAGGAGAAATAAATTTCCGTTTCTGAAAAAAATTAAAAATTAAATACAATGAAAATAAAAGTAAAAAGTGTAATGGAAATGAGAGTGAGAACTAAAATAATAATAACAATTCTAAGGAGCGAATGAAGTGGGGATGTTTTATGTTTTGCATGAATCTGTTGTAACGTATGAATTGTGACATCGTCGCTGACCTTAGAAGTGAAACTCAAGACTTAAAAAATGCTCAGAATTTCTTATCACTGTCAACATGATCGGAGTATATCGGAATGCATAAATTCACTGTGAAAGAAGGAGCATTTGAAGGTATGTGAGAAGACTATGAACGAAGAACGAAGAACGACTTAGAGCATTTCACCTTAAGCAAGGAGTGGAAATGACGGCGGCAGTAATAAACTGATACGAATGTCTTCGTTGGAAAGTATTATGGAAAGGAAAGGGAAACGTCAACATGCATCACCACCTAAATAAATAAGAAAAATAGTAATTCCTAAATATATGTTTACTTATTCTAATACTTTATAGTTGCATGTTTTCTTATTCTTATTATGTTACCATATAAGAATATATTTTAGGACATACCTAATGTAGCCTATAAATAGACCTTCGTTAATGATAATAAAATATCATCTTTTATTCTCATAAATTAGTTAAATGAGAAGGCTCTGTCAAGAACGAGTCTACTATTATCACCATTGGTTCTATGGAGAGTTATAGGGTGTCTAGACCCATAACTAATCTTAGGAGGAGGCACATAACATAAACCAAGAGAGCCTAATTGAACTACAAACGTCTTTGTTTACTATGTACTCACGCCATTCCCACTAGTAGAGAACATGTCATTCCAGACACACTAAATATCTCTGTAATAATGCGTATGTCGGGAATCGACCGACCAAACATTATAAATAAGTTTTTTAGTCGTCGAGTTGTACATTGTAAACAAAAACAAATTATACTCATCATAATATACTGATAGCACATTTATAGCAATTCATCTAATAAAATTGAAACATTGGAAAATACAAATCCGACCAATCCTAATAAGGCCCTAGCTAGGGCCCGAATAGCGTATGCTGTTTATAGAACATTGGCTATCTCTAAGGCTGGGGATAGCTGTATAATCCATATCAATGGTGCAGTAGATTAGTTTTGCACAACTTGTTTTGGATGTCTTGAATGATGTAGATGCAGTTATTGAAAAACTTCTGCTTCTAAATGAACTGTAATTAGTATATGTTATCCTCTCATATATGTCACCAGCAAGAAGACTAGTCCGGATATCAATAGCAGAACATGTACCATTTTCCCAATAGCAGACATATAAGCTCACAGTTACTGAGAAAACAACACATTTATTTACATTTGAACATGCCCTGATGAGACTGACTTATACTGACAAGAAAGATTAAAATTGGAATCATCAGTAGCAGAACCAA
Organism: Geranium rotundifolium; assembly: GCA_963920655.1. Taxonomy (NCBI): domain Eukaryota; kingdom Viridiplantae; phylum Streptophyta; class Magnoliopsida; order Geraniales; family Geraniaceae; genus Geranium; species Geranium rotundifolium. The sequence continues at coordinate 7,784,922 of OY987313.1, forward strand.
GTACCACTTTCCCAACAAACACCAAAAAATAGGTTTTTTTTTGCTGCAGACATAACAAAGATCTCACTGGAAGCTAACAGTGACTGAGAAAACAACACATTTGTTTACATTTTAACATGCCCTGAGCCTGACTTGTACTCACAAGAAAGATTAAAATGTATTGTACACACTGAACCCATAGCATACTCACTTATGAATATGATGACTTTTGTTGAGAACAATAGGTTCGGTGATCACTGCATTCACACCAGTGTGCAAATCATGAGCACTGTATCCATCGTCCGTGGCGTAAAACAGGTGCACCACTTTGCTCATTTTCCAAAACAAATCCTTGCAAGCTCTTGGGACTACGCTTCCATTTTCTTGCAGAACTAATCGCAACAGCTCTCTCCTCTTAATGTCGATGTGATTCTTCATTTCTCTCACAGCCTCTTCTTCAGTAACGCCACCATGAATCATGTGCAACGACACAGCATTCAGTTTTCCTTCCTCCAATTCCCTCTGCATCGCAGGCAACAAGAGTGAACCACAAATCACATTTCTAAAAGCCAAGAGAGGGAAATGGTTACCTTATGGGTATGGATGTCATTGAGAAGACGCCCGCTGGTACTCATTAGCTCATACAGATGATGATATTCAAGGTTTTCTACAACCCCCTCTGAGAGTTGAGGCCCAACAAAATAGAGGGTCGGGAGGACAATCGTCCCCAAGCCAAACGACACATATGCATTGGCCATATACTCATCGATCGTAGGTGTTGACTTGTTTCTTGACCACTCGCTTTCCCTCAGCATCGACTTCATCAAATTCAACCACTGCAAGGGCCAGTGATCAATGACTTACAAAGCCTTTACCATGTCACTAGACATCAACAATGAAAGAATAAAGTTAACAACTCCACTCACAAGCTCAATTATATGATCTGTCACATGTCGTCCTTGCCGCGCGTATGCTAGCTCTCCAAGCTCGTGAATGGTGCTTCGAAGTGCTAAAAAGACTATCTCAACCTGCTCCGAGCAACAATCATCACCGACAGTTACATCCCACCTGTCATCGATACAAAGACCACTACTATAAATCTACCTCATTGGAGTACTTAAGGAAATCAAATGAAAACACAAAGTTAAGTAGTAATGGAACATACTTCTCTACCAGTTGTATCAGGTTCACCAGCTCCTCTTCAGAACCCCCAACATCGAAGAAATCGTCAACCACAAATGTGAGCAAGCTACTTTTGGTAAATGACATGCGGGCATCAGATAGTTCGGGAGGGAAAAGAGTTGCAGCAGCAGAGAAGTAAGCGTAAGCCAGCTTCTGTCTGGCAAATATAAGTTTGTCCAATTTGTTTTCTACATTCCACCTTCATAACACAAAATAAATAAGCAAGAAAGTAATGTCCGTCATCATCAAGATTCATGAAACTAGACATATATAATGTACCTCTCGAGGCATTTGAGTTCCTTCTGGTGCATTGATTGGCACATATTGAAGTCTTCCACAGCCAGTTTCAGAATATCCTCGTTGCCAATGTTAAATGAACTATAAGGTGAATGTTTAAGAATAGAGAAATTAGCAACAACAATAATACATTTCTCATTAGAAAAAATACTTTTTTTATCTCAAGCATTATAAACAAGAAAAAAAGTAACTTCAATTGCTCTACTACCGGTATGAAGTTTTCAAAACCCTTGTATCATCAACATTGAAATGCTCCATAGCTCTCCTGTTCGCCAAACGCTCCAAAGTTGCATAGTAGGGAAACTCAACAACATTGTTCATCTGAAATGATGAAAGATGTTTATCAGAACAATAAATCAAGACAAGAACTAATTCAGCAAATGCAGAAGTGAGTACCTCCAGACTAATATGTTTGCCGAGTCTGTCTGCCCTCATTGAACTATTGGATGATTCTTGTTTCAGGAAATTACTTATCCACAAACTTTTTCTTTCAAGAAAGAGCTCATCTGAATGGATTATCATCTCTGAAGCCTTATATAATTCTAATGCAGCACCCTTATCCTTCAAATATCCACTTCTGGAGTTGAAAAAATGACTCTCTTCAATAAATTGACTCAAAAGATCTACATAGTATTGGCAACAGAAGTACACCATTAGTGACAAAGAGAATGTATGTTGAGCATCAAATATCCTAAGATGGAAAAAGCACCTGAGGAAACATCATATCCATTAGCACGTAGTATTCGAAATGCCATAGCAAATGTTGTTGTGTCCAAAAATATTTCCTCCTCCCCCTGCAGCCAGCACCTGCTCATTGGTTAATGTTATTATATATGCTTTCATGAAAGGTCTGATAAATATGGCTCATAAGTCAATCTTTGAATGGAGAGTTACCGGTATGTTTCATCTAGCACACTTCTGATTTCCTCTCTGAAATGCCTTTCGACGCCCAACCTCTCCAGATTGTCAACCATACAAAGGCGAGCAAAGATGTCCAAGGGGTAACTTGTTGGAACTGAAGACATCAATCAGATACACGTCATTGAGTATTAAAAAGATGTGATATGTAGCAAATCATTTACTGAAGCTGATGAAGGAACCTGCATGCCCAAACTTCTCTAAGAGTGAATGGATGTAACGAAGGCAATTGCCATCTTTAAGGTTGATGAGAGCTGCTGCTGTGGTCGATGGTGAATTAAACAGTGACCCATTCTTTCTTTGATACTTCATTATCATTTCCCAGTCTTGTAATTTTCCAAGTCCTTCTGAAGCATATGCCAGGTACTCTTTCCCACCCACAGAGTTGCTTCTGTATTTGTGAAACCATGAAGTTCAATGCATATATTTATTAAGAAAGTTTTCATGAACCAAACACAAACAATCCCCAAGAGGTAACATAAAATGGTACCTTCTAAGTTCCATATCTCGCCTTTGAAGCACAGCATGTGTCTCAGCAGAGCTCAAAGGGAGGCTCAATTCCAAATCTATGGCACGCTCGAGCATACCAGGAAATATTATATCAAATCCAATCGGCGTATGTTGCTTCTCATCGCTAACAGAAGAGTAATTCAACTCAATGAATCTAAGACCTACATAGGAGCACAAATATTTTATTGATATAAGAGAAGAAAGAACAAGACAGAAATATGTATATACCTTTGTTCATTTGTTCTAGTCCAACACCCCAGCGCTTGAGTGCAAGCACAGAAGCTAATGTAGATAAGAGAACATCTTTAGTCAACAAGGGATCGTGATGAGGAAGGCCCCAGGAAGCTGATTTTTCAATAGCCAACTTACGCTCTCGGGAAAGCAAGGGGTCATTGAGGAATCCATAGAGGGGACCATTGCTACCCAAGCATTGTCATATGAAGAAACCGAAAGTTCAATCTTATCAAATGCCTTTCTGATTCGTTCTTTAATCCCCTCGCATTCAAAGGACTGCACACCAACAAAACAAGAGGTTGCAACTCTATTCTCCCGTGTATCAAATTTCAGTTTATGAGCAAACAAGATGTTAGGAGCACCATACCAAAACGAGGACATTGGCTATGGCTACCATTTGTGATCCAAGGTGTGGATAGGCTGTCGCAAAAAAGAAGACGACATAAGAGAACATAAAAAGGTAAACTAAACACGTGGATGACCAGTTAAGACCATTCACAGTCTTATGCTTCCAACTAGTGTAATAACTCTAGTCGTCTGTGACTGCTTAACGCATCACTACTCTCCATTGCTCCATTTATTAACTCTAGTTTTTGTGGGCTGGAAACTTGACAAATGAACAGCCTAATAAGCAAAAGAAGACTAGGCCTTTTCAGCTTCATTGTGATCCTATTCTCGACACATGACTTATATTTTACCTCATGATTCACAAAAGGAAAGATTCAAATTATTAAGAATCTGATATGACATAGAAAGCATTAGCATATATACAAGCGCCTAAGAATAAGGCAAATAGATACCAGAAATTGGGTTTGGATTGGAGCAGCAGAAGGGTAGGCATATTGCATTGTGAAGATAGGTTGAGAGTTCTAGACTATTATTTATTTAAGTTGGACGACAAATTCACATCCTTCAGATTTGGTATTCTAACACCCCCTCTCACGTGTAAGGGGGTTTGAAAGACACGTGGAAACAATGAACAGGGTGTTGAGACGATCTTTGATCCATGGGTCTTAACCCTGAAATGAATGACATGAGGTTCCGTCCAAATTCAACCATGCTCTGCTGCTACATTGTTAGAAGCCCAACTCACCTAAAAGCTCAAACTAGTGAACGTATTCACCTGGACTCCACTCCCAACTTTTGTTCTGTGCACACAAGATTAAGTTCCTAGAACCACAAAAATTACGCAGTGATCCCAGATACACAAATCACCCATCTTGGTACATTTTCAATTTCATCAATCCCAGGAATAGAATTCAAATACAAAAGTAGCTATGATCATGAAGTTGACAGGAAAAATGATTTACCTCTTCCTCTTGGGTGCTACAAAATAGAGGCAGACCCAATCAAATTTGTGCCACCAATCGCATCCAGCTCTGGCCATGTCCTCTTGATCTCAGTCTGATCAAGCCTAGTTCATGGCTTCTTCGTTGGTGGGCTTGGTACGAGTAATATTGGGCCCAAAGTCGAGTGAGCCGCTTGTTGGGCCGGAAAATGTATTTTATGGGCCAAAGCTAGGAGATGGGCTGCTCAGAGACTGCAGTAAGTAAATGGAATCAGCGACGAACATAATTGGAAAATGCTTCATTAAATGAACCAATAAAGTCGTTATCACACTTTTGTTTTGGGCTCTTTTTGAACTCCATTAACGTCTGTGTTACTGAATATTCTCCATCATGTTTTGTCCAAAATCATTGGACTATAGCCGAATGTATCTTTCTTTCAATTCACCGATGCTAATTTGACTAATTAATACTATAACCCAAGCTTAATAGTACTGCTCTTAACATATTCCTTAACACTTGATGCCAATTAACCATAAAAATTCAATTAATTAATTTATTCTCCATCTTAATTTGGACAAACAGTGTACATACTATGCTCTATGATAATTTATTGGCATAATTATTTATCACTACAATAAAGTTTGACACATTTTCATGTTAGTAAACTATTCCAAGTGTCAGTTCAATACGGAGAATTATTTTTATATGTCATTTTACCTTAACGGTGTTAAAACATATAGAAAATATACTGTTTAACTTTCAAATTTTATTAAATGTCGAAAATACACATGTATTTAAAAAATTAAAAAATATTTTTTTAATTTTTTTGTGTGGTATAAATAATAAAAACTGATTTAAATATTATTTTTTATTTTTTAAAAATAAAAAACGTTGTTCAACTTCGTTTTTAATGTTTTTCCGGAAAAACTTTTTTTAAAAAATGTAATAATATTAAAATCAATTTTTAATTATTTATTTCATAAAAATATATTTTTTAATTTATTTTAAAATTATAATACAAGGGAAATATGGACATTTCATATCAAAATAACTTTGTTAGAAACTGTGATACTTAAAAAAAATTGCCGAATCTTTACTGTAGTGTTCAAGAATTATTCATAATTTATTAGTAAACCATGGAAACAATGTTGCCACTGATGGATTTGTTATCATTATTTTTTAATTAACTCGTAGCTCCAAAACATATACTGTGCATATATATTCATACATTTATTTCTATGTTGTTTCTTTGTTGTCTACAACCTCTCTTTGTTTGTAATGAATTCGTAATCCAATACGTTCATAGGAGCATCTAATAAAATTGATTGTTTTGTAATTATTAGCTAAGAATGACTGTGAAATACATAAATTAATAATGAAGTGTAGTTAGTAAGAGTTTACTGTGTTTGTATTTTTTAAACAATTGGGTCAACCTAGATGTTATGTAATTTGTACTAACGTGTTTGGGGTACTTGTTGGTACAACGTCAATTTGATTTTTCTTGGTACGATGATTCACAAATGACTAATTATAAATTGAGCTTGTTGAAAACCATAATATGATTAGATATATATGTTACTACATTCAGTATTGAGATATTTTTTTAGTGCATGTCAAGATGTCAAACAACATGTTATAACATGGTTGGTGCGATATGATACTTGTAAGATTAGGCAAGACATTGAAGCAAGACATCGAAGACTTCTTGTTTTGAGCACAGAAGCTCCGAGCGCAAAGGAATAAAGATATAGATGAATTAGGCAAGGTCCAGCTGGATAAAGACACACGAGCAAGGTTTAATGAAGGAGGCAACGCCAACTTGTCACTTGCCAGAAACGTAAGGCGGCAAGAGACTTACTAATCGGAATAGGAATCTGATTAGGTAGGGCTGCCCATCGAGTCTGGTTGGGTAGACTCGGCTCTGGTCGTACCCGACTCGGTTGGAGTTGGGTACCAAAACCCAAACTCGATACTCGAGTTGGTTGAGGAGTCGGGTAGTCGCGTAGACTCGGGTGTCAGGTGAGTCGGTGATGCAGTGCGGTCGAAGAAGCCGGTATGCAGAATGTAGAACACCTGAAGTTATCGCAAAAGTGTCGGACTTCGACAAAAGGCTAGTGTTTTCTGGGCAGAAACGGCATTCTGAGCAAAACTCATGGCTATGCCATGAAGTACGATGGATTTCGGTCATCCGAGGTCATCTTAGGGGTCAAAATTGCGTTTTATAAGTTTTGGACAGTTTTTTATAATTTTTAATAGTTGTTTCCTTTATTTTCCTTTTTTCCTTTTTTTTTTTCCTTTCTAGGGAATTAGGGTTTTCCTTTTTTGCAATTTGTGTTTCATTATTTAAACACTCACGTCTTTGTTATTGAATTAGTTTTGAAGTTAATAAAAAAATCGAGGTTTCCCTCAAATCTATCACCTTCGGTATTCGCAAGAATCAACGAATTTTGATAAAGAATTCCTCCTAGCCACGTACGCTGCATCAGTTGGTATCAGATTCGAGTCGATCCTGAGGTATGCCGCCCTGTAGACAACAGCGAGCCACTCCCCAAGGTGCTTATGATAATCAAGCTGAGTTCCGACGTGAAAACGCTAAATTTCGACGTGAGAACGACGATTTGAGGCGGCAGGTTGAATTATTGACCCGACGAATGGATGAATTGCGTCCTTTTGCCGGTTACCGGAATCGTTCACCCGAACGCCCTAACCAACGGTGGGAACAGGGTTTCAAGGTGGAAATTCCACAATTCAAAAGCAATCTTAAACAAGAGGAGTTTATAGATTGGCTATCACCCCCGATTTATGATGATTATGTTAAACCAGATGCAGATGCAGAAGCTGAAATTGTAGAAGCACAATTGAGTCAACATGAGCAGAATATTCGAGGAAGAGATGCTTTATTAGCAAGTGATGAAACTTTATGTTGCGTCAAATACTTGTTTTTAGCTGATTCATACAACAATGGTTACGAACGGTTTTTGGAGGGCATCGAGAGCTTGTACAATGAAGGCAGGACTGAAAATCTTGCAAGAGTAGCCGAAAATTATTGGGAGCCTTACATGTATATTGTTGCCTTAATCAGCAACGAGAACCTAATACCAGCATCATGTATCAACGATAGAAGGCTCAAATTCCAAGGTTGGGTAATGGATCAAGGGGCGTGTACTTTGATAAGGAAAGTCCAGAAATTCAACATGGAACCCGTGCTGAAGTGTTACACATTTACGATCCAGCTTGCGAACAAGGTGAGAGTACTTAGTACATCTGAAAATTCGGTAGGAGGTGCTACAACGATATGGGATCCCGGGGTGATTTTTCTTCTGAGGAGGATGTTGCGGATCCAGATTCGAGGTCGAATCTTCTCCATCCAGGAGAGAATGATGCAGTGCGAGGTCGAATCTTCTCCATCGGGTATACCCAAGACACCCGATGGGTCTAAATCCCCAAATTCAATTTAAAATCGAAATCCCCAATTTTTTAACAAAACCCTAACCCCCAATTTGAAATTGAAATCGAAATCCCCAAAATTGAAATTTAAATCAGAAAACCTAAACTATAACCCTAAATTGTAAATTGAAATCAGAATCCGTAAGTCCTAACCCCCAATTTGAGTTTTAAATCGAAATCCCCAAAATTAAAATCGAAATCAAGAACCCTAACCCCCAATTCCAAATTGAAAGAAGAAACCTCCAGAAAAATTTCAAAAATATAAAACCCTAATCCCAAATTTTAAATTCAATATAGAAACCCTAACTACTAACCCCCAATTTCATTTTCAAATTGAATTCCCCAAAAAATAAATCGAAATCAGAAAACCCTAATTTCAATTTCAAATTGAAATCCAAATCCTCAAACCCCGAATTGAAAATCAATAAACTGTAAATCCTAAACCCGTAATTGAAGATGAACACATAAGAGAAGAGGACATGCAAACCCAGAAAAGAAGAGGACATGCAATATTCGGTTTCGAAAGCTTACTGTCACCGGAGTTATAGACATCGTTGGCGAGTCTCCTCCACCGGAGAATCGATCCGTTGGAGAATCCTCTCTCCACTATCGAGGATTTATAGTGGAAGACAAGGTTCTCCAACAGATCGATTCGAACGGTAACCAAATACCAAATCGATTTGTTGTGTGTGGTGATGTGAGAGAGAGAAAGGGGACAGAGGTGACGAGATTCGAGGGAGAAGGAGAGAGGCGAGGCGACGGAGATGTAGGGTTTGTAGAGAGAGGAGAGGTGGAGAGTGAAGACGAACTGAGGGTTTGCAGAGAGAGGAGAGTGAGGGTCGGGCTGAGAGTATTTTTTTAATTAAAATTCGTGAACGTGTGTGGAAGAAATCATGCCACGTGTGGAGAGAATCGACGGTTGAGATGAGTTTGTCGAAAAAGATCAACGGACGACAATGTGCCACGTCGCCGAATCGTGACCCTGAAGGAGAAGAGAGTTATAAACTCTCATTGAGTCCCACATCGAAGGCGTATGGGACTCAATGAGTGTTTATAAACTCATTTGTCTCTACATTTGGCATCATATCATGATTGGGTTGGGCTTGTAACTGGGCTACGGCTTTGGTGGTGGGCTGAGTTACGGCTTTGGTTGTGGGCTGAGTTGCGGCTTTGGTAATGTAATGGTGGGTTGGACCGTATGTAATATTGGGCTGGGAGGAATTAAAATAAATAAAATTTTATAAATATCGATACTGTCGGGTACCCGCCGGGTTCCACATTTTTACCCAATGCTCGACTCGGTTGACATGTCGGGTGGTCGGATCGGGTCTGTCGGGTATCGGGTATCGGGTTAGTCGGGTCGGGTGTCGGGTGAGTCGTCTAGCGAGTCGAGTATCGGGTTAGTCGGGTCGGGTGTCGGGTGAGTCGTCGGGCGAGTCGGGTTAGTCGGGTCGGGTGTCGGGTGAGTTGTCGGACGAGTCGGGTTAGCGGGTATAATGAACAGCCCTACGATTAGGCAATAAGAGTTGCTATAAAAGCAGGCGCTACCCCTTTAGCAATTCAGTCCTTTCTCTGTGCTAAATTCTCAGAGCTCTTAACCGTATACGACTAGCGGATTGCGGGGCTGATCAATTTAGAGAGGACGTTGTCGATTGCATTCATCAAGTCGAGAATATTTGACTATTTGTAATCAATTGGTTTTTGTTCATGGTTGAAGAACTCACGAAGGAAGATTGTCGAAGACAACACAACCGAGCATATGCTTACTTGAATGATGGGATTGAAAGGATCTCAAAGACAGGGGGAGTCCCTGGTCGAGGTTGTTCACGGTGAGATCTCTAGTAGTTTAGGACAATAGCTTGTGTGATAGCTAGTTGATGTTTGAAGTTGTACTATTGACTACCGAATAGTGAAAACATTTCCACTAGCAGAGTGCCCACAGACTAGGTAAACATATTGTGTGTCTTCTGTTTACTAATTTTGATTTATAGTCCATAAAACTGTTATTAAGCAAGTTGTCGAATCAATCGTTACAACATTGTGTTCGACATATTGTCCCTGCTACTTAACAGAATTTCAATATATAATATTAATTATGTTGGGGTATGGGGAGGACCTCTTGACTTAAAAGATGTCATCTAATGTATATGTAAGCTCTTTTTTCACCTCAAACACTTAAAACGTGAGACTTTGTGGATCAAAATAACGAAAATGAAGCTCTAATCATTTATATTGAGTTGTGTACTATAATTTCTTATAATCTATATAAATAGAGATTTGTATATCGTCACAGACTCACAATCATCATCTTAATAATACTTCTATTATTTCTAATATTCTGCCTGGCCTCGGTTTGGGAATCATTCTTCAGTGGGCATCTCCACATACACCTACACCCTTTATATCCAGTATCTGACGATTTAACTGTTATTTGATGATCAATCTCTGTGCATCACTCACACGATTTTTCTTCTCAATATTATTGACCATCCCTTTTTTCTTTGTGATTTTATATTACTACAGGTTGACGTCGTTTGTAAATAACTAAGAGGTTTTTATTATTATTCTTAGATTAAAAGTAACGAATATATATATATATATATATTATTTTTTTTTTGGGACACATTTGGCTACAAATAGTTGTATAGGTGTAGAACGTTCAAACGTTCTACATCCGTTGGATCAGTGCGGATCTGGACGCGCGTTGTTTCAGCGCGCGACACGTGACGGTGAGGTTCTACAACGTACACTTAAGGGTTTTATGTTTCCATCACGTTCTACAACTTTGCACTATACATTCTACATGGTTCTACAACATTGCATTACACGATCTACAGTTTGGACTTTTGGACACCCGAACTTAGTTTGTAGCGGATTTCTTCTCTATATTCTTATACTTAGATTAAAGGGAGATTTGAATAAGCTCGTTTACACCCCTAGGGGTAGGCCACAAGTTTACCAGAGTAGCACAAATCCCCTGTGTGGTAGTGCACGGACACAGAAGACAGTATAAGGTCTTAAACTTGATCCGAATTCGCCCGAAAATGCTTGGAAAAACTTGTAATGTAATTTGCAAGACATATTTGGAATACCCGTGAAGTGAAGTTTAAAGAGGCATAAAATAAGTAAATTAATGCTAAAATAGGGGCAAAAACAAGCAAAAGTGTGGGTTTAATTTCTTTGACCCGCCCGTCAACTGGCTCATAAACATTTGGGTTGCATTTTTTAATTTATATGTTACCCGTCCTTATTGCACTTAATATGAGTCTTTAGTAGGCGGATTGTAGCGGGTTAAGTTTCTTTAACCCGCCAATTAACTCGTATATATCTTGCCTGAATTTTTTAGTATGTTACCCATCCAAATTGTACCGAATTGAGTCTATAAACGGGCGAGTTGAGACAAATTGGCAAGGACTTTTGCTATCCCCTAGGAAGGTAGGAATATTAGTCTCAGATAGTATACGTCCCAAAATGAGTTTTTAAGCATCAATTTTTTGTATAATCTATAGTCATGACAAAAGTTTGTTTGGTAGAGGTGAGCACGGTTTCGAACTGGAACAAACCCAATCTTCAGATTTTCCAATGATTAGAACCATGCTCAAATCCGTTATTTGAAAAAAATAGTTTGAATATAATTGTAAATTTTCGATTCGCTTTCTTGATTGAAACCAGTTAGTTTTATATTTATCTTAATCTTGATTTATAGGCATAATTTGACAAATTTTAACCATACTTATAACAAAAATCTTTAAATTTGCAATCATAGAAAAATAGTAAAGAAAACCGAAATGTTAATATTAAATTATTACAACTCAATCAACAAATAAAATTTTTATACAGTATAATAATGAAACATAAATAACACGAATGTGTGGTGAGATGTGGATACGTGGCAGTGCGAACTAATCTAATTCTTACCCGTTAACTATCGGTTGTAAGTTTTAAGAATTATAATTGAACCGAAATTAAATGATTCATTCTAATTCAAGATCAAAACTAAATCATTTAGTATATAACTCGATTTTTTAGTTGCAGTTCAACTCAATTCTCGATTCGATATCGCTTCTAGAGTACAAAGCACCCACTCTTAATGTGTGGTTGAACCAATCACTTTGCAATAAAGACCCGTCCTCGCTTTTTCTACTATACTTTGGAAAATTCTTGTGCCATAAGTATTGTGCCTTTCCCAAATTCTCAGAACCAACAGTTCTTAATATTCCAAACTCTTCCACTTGACATCTATTGGGTATTTGTGCGTTTTCCCGAATTCTTAGAAATAACAGTTCTTAATATTCCAAACTCTTCCATTGACATGTTGGGTTGTAGTTGTATTCAATTACACTTGATAATATTGCCAAATAGTGAACTACTTTTGCCCAAAAAAAATTTGATTCATGAAGGAACTTTAATGAGAAATATACTTTATATTTGGATGGTATGACACAGAATCACACCCACTTTTTATGAGTTCATCTGGGAAAAGAAAATTAGTAACTTGAATAATTTTCTTTTGAAACTTATAGTAACTTGAATACTTTTTTTTAAACAAAGCACTCTGGACCAACAAGGGGTAGTACATGAATATTAACCTGTTATCTATCGACTACGCCTTTCGGCTTGATCTTAAGGCCTGACTCACCCTCCGTGGACGAATCTTGCGAAGGAATCCTTGAGTTTTCGGGGCATTGGATTCTCACCGATGTTTGCGTTACTCAAGCCGACATTCTCGCTTCCGCTTCGTCCACCGCCGCTCGCGCGGGCACTTCCCCCTAAGGCGGAATGCTCCCCTACTAATGCGTTTTTTTTTTACATCCCACAGCTTCGGCAGATCGCTTAGCCCCGAAAAGACAGACAACATAATCATGAACATGAACAAAAATCGGTGAGACAAACCTCATATTTGCTCCTAAATAACATAAATAAGAGCGAACTTAACATATAGAAAAAATATATTTGTTGATAACTCTAATTTCATGTAAATCGACCCCTTAATAGATATTGCATCAATACAAATCAACTAATCTTTTGTGGACAGAACTTAGAACAGTTGATTTCAAATCAAATTAATAAATTTTATTTTAAAAGACCAACTTTACACATAATTTCTTAGATATACTTGAATAATTCACAATGAATGCCAAACCATGCAAGATTTGTAACATCAATGTTTTCTTTATTTCTTAAAGAAAACTTTTATGTGACAGTGCCAATAAATTGTACCATAGTCACAAACAAGAGAATCCACTTTCACACAAAATTTGAGAAAAACCAATTTGCCCAAAACCTCACGCCCATTTAGCCAACACAGACATGCAACCAGCCCCGAGGAGGAGCGACGCGTTCGCTCCTACCTGGAGCCTCAAATTCGCCTGCATCCGCGGGTTCATGAAATCCGCTGCCAACAGGTCAACGAGTGCCATGTATATCAAGATTCCGGCAGCAGCAGCGTTGAACACGCCTTCCACTATAAGAGATGTCGAGCTATTCTCGTCGTAGACATTGGTCAGACCTATGCCAATCGCAACGCCAACGGGCGTTGTAAGAGAGAAAAACGCTGCCATAATTGCCGTGGATCGACACTTGAATTTCGCCTGTACAAGTCAATTTAAAATAAAATTGTAAAAATATTTCATAATCCACAAATTCATTTTTTTCTTTATTTAACAGCACATAACAATTGACCCATGTGAGGCGTGAAATCATTATCAACTATTTTATGTGCAACCATCTGAAAGAATCGAGGAAGTGAAGATGTGCACATTATGACAACATTTTCAAGCACCTAACTTATAGGCCAATATTGCTATCTTCAGTCACCTTTACTGACGTGTCGCTACTCAAATATTTGCAAACAAGTGTTCCAACTTTAATATATTTACCTGGGAGATGCACCCACCAAGTCCCATGCCCTCAAAGAATTGGTGAAAGGACAGAGCCGCAAGAAGTGGCTTAATTGTTTCTGGGTCCTCCGAAGCACCCAGCGATATTCCTATTATCACAGAGTGCACCACAATGCCCAACTCCAACACCTGCTCGTCATGTTAAAATTCGAAACACTTATTAAACACTCAGACCTGAGACCCGAAATGTTGTCACATAAAATTCCACACATAGACTATTACTAGTGGTCTGATTTACATATTTTTGACGAGAGACGGTGACAGATGAAATGAAACAAATAATCAGATACCTGAGATATGACGCGGTGGCGAACAAGCTGGGACTCCTCGGAGCCCAAGGCAGCGCCATGGGAATGACCGTGCGTGGCGTGCGTGTGAACGGGTAAGTGACCGGTCGCACCGTCGAGCTCGCCCACGCTCACTTGCTTGCTAGGCTTATGCGAGTGCTGCCTGTTATAAAACCCGGTCGCGAAGCAATCGATCATGAGAGTAACGATCGCAGACATCATGGCGACAAAACCCGTGAAGGGGAAATTCCCCCAGGGATTGGCGTGGAGGCAGGGGGAGGTGAGGTCGTTGAAGGCGTCGGGGAGGATGTGAATGAAGCCGGTGGCAAGGATCACCCCGGCCGCGAAGGCCTTGATCATGAAGAAGATGTCGTTCTCGGGCCGGAGGGCGGGGATTTTCCTGCTCAGGAGAGGAAGGCTCACGCCAATAGCACCGGCCACGAGGATGGACGCGATCGCGCCGATCTTGTACTTGAGAGCCTCGCTCCTGTCGTGGTTCGTCTCCTCCGCGTCGCATGTGCACTCACCTGAGACTAGTGTGGGGAGGAGGAGGATCAAGAGGCACCATTTTTTGGGATCAGAGCAGTAGTGTTTGAGGTCAGTAGTCATGGTATGGGCTGAGACAGAGGATTGGCAAGGAGAAGGAGAAAGAGAAAGAGAAATGAAAAGGAATTGATACTTGAAAGGTAGCTTTTTCAGGTTTGGTGGGTCTAAGAGAGGTGTTATATATACATATATATACACACACAGAGTTATGTAATGTTGTATTGGAAGAGAATGTGCAGAGTGGATGGTGCTCCTTTGTTTCTCTTACTACTACCAGTGAGAGGCTTAAAATAGGAGAATCTTATTCAGTCAACTCTATATTTTTATTCACAACTCACATAAAAAATTTCAAAATTATAATTTTCCCATTGCAACCATACATGTAGGTCTAGATTTTAAAATTAGGTTTCATGAGTAAAGGAGATAGGGGTTATTTATGGTTTGGTTTTGAGTTGCTCCAGTTTATATAAGTCGGTTTTCGGTTTGGTTTTGTTCAGTTTGTTATGAACCAAATTTCATTATTATTTGACTTATCGATTTTTTGTTGGATTTACTTCGAACTTATTTTAATGAAATTATCACATTTTGGGCCGATTTTAACTTATTAATTGACTTTTTTTGGTGCCTCAATATTTTTAGACCCAGTTAATAAGGATCAACGACTTAAAATGAATCACATGCTCAAATTGATCAATTTTCAGTACTGTTTAATTTTTTATCAGATCTCATTTTATAAATTAAAATCAATAAATATCAATTTCGGTTTGATTTTGATTCAAATCAAATTATTTCCTACCAACTTGTTTATTAAGACTCGTTTCATGTCAGTTCAGTTATGTATGAACACCTCTGGAGAGAGGATCAAAATATAACCCAAATACAAGTCATTTGGATCATGTCATCATGTGGTGCCTGTTTGGGGCAGTGAAGGGACATTTAAAGCTTCAAAATGTTGACTTTTTCAGTTACTAAATCCCAAAGAGAAACATATCTGTTTTTTGATTAAGTTCTAATTCGTCATTTGTCCATCATTCTTGTTCTCTCAAGTTAAAAAAAAACCTACCTACCTTAACACACCTCTCGGAACAAGAAATGCTACATACATTAGTACATGAGAACAAGATAGAAACCTTATATATATATATATATATATATGTGCATAGTAAATATGTGACCAACCCTCCAACAAAAAACTTTACATGTGAAACAACTTTGTCATGAACAAGGAGGGTAGTTTGGTCAATAGTGGTGCCTGAAATGATCAAAGAGAGAGGGGCAAGACAAGAATGAACACATCTGAAGACATGAAAGTGATTATTTTGAGATTCGAAGATGTGTGTTGTGGGACACGTGTCCAAGCACAGTAGAGTCTTGAGGAAGTGAAGCAAAAAAATGTTGACATAATGTTGTCATGGAGACACAGACAGTACTTTAATTAGCGGCTAATCAGCTTCGGTTCTATCGTTTCATGCCGTGTTCTTGCTTAAACAATAACTTATTTAACTCTAACCCAATATGTCGACACCATAATGCCATCATTTTCCTTAATTAATCGTTTTGTAGATTTCATGTAGACCTTTCTTTCTTGCTTAAAGCATATTGACTAGGCCAAATCTACAATAATGAAGCAAGCCCTCAAGTCAAAGGCTATATTATAATTGTTTACTTATATTTATTATTAACTTAAAAAGTCGTCTAATAATTTATATCGATCTGTGTGATCTGTACATACGAACTGTCACACGTATTTAAAATGATTTCATCTGACTTTTTCTGATCAAAACGGCATGACTCGCACGTATGAAATATCATAATTATTAATAATGAGCTTGAGTCTGTTAGATATTTTATATTAAATAAAACAATTTCTACTCGATAGTTTAATAAAGTTACAACTTGTAAATTTTATATTAGTATGTAGTGTTATTTTATTATATTTACATTGATATGTGCTATTATTGCACGATGTATATCATGTATATCAACCGAAACTTATTTATACATGTCGACATACAAATATTCGTGCGAAAGCTACATATACTTAAATCGTAATGATTTCATGCATTGATAGTACTTGGTTATTGACTTTGCAATAAATCTTGTTCTTTAGAAATGGATTCAGAAAAAAGAGAAATCGTGTAAATTCACGATAAATTATATATTTTTTTGTATTAAAACATAATTAACTTTATTTTCAGAGCACACGGTTAAATTTTCGTTACTTTTGATTTTTATCAATTATGAAATCATTAAAATATTTCTTTAAATTCTTCAAAATTTAAAGTGTGTCATTTGGTGACTTCTCTCTTTCTCCATTCAACTCCTCATTAGAGTCGAAAGGGATGGCGTCGGGACTATAACGTTGACAGAGAGGCTTCTATGCAACTCTTGTGCGCGACTCCATTAATGCCACATAAATGATATTTAGTTAAGAATGTCATTTGAAATTGTATATAAAATAACCAATAAATACACAACTAATTTATGATCAAACCAGAAGTCAAAGTACGGCCAAGGGTAGTCTCATAATGTATACAACTTGCAAATGAATGGAGTGGTTGCAAATGTCATTTTGGGAAAGCTAATAAACTCGTAACACTCTCGACACTCGACTCCTGACTCTAGCTTGGATCATCAATTGATCAAACATGGCATGCCCACATTTATTTATTTATTTATAGGTAACTAATGATTATCAAAAGGCAGAAACATGGATGAAGAATACAACGTCGTAGTACTGGCCGCTGGTTTCAAGGAATATATTCTCTCTCTCTCTCTCATTTTTCGTACATTTGATTGTCTTAAAATAAACTCCTCACTCTCGGCTTTTGATTGTTTATGATTTGTGTATAAATGCAACAAATGACATGTACTATTTTGTTTTGCAATTTGTATTCTGTGTTTCCCCAACGTCAGTCCCGACCATTTTCTTCGGCTCCATCGAGAAGTTGGTCAGAAAAAAAGATTAGAGAACGAGAGATAAAATACCAAATTACACACATTTAAAAATTTTAGAAGGACATTTTAATTATTTCTTAACCATTAAAAGTAAAATTAACAAAAATCTAATGGTTGCTATGAAAATGAAATTAACCGTAATCTTATTCGAGAAAACATAAAATTTATGTGAATTTACACAATTTCCCTCGTATTATTTCGTGAATGCAATATCTAAAAAGAAACACACAAGAATAATATACTTTGTATTATTGTATAATCTAGCATGAATCTATTAGGGCTTTCTAGGGTCCTATGGGTGGCCCAACGGGCCTAACCATCAGGTAGTTTGGGTTCTGTGGTCCAATAAATGGCATGAAACGACACCATTTAGTTGCGTTATAATTCTAACCGTGTCTTGTTCTTCACTTTTGCTTCAGAAACAGCCCCAAACCGAAAATGAGTTTCAAAATATTACTTTTTATTAAAATTTATAAATTCATGGCAAAAGAAATATGTTTGGTAGACTGCTATAATATTTTTTTTCTCAACAATGTTGGTATTTAATTGATGAAATTGGAAAAATGTGTAAAGGAGAATAAGAACCAACCAAGTTACATTAATTACACATTAAATAGAACTGGAGTACCAATATGAGAAAATTGAAAATTGAAAAAATTAAGTGTCTGAAAGATAAAAAGTGCAACAAAAAGAGACTTTGACCCAAGCAAAACCCGAGGCTGACTCTAAGCAAGAAAACTCCAGTTCTGAACCCGACCTTCAAAACTTCCAATATGTAATGCTTTCAACGTCAACCAAGCACTATGAAATAAAGGCCCCTTTTTTCTATTATACATGAAAGAGGAAAATTCTTGTGCTTGTGCCATTAATATTGTGTTTCCCCAATTCTAAGACCAGTACAGATCTTAATATTCCAAACTGTTCCACTTGACATGACATGTTTGGTTTGAGTTCTATTCAACTACACAACACTCAATAGTATTGCCAAATAGTGAACTACATTTGTCCAAATTATTTGATTCACGAAAGGAACTTTGTTGAGACATATACCTTATATTTGAGTGGTATGTGACAATATCAATCACACCCCCCTTCTTATGAGTTCATTCGGCAGAAGAAAAATCATAACTTGAATACTTCATTAATTTCAAATCAAATTGTAATAAATTTTATTTTAAAAGACCAGCTTTACACAAACAAAAGAATCCAGCTTCACACAAATCAATTTGCTCAAAACTATTTCACGCCCATTTAGCCAACACGGACATGCAACCAGCACCGAGGAGGAGCGACGCGTTCGCTCCTAGTTGCAGCCTCAAATTCGCCTGCATCCGCGGTTTCATGAAATCCGCGGCCAACAAGTCAACGAGTGTCATGTATATCAAGATCCCGGCAGCTGCAGCGTTGAAGGTACCTTCCACTATAAGAGACGTCGAGCTATTCTCGTCGTAGACATTGGTCAGACCTATGCCAATGGCAACGCCAACGGGCGTTGTAAGAGAGAAAAATGTTGCCATAATTGCCGTGGACCGGCACTTGAATTTTGCCTGCATGCCAATTTAGAGTACAAATGTAAGAATTTTTTTTTTATAATTGAGCCTTTCTCTATATTAGAATTCACCAAGAGGGTCACTAGTGTGAGCGATAAAATCATTGACAACTATTTGAAAGAGTCAAGGAGGTGAAGATGTGCTTAATGTGACACGACAAAAGTTGAAAGACAATAAACGTGAGATAAATACTGTCGCAAGACTTGAATTCAGATACCTTATACTCAAATTCATGACATGTTATATTTACCTGGGAGATGCAGCCACCAAGGCCCATGCCCTCAAAGAATTGATGAAAGGACAGAGCCACAAGAAGTGGCTTGATTGTTTCAGGGTCCTCCGAGGCACCCAGTGATATTCCTATTATCACAGGGTGTACCAGAATGCCCAACTCCAACACCTGCTCAAAACAATAACAATTACTTTTCAATTTAACTCGAGAGGACCCAATATGCTATTATTAATCAAACATGTATGATTCACATCTTTCAGACATGAGACGCTAGCTGCCAAAACAGGATCATATTATAACCTGTGAAATGACTCGGTGGCGAATAAGCTCAGACTCCTCTGAGCCCAATCCAGCACCATGAGAATGACCGTGGGTGGCATGCGTGTGCACAGGTAAATGACCGGCCGCACCATCAACCTCACCCACACTCATTTTACCTGGCTTATGCGAGTGCTGCCTGTTATAAAACCCCGTCGCGAAGCAATCAATCATCAAAGTAACGATTGCAGACACCATCGCAACAAACCCCGTAAAGGGGAAGTTCCCCCAAGGATTGGCATTGAGGCAAGGGGAGGTCAGGTCCTCGAATGCGTCGGGGAGGATGCGAATAAAGCCGGTGGCCAGGATCACCCCAGCCGCAAAGGCCTTGATCACGAAGAAAATGTCCTTCTCGGGGCACAGGGCGGGGATTTTCCCGCTGAGGAGAGGGAGGCTCACCCCGACAGCACCAGCGACGAGGATGGACACGATTGCGCCGATCTTGTACTTGAGAGCCTCACTCTCGGTTCTGAGGGAGCAATATTGTCTTAAGGAAACAGCAACCTGCTGAACTCGGACGACAGATCTGCCTTATTCCATCAACCTGAGGGAGCAATATACGTTTCCTTATTCCATTTGCTAGAGCTTTTATTTTTTACATTCATAAATTATTGGTCTACTCCTGTCGTGCTTTGTCTCCTCCGCATCGCACGTGCACTCAGCTGAGAGTATTGTGGGAATGAGGAGTAGGAGAATTAAGAGACACCATTTTTTTGGATCAGAGCAATGGTGTTTAAGGTTAGTAGTCATGGTGGGCTGAGACAGAGGCTTGGGAAGGAGAAGAAGAATTGATACTCTTTTTTTTTATCAGCGAATCAAAAAAATTCTCTATTCTGGACTAACTTTTGAACAACCTTATCAATTTTGTAACTTTTTGTCAGCGTTCGAAAGGAAAACACGTAGAAGAATTGATACTTGAGAGAGGGTGATATATAGTCCTCTCGGAACTCTAATAAACGGGGAAATTTTTGAATCTTATATGTGCCATGTTCTTGCTGAACAATAACTCATATCTAACCCAAAATGTCGACACCATAATGCCATATTTTTCCTTAGCAAATCTCATTTCGTAGATTTCATGCACACCTTTCTTTTCGGAGGCACATAACAGCTATTTTTTAGTCATTAATTTGATTAATCCTCCTTCCCTTCACCCTCTTGCTTGCTTGGTTTCTTTCTTATTTAAAGCATGATTAGGCCAAATCTATACTAATAGAAGCTATATCGTAATTGTATACCTATATTTATTACAAATATAAATTCGTCGAATAATTTATATCGTGTGATTTGTTCATACGAATTGTTATGCTTCAAATAGTTTAGTTTGACATTTTATGATCAAAACGACAAGATTCAGACATATGAAATATCATAATTATTTAAAACGAGTTTGAGTTTACCAGATAATTTATATTCAATAAAACAGTTTCTACGCTTATACTTTAATAAAATCAAATTTTGGTGAAAAAAATTTGTGGAGAGAATGAGCGAGGGTGGTCGAAGGAGAGGACGATTTTCTCACCGGTCACGGGGTGCTTTGCCGACTCAAATTTTGATGGGGGTTTTTGGGGGGTCCGGCCGGGATAGGAGGAGGGAGGTGACGGGGAATGATCGGAGGAGAGGGAAAACTCCGGAGGTGAAGTGGTCGGAGGAGAGAGTTGCTGACATGATTTGAAATTTTGGAGTTTGACCAAGTGTATTTTCATCGTTTCACTTTCAAAACTAATATTTTTCATCCAAATATTTAACGGGTGTGAACTTATAATCTCTCGATGTAGTCGAGTGATTCAAATCTTAATTGAATATAACGGTGCGAAAGCAATATATAATTAGTTGGAAATAGGCACTCATACTTTTCCCTACAATCTTTTGCTTTATTTATGGAATATCTAATACATGTGGACATATAAAAAAATATAAAATGTGTAAATAATCAAATCATTATGATTTTCATACATTGACCGAAGTTGCTTATTGACTCTGCAATAGATATTTGTCCTTAAAAATGGATTAAGAATAATAATTCATGAAACTCTTCACATACAAGAACAGTATATGTCGCATACATTCAGTCATATCTGGCGTGAAAACTGTTACGGGCTTTAGAGGGTCCTTGTATGGCCCAGTGGGCCTAACCATCAGGTAGTTTGGGGTTCAGTGGCTCATGAAACAACACCGCTTTATAATTCTAACGGGCAGTAAGGGTATTATAGTAAAATGACATCCAATTCAAAACCGAAACGCGGCCTTTCCTCAATCAGATGAGAACACTCTCTCTCTAGAACAAGAACAAGACCAACATCAATTTCTCTCTCTACCGACCGAACCAGAGCGCAAGAGAAGAGCAAAAATGGTGGCTTCCAAGACGGTAAGCTTCAAAACCCTAACCTCTCTCTCTCTTTGATTCATCAAAAATATCTTCGAATCCTAGACTCTTCGATACCTATTTCCTCGAATTTCAGGCCAAGTCCAATTCATTCCTCGCTCATCGACTCTCCGATGAACCCTGCACTCGCAAGAACGGTACATTTTGTTTCTTCTTATTCTTCGCAATGCGATTTTTGTATTTGATTTCATTTTCTTCTGTGAACAGTTGTTTCCAGAATTTTCAAGGTTTTTACCGAAACCGAGAAGCTTCAGGTCGACGCTGATACCAAGTAAGGCCTCAGTTTTCAATTATCGCAACCAAACATGTGAAAATAATTTGTTGCCATTATTTGAAATTTTGTGCTCTTTTTGTGAAGGAAACCTGTTGTTGGATTCAGAAGAGACGCTACTCTCGCCAGCGCAAATGCTTCAAAGGTAGTTTTGTTTCTGTATGTTTTTTTTTTTTGAAAACAACATTTTGTTTGAGTAATTTATGAATTAATGTATGGATTAATGCTCGATTTTCTTAGCATTTCTTTTTTGTTATTTTATTTAGAAGGTGGCTTTGAAAATTGCTGAGAACTGCAAAGGAAAATCTGTCAACTCTGGTAAGGATTCATTGAGACGTAAGGGATCTTTTTGTCCCTTTTTATCTTCTGAACCGTGTTTTCATAATTTTGTATTGTGGCCTCGCTTTTTTGTTAGTTATGAACGCCGGAAGAAAACCATTGGGTGATGTCAGCAATGTGACTCGTCAATCCTCCAAGTATACGTATCTCGGTAGGGTTCCGGTGGCGCAATCTTCTAGGACCGCAAATATCTCGTCGAGGAAACCCTCAATGGTACTGAAGCCATCTGCTTAGCTATTTTTGTCTTTAAGGCTTGCTTCTTTATAGTTACGTAGAATTGAATGGAAATGTACTCAGCTAAAGAAGATTATTAATTCATGTAACATTTTGACAATCCAGATAGTTCATTACTACTGTACAGTTAGAAAGAAAAAAGAGCTGAAAAGAATCAAGTCTCTAACTCATATAACTGTTGTCTAACATATGGCCACAATAATGAGTTTTAAACTACTTAAATGTCAGATTTTAATTTTTATGGTTCTTAGTTATTTTAACTTCATGGGTCATATTTTCTATGTAGAATCTATTCGTGATGACTTATTGTATCTATCTTTATGTTTTCTTAAACTAGGGGAAAGTGAGGGATAGTCAAGGAGTTCGCGAGTATTCTACTTTGGGCAGAGGTGACTTTATTTTATTTTCATAAATTCAGTGGGTGTGAGCACATGATTGGAACTTACTTTTTTTGTATGGTAGGAAATACTAATAATCTGAAGGCACCTTTGGAAGATCAAGGGAGGGAGGCCAAGTGTTCAATCCATGAATATACCTTTGCCAATAGCAGGTGATTTGTGTTTGTCAATTTATTTTAACTCTTGATAGAATACTGTACCATCTATAGGTCTTTCCTTTTTGTGTCATGTGGATAGTTATGCCTTGAAAAGGTGATGAATGATGATGTACTTGTATTGCATATGACAGGAACACTACAAGGAACCCTCAAATCGCAAGGTTCAGTGATCTACAAACAATATGGGTTTGTTTCCTAAAAATATTATATACAATTGTTTCTGACACAGGTTTATCTGTTTCTCCTTGAAGGAAGTCTTTACCAGTTTTAAGAAGGGTTAACAAGGCAGAGATAAGCACTGCAAAGGTTATTCTGATGACCATGCACTTTTTTCTTTCAATAAATTGGTACATAATTTCATGCTTTTTTCTTAATGTCTCTTTTCTCATCATTTTCTGTTTACTTTATCTGTATAGAAAATTGCGGAAAGATCAGAAGAGATTAAAGGAAAAGGTACTCTCTTTTTTATGATCATAACTTGTATTTGTGTTAGTCCCTCAAAAGTGCATGTTAAGATCTTCACATGCTTAGAGTACATCGTCAATGTTGTTATTGGCTTCAGTTAAGACTAAAGCTGTACCCCAGACGAGAAGTACTCTGTGGAGGAATCGAGCTAGTGATAGCTTCGTAACTACGTGAGTAATAATCCCCATAGCTAACCTCTTTAAGAACAATAATTAAAAAATTATTGCATATGTATAATCATTAATTTGCATCCACGGAATCTGGAATGTGTAGGGGTAGGAGTCAGACTGGAATTGGCGCATCTACATCATCAAGAAAATCTATCAAGGTATGAAACATTCTTTAGAATCACGTTACGTTCTTCCTTTCCCCCCTTTCAAGCTACTATGCTCCTTTCTGTTCCAGCTGCTCTTTGTATAGCTGCCGAGTTCTTGTTATTTGACCGGCTTCATTCAGTTATTCCGTTTTTTCTTTACTTTTACAATGATCCTGTGATTAGTTACTTGGCAGCTTCATGTTAATGGAGAATGGAACACAAATTGTTTATAATTAGTTACTATTGCATATAGTTTACCGTTAATGTGGATATCATTTTAACCAAGTGCTTTCTATTTCCAATTTCCCCGCCTACAGTATTAAGGCATAATCCTCTTATGGTTTCTTTATAGAAGTGATGTTCAGATCATGCGGTCATTACTTTAAAATATATAACTTCAGTCTTTAAATTTTCTAGCTATGTTAAGTTTCTTTATTTTCATTTGCTCGTAGCCCGTAGTGAAGACGAAGCTCAAAAGTTCCATTTCTCAAAGAGTTCCTAAACCCAAATGTGCATCAAGTCTGAACAAGGATGAGGCTGTAACTTCTCTACCCAAGAAGGCTATATCTGTGGCTCCCAGTGAAGCTACTCAGGGAGATCTTCCATCTGATGATCAAAGTACATCAGTCGCCAAGAGAAAATCAAATCGCAGGAGATCATATACATCTTCACTAATTGCTGGATCCAAGGTTCGGGCGGGTACTGAATGTTAGTGTTACTATTACTGGATTGTTTTGAATCTGAATTATTGTTCACATTATCTTACAGTTGATGGATAGATACAGTGAAGTTAAGGAGGAAACACTGCCAAGTATAGATGATGGTTCTAATCAACTGGAAGTTGCTGAATATGTTGATGAAATCTATCAGTACTATTGGGTTATGGAGGTAAATGTTCACTGGACTCCACTATGATGCTTTTCTAGGTGGTGCTACTTTTTGCCCAGTAGGATGGAACACTGAAAACAGTTTTTTTCCACCTATATAAGTAAACACAGCAAAGAAATTCTACTTTTGGGAGTGATAGTAAACTACTTGAACTACTATTGACGCTAAATGTATGGTTATTGCAGGCACAAAATCCATTGTTGGCAAACTACATGTCAATTCAGAAGGATATTACACCTCAAATGCGAGGCATATTGGTCAACTGGCTTATTGAAGTGAACATCTACTTTACATTCACTTGCATTGTGCATTTTTTTTATTTTTATGTTTCCCGTAATAAATTGTTTGCAACTCTTACTATAGGTACACTTCAAGTTTGATTTAATGCAAGAAACACTATACCTCATGATCACACTGTTAGATCTGTATCTGTCTCAAGTTACAATCAATAAGAGTGAATTGCAGTTAGTTGGTCTTACCACACTCTTGTTGGCATCAAAATATGAAGACTTTTGGCATCCTAGGGTAATATAAGATATCCCAACTTTTTTCATCTCTGTTTTACTCTCCCCTCAGTATTATGGGTTTGTTTTCTCCAATATGTCCTCATCTCACTTGTATGAGTATTTCCCTCTATATAGGTCAAAGATTTAATCAGCATTGCAGTGGAGTCATACACGAGAGACCAGATGCTGGGAATGGTAATACATTTGCATGCCCTTTAATACAGGGTCGTTTGAGATTGTGGATGTCTAATATGTTTTATCTAGCTCTCAGGCAAGTTACTAGCCTTGTGAAGTTGAAAATTTCATGCTTTAATTATACTCTGCCTTTCTTTTTTCAGGAAAAGCTTATTCTTAAGAAGTTGAAGTTTCGTCTAAATGCTCCTACTCCATATGTCTTCATGTTACGTTTTCTGAAGGCAGCTCATTCAGACACTAAGGTAAATGCTTGAAAACTGATTTTCCAAGCGATTTCTCGAAACTATGTTTGTTAACCCGTTCAGTCGTCTTCTTGCCAGCTTGAACATATGGCCTTTTACCTCATTGAGCTCTGTCTAATCAAGTACGAAGCTTTAAATTTCAAGCCCTCATTGCTATGTGCGTCCGCTCTCTACGTTGCAAGGTGCACACTTCAACTAAGTCCACCTTGGACTCCATTGCTGTGCAAGCACACACGATACAAAGTGTCACAGATCAGGCATGCCCTTTTTTCTTATCCTCCTTCCTATCTTGCACGTGCCAGCTTTAAGCAGTTCTTGATCGCGCTCAATCTTCTTGTTTCATAGGGATTGCGCAGAGGTTATCTTGAAGTTTCAGAAAACTGCTAGAGCAGGTCCATTGCACGTCAGTTTCGAGAAGTACATGAGGCGCGATTTCAGTAGCGTTGCGGCAATAAAACCTCTGGATAGGCTTCCTCAATGAATGGAATATGTAAATTAGTTCACCAAACATGTTTTTGGATAAAGGCTTTAAAATTGCTTGAAGAATCTTATGAGAAAGATAGTCAATTTTAGACAGGACTATCAAAACTTACTAGTATAATCAGGCTCATGATGTAACTATGACTCAAAACTACTATATAAGAGTGACCTCGTCTTGTGTTTGAATTTC
Organism: Geranium rotundifolium; assembly: GCA_963920655.1. NCBI lineage: Eukaryota > Viridiplantae > Streptophyta > Magnoliopsida > Geraniales > Geraniaceae > Geranium > Geranium rotundifolium. The sequence continues at coordinate 7,811,637 of OY987313.1, forward strand.
TTGCTCCTTAAATATACATATTGTGTGTTCGAAGCATTCTCGCGAGGACCATGAAAACTAATATGGGGACATCAAGTGGCAAGGGGGCGAGTTCTATACTATAACTTAGGAGGAAGTCTTACCTGTCAGGAGAGTGATGTAACGAAAGATTGACATCTCAGTAGGGTTGTCCCTAGAAAATCGGGGGCCTAAGGCAAGAATTTGAAACGAGTCATTTCCTTTAAAAAGTAATACTATACTACCATCATTCTTCGGTGACATCGCTTCGCCTTCAATGTTTCTTTTCGTGAAAGATGAATCACGTATAAAACTTATATTATTAAACTGTCAAAGAGTTTAGATATATATGAGTTTAAATGTAGTTTAGATATATATGAGTTTAAATGTAGTTAATATTTAGGATTCGATGTTATTGGACTGAGATAATAAAACTTGATATATATGTAGATAATAATTAAAAAGAAATAGGACATTTTTTTATATTAGGCTGGTCGGCTAGGTATTTTGGGCCCATGTAGTGTCGGGGCTCAAGACAAAAGTATCTTTACCTTGTGGACGGGCCGGCCCTGCAGCTAAGTGTTGCGTCATGTGATGTGCATTTAGAAATCCTCACGGTTTGGTGAGGTTGTCACCTGATTATCCCTTTATTATATGTTGTTAGTATAAGCAAATGTGAGAATGTTGATTTGAGATGGCTCACTTGTGTCATTTTCATGTGTAAAAGGAATCAGTGTTGTGGTTCATGTGATATGACGAGTATACCAACACTTAAGCACAACCTCAGGGGTATTATGGTAAATACACATGCATCGCACGACACAGCTTTTCTTTTCTGGGGCCTATTGGATGGCGAAGAAGCACACAAAATTACAAGCATCTCTACCTCACAAACACGGGAACGAACAAAGCTCTGCAAAACCCTAATTTCTCTCTCCACCAATACCAGTTTTTCCTCCCCGAAGATCCCAAGAGCTTCTCTTTCACTTGCGATTTCCGGAGGGTTTCACCTACCATCTTCAAACAATGGTAAGCATATATGTGTATCATCTTTAATTCTCTGCTTGTTATTATGATTTCGTGAATTCGTGAAAGCTTTCAAGCTTTAGTTCTGTTCTGGATTTGTCTGCTCGTTTTCTTGGTGGGGGAGTCTGTTTAAGAAGATGTTTTATGTTATGAATAGGAGAAAATGGCCATTTCCAGCTCGTTTATTGGTTGTGTACAGCTCTGATAGGAGGATGATTTTTATTTCTGAGATTATCAAAAAAAATTATGGTTTAGTGTTTTTTTTCCAGCAGATGGGTGGGAAGTATTTGTTTGTGGAATGGTGAACTTTGATTTTAATGGTCAGAATGTGTGTGATTAATGTTGTGTTAGTTTCGATTTTGTAATGGGTTGCGGGACTTCTGACTATGCGAGCATGTTCGGAACTCATATGTTGTTGTCTTCTTTGGGCAGCATAAGTTGGGGAGAAGCCACCGCGACAAGGTCCAGCAGTTCATTGCAATAACCGGAGCAAGGTAGTATATAATTGTGCTTGGCATTTTTGCCTGAACTTTCATTTTGAATGGATTGCGTGAGCATGACACACTTAAACTCAATGCTCTATCCAAGTATAAGTGGCATGTGTATGCGTGTCCTAATATTTAAGAGGAAGCAAGATAATTGGCTGAAATATGCCTTGAATCTCATCGGTGATAGCTTATGCATTGCTGAGTTAGGAATAATGTTGCTATGTCTGGTTTTGAAATGGTTAATTGTCCTATTATGCTAAATGATCGCCCTGTCATCTAAATGCCTAACGGGTTCAAACCTGAGCACTTAACCACTTGACCGGTCATCAATAGTTTCAAGGTGGTACTTTATTGTTAGGCTGCTTTCTTGTTTTTGTTCCTTCCATGCCACCCATCTTTGACATTTTCTGAGTTATTTGCAATCTAATTCTTGCATATTATTTTCATTTAACTGCAGTGAGAAAGTCGCCATGCAGGCTTTGAAAGCTAGCGATTGGCATCTTGAGGGGGCATTTGATGTATTCTATAGCCAACCCCAGGTTAAAACATTTACTGATTCCAGGCATCTTGAAGATCTTTACAACAGATACAAAGGCAAGCTAGATCTCTTTTGCCTGTCCGAGTTTATTCAGCCATTTGATTAATGTTACATGGCCATGAGTTCTTTTTATCCTTTTTCAGTGTAAATCCAATAAGTGCAATAAAGTATTTCAGAGCGTTTACTTATTTTCTTAGAATGGTAAATTGGCGTATGAAGCTTGCATTTGACATGTGTGATAATGTTTAGTTCCCAATGAAAATTTCACTGGTTCAGGATGAATCCTCAAAACTTATATAGTATTTTATAAATGGATCATTATAACTCATGATATGTCTTGATAGGCGCCCTTTATAGATTGACAGACATTAACATCCAATCCACCCCAATGTGTATGATTTGAATGTTGAATATCATTTACAACTTGCAAAAACATGTTTTAATGAAGGCTTTGATTGCAAGTAAGTAGTTTATAGTACATTGGTGTTTGCTAATATATTTTGTCTGGATGTCCTTTGCAGATCAATACAATGATATGATACTAGCAGATGGTATCAGTGTCCTTTGCAATGACCTTCAGGTAGCTGGTTTGACCAAGTTGATCAATAATTCTATGAACCTCATGAGCCATTTTATATAACATTATTAGTGTGCTCCCATTGTAATAGGTAGTTAACGTTTCTTCCTTCTGATGTGCAAGCTTCTGTTTTTTGGCAGGTGGATCCTCAAGATATTGTTATGGTATGTAATGAATTTTACTTCTTATCCCGTCGTAGTCCAAGGCCACATAGTCATTTTTTAATTTTTTTCTATGTTCTCCTAAAAATTGGTGCTAGATGTAATACTTTTTTTGTTTGTATAAAGATATACTATGTGAGATGTAAAATAAGCTGCTGAAGGATAAAAATAGATTTTTTTCGAAGTTGTGGCAAAAGTAGAAGATTCCAGTTGAGCTTATGCATTATATAGTGTTGGGTAGATTACATACAACAGTTTTATCATGTATGTCTAATGGGCTTTTAGTGGTATAAAAACCTTTTGACTAGCTATGATTTTTATTGAAAATATTCAGTTTAAAAGCTTACTAGGTTGACCTTGTTCTATACTAACAGAAAAAGTTACAAAGGTCATTTTCATTCTTAGTTCTATTCCAACAAACACATTTCCGGTACTGCAGTTCATAGATTATCAACTGTTTGAGTCAAGTAAACAGGATTATGATGTGTCTGGGTATCATTGTTGACATCAGTAGTTGTGATTGTAGTTAGTTATTTCATGGCACATGAAAGCTGCCACCATGTGTGAATTCTCCAAGCAGGAGTTTGTAGGTGGATTACAGGCTTTAGGGTAAGTACATGACTTCTTCCTTTCTGTTTATTTTCATTCTGAATTACAGATAATTAATCGAAATTCTTGAAAATACTATGAAGCAGATCTCATTGAAGCTTAAACATTTTGATGGCAGGATAGATTCTTTGGAGAAGTTCCGTGAAAGGATACCATTCATGCGCTCTGAGTTGAAAGATGATCGTATGTGCATTTTTGCTTCATTTATTCCAGAAATTGTTTTACTGTTCTGTTTGTCCTATTGCTTGATGAAGGCACTTCTCATACTAAATAAATTATCAAAAACTGGGTTTTACTGCAAAGATTAATTTGATCAATATTTTTGTGGTAGTGGACACCGGTTTTGTGGGTTTGTTGCTGATGTTATATTGGTTATTATATTTGTACAGAAAAGTTTCATGACATATACAATTTTGCTTTTGGATGGGCCAAAGAAAAGGTTAGTGTTTGAAATTCTTCAAGATTATGTATTTTAATAAAAAGAACATGAAGAAAGAAATTGTGCATGAAAGCCTTTTTTATGGCTAGTTATATTATGTTAGTGATTATCCAACAATTTTGAATGCATACTATACTATTGAAAATAAAAAGAGTAAGTCCTAAGCTGTCAAAGTTATACTTGCAGACTCCTTCACTGTATAGTAATTTACTACTGTTATATTTTTAATTCCAGGGTCAGAAATCCTTGGCATTGGATACGGCAATTGGAATGTGGCAATTACTATTTGCTGAAAAGCAGTGGCCGCTGGTTGACCACTGGTGTGATTTCTTACAGGTAGTTTATAATTTCATACATTGACATTCGATCTAATTAATATTAGTATGTTGGACATTTCCATAAGAATTGGGAAAGACTGCAAAAATTTAGGGTTAAAATTATATTTGCTGCAAGTCATAATGACCAAGAGTTATTGATTAATTTTAGTAAAAATTGATGTACCCTGCAATAATCAAATTGAGATTTAACTGTGGTAGGGGTGAGTTGTAACTAGTATGCACTGTCTAAACCATCATATGGAAATAATATCCTTTGTGTTTGTTGTAGCGTAAACATTTCATCGTTATATTCACTAAATAGTTCTTGATGACAACCTATTTATTCGGGCAGTGACATATTTGAACTAGGGAGGCAGCCTATTGAGTCACTGCATCAAAGACATGCTAATTAGACTTTTGGGCTGCATTACAGTCTGCTTTGAAGGAAAACGAGAATGTTGTCTAACCGGAGTTTGGTTGTGCAGATAGCTGTGAATTAATAATGGTTTAGCGATGTCTGTTGACTCAAATAAAAGAGTGTTTCTATTTTATTCGCTTTAACTTTTAATCTTTAAGTCAAGTCTTTAACCCTTGTGCAATGGTAATTTGCATGGTATGAATGTCGTGGAAGAATTTCTCCTGATCTATCTTGCTTGCTTGCTTACCTGTTATTCCCTTTCTTGTAGGAAAACAATCCTTGCTATTCACACCATAAACTAAATGCGCTGAATTAGCATGATCTGTTGTTTGCTATTCTTATACTATCCCGACTTTGTTAGAATCAATACAATCTCTCTCTGTTTTGACGACAGGCTCGGCACAATAAAGCAATCTCTAGGGATACATGGTCTCAACTGTTGGAGTTTGCAAGGGTAAGAAAATTGCCATTAATCAACAATTCAAAATGCCTATGGCTGGCTCATGTACTTTCATATATCATATTTTATACAACTCTTCAACCACCTTAACATTCCCTCAAAACTAATATGCATGCTGATAAATGAGGCTAGAGTTTCAGCTTTACTTTGTTGCCATATATTATTTGATAGGAGCATGTACTATGGCTTTGATGACAACGCCAATTATTTATCGCTTTGCTTTGAATTTGCAGACAGTGAACCCAACACTATCGAATTATGACGCGGAAGGTGCTTGGCCCTACCTTATCGATGAATTTGTCGAATACTTGAATGAGAATGGAGTCATCGGAGCTCAATGATTGTAACCAAAAACACTGCTCATCATCTTTTCCTTAGAGTGATGATATATGTTATGCTCACTTCATTTATCATTGAATCAAAAAGAAAGAAGCAAACTTAATGCTCAGAGAACTCAATTCTTGTAGTACTGATCAACATTGGGCGTTTATTGATATATGGTGTGTTGCATAATAAATGACTTAAATCTAACCAAACTCATTGGTTGCATTACTTGTATGGTAGTAGGGAGTGAATTTTTCAATTTTTATTGATAATCAATCATGCAGTTTACTCGATGTTCTCGTCTCCACCTCCGCTTACAGTTGCTTGTCTCTGCCTCCGCTTACAGTTGTGGAGTGGAGAGACAAGGTTTATAACAGGTGCACTTGCCTTTGAATGGACCTTTACACCTTCCGTATAAGAAACCTTCCTTCTTGCAAGACTTATTGCACCTATGGTAACCTTTGTCATTATTGCAACTCCCTTTGTGCCAGCGGCTCACAGCCTTACAGATTCCTGGTGGAGCCGTAAGGTCTTCTCCTCCACTGAGCGCCATTGTTGCATCTTCTGTAACAAAAACAAGTTTCATCGTGTAAGTAAATAATGCAAGGACATGATTTGTGTTGGGTCGAAAAAGAGACTCACGGAAGACCAAGAGCAGGAGTGCAAGGAGCAAGGCGAAGATGAATGTTGATCGCTTTGCATTCATGTTAAGCTTGTAGAGTTGATGGGGAGCTCTTGAGCTACAACAATGCTTGTATTGTATATGTTGATTTGATGCACAATTAGCTTGTATCATTGAAGCTGCTTGATACTGTTTTTCAAATGAGCGGAGATTCAATTTCACATTTGAAATTAGGAGAGAATCTACTTTTGCATTTATTTTTACATTCTCTCATTCCCTTCTATTTCACCTTTCATTTATTTTTTTACACACTCTCATTCTTTCCTTGTTTCTTTTCAGATTCTTTTTACTTTATAGATGCTCTTTCTTAATGTCTCTGTCGTCCTTTTAAAGTTAACATCAATTTCTCAAATTTCCCTATTTATAGACACATTTTTCATGTAATTATACCAACTATTATCTGGCTAATGTCTCATTTCATTTCACTCTATCTCCGTTAGTTTAGAATTTGTTTTGAAAAAACTCAAATGCCGTGATTTCATTTTTAAATTTTCTTACACATGTCATTGAGGAGGCGGGATCTCGTGTGAACCACCTCTTATGTGAATCTTTCAGGGCAGTTGGATGTGAGATTGTGTGGTATGTGTTGGTTGCATCGTTTCAATGGCATCGCATGTAATTAAGTGGAAACTCATGCCTTTAATCGTCACTTGGTCATTTACGAGGACATTAATATAAAATAGAAGAGTGTTTCTATTTTATTTTCGCATACATGATTTTAGAGATGCTAAATGCAAGTTCAAACTTTTAATATTTAAGTCGTCTTTAACCCTTGTGCAATGCTTGGTATGAATGTCGTGGAAGAGTTTCTCCTGATCGATCTTGCTTGTTATTCCCTTGCTATTCACACCATAAAGTACTGCATGTAGCATGATCTCTTGTTTGCTCTTCTTATACTATCTCCAGACTTTGTTTGAATCATTATAACATCTCTCTGTTTTGATGACAGGCTCGGCACAATAAAGCAATCTCTAGGGACTCAACTGTTGGAGTTGGCAAGGGTAAGAAAAATGCCATTAATCAACTATTCAACATGCCTATGGCTTGCTCATGTACTTCCTGTTTTGTACTACTCTTGAACCACACTTAAACATACCCTCAAAACTTAAATCATATGCATTCACGCGCTGATAGATATGAAGCTTCAGCTTTACTTCACTGCCATATATTGAGGTACAGTTAAGCATTTGACACATTTTGCAATAGTAATGTTTCATTTTGTATCAAATTAGACGACGGAGTTAAATTTCAGTGTAAAATGACAAAAATGCCCCTCCGGATCAATCAAATTTTCAAAAGCATACCAAAACAAAACCCAAATCCATGGTTTCTGTGCTGACGATCCTCTGTCGACCAATCTCCGGCGAGCTGCTCGCTGTCATGTTTTATACTACTCTTCAACCAGCTTAGCATTCCCTCAAAACTAAAATGCATGCTGATAAATGAGGGTAGAGTTTCAGCTTCACTTTGTTGCCATATATTATTTGGTAGCAGCATATATGTGGCTTTGTTGACAACACTAATTACTTATATCTTTGCTTTATCGAATTTTGACGCGGAAGGTGCTTGGCCCTACCTTATCGATGAATTTGTCGAATGCTTGAATGAGAATGGAGTCATTGGAGCTCAGTGATTGTAACCAAAAACAGTACTGCTCATCATCTTTTCCTTCTAGTGATATATATTAAGGAAAAAGACACTTTTGTACACTTAAATATATATTTTTGACGCTTTTATACCCTATATTTTTTTTCCTCAGTACATTGAATTTCATTTCGAGACAACTAGTCATTTATTTATTAAAAATGACTCTGAATTTTGGTTCAATTCATGAGTATTTGGTTCAATTCATGGGTATTTTGGTTTAATTCATAGGTATTTTGGTTCAATTCATGAGTATTTTGGAAAAATGGCCTGGAAGTACCCTAAATTTTGGTTCAATTCATGAGTATTTTGGGTATTTTGAAATTATTATCCCAAAATGAAATTCATAATCCTGGAAAAAAGGGGAAAAAGTAGTGTATGAAAGTGTCAAAAATGTATATTTAGGTACACAAAAGTATCATTTTCCCTATATATTATACTCACTTCACATATCATTGAATAAAAACGAAAGAAGCAAACTTAATGCTCAGAGAAGTCATCTCTTCTAGTACTGATCAAAGATTGGGTGTTTATTGATATATGGTGTGTTGCATAATAAACGACTTAAATCTAACCAAACTCATTGGTTTCAGTTTACTTGATGTTCTCGTCTCCGCCTCCGCCTCCGCCTACGGTTGCGGAGTGGAGAGACAAGGTTTATAACAGGTGCACTTGCCTTTAAATGGACCTTTACACCTTCCGTACGAGAAACCTTCCTCTGTGCAAGACTTATTGCACCTATGGTAACCTTTGTCATTATTGCAACTCCCTTCGTAACAGCGGCTCACTGCCTTACAGATTCCTGGTGGAGCCGTCAGGTCTTCTCCCTCCCCGAGCGCCGTTGTTGCATCTTCTGTAACAAAAACAAGTTTCAGCGTGCAAGCAAATAATGGAAATACATGTCTTGTGTGCTGAGTCGAGGAAGAGACTCACGGAAGGCCAAGAGCAGGAGCGCGAGCAGCAAGGGGAAGATTAATGTTGATCGCTTCGCAGTCATGTTAAGCTTGTAGAGTTGATGGGAAGCTCCTGAGCTGCAGCAATGCTTGTAGTGTATGTGTTGATTTGATGCACAATTAGCCTATATCACTGAAGCTGCTTTTATACTGTTTTACTAATGAGCTGAGTTTCAATTTCACAGTTACAAAGTAAATCTACTTTTGGTATATAATTAGGCGAGAATCTACTTTTGCATTTATTTTTACATTCTCTCATTCTCTTCTATTCAGATTTTATTACACTTTGCATTCACTTTCACATTCACTCTCTTTCCTTTTTATTTAGATTCGTTTTCACCTTGTAAATGCTCTTTTTTAATGACTTTCTCATAGTTAGCATCAATTTTCAGTGTTGTAAAAATCCCCGACTTGTTCGACTAGTCCCCGATTAATCCGTCCGACTAGTCCCCGATCAATTCTCTATAATTACCGATTAATCATTTAAACCGATTTATTTTCCGATTAATCTCCGACTAATCCCCGATTAGTCCCCAGAAAACTCTTGCCAACTAACTAGCGCCTAGCAACTTTTACGACACCGTCAATTTCTCTACTGATTGCCATTTACTTATCCCAACTATCATCTAACTAATGTTTTATCTCACTTGACTCTAACTCCATTATTTTGAAAACACTTAAATGCAGTAATTTCACTTTAAAATTTTCATCCACAACGGCATTGATTAAATTTTCTTACACATGTCATTGAGGAGACGGGATCTCGTGCAAACCACCTCTTATAATGCAAATTGTACGAACAACTCAGGGCAGTTAGATGTGAGATCGTGTGGCATGCGTTGGTCGCACGAGATTTAATGGCAGTGCATGTAATTAAGAGGAAACTCGTACCTTTAATCCCTACTTGGCTCATTTACGAGGACATTAATATAAAATATTTCGAGTAAAAAGAAAGGTAGTTGAATTAGTCTTTTGGGATGATCTCTAACTTGATATATCATTCCATTGTCACTCCAACTCTATGACTTTGAGTTTGTTGTGTTAGCGGTGAAGATAGCATTAGTAACGTCGGCCTTAATAATATCCATGGATTTTGTTAATGATAGGATGAAACAAGTAAAAGGGAAGATGAAATTCCCTAGTTTATTGACCAACGTTGACGAAGCGAAGCGTTTATTCAGTTATTATTGGAAGTAGCAGCAGCAGTAGCAGTAGTGGTTGCAGTAGTAGCAGTAGCGGTAGCAGTAGCAGCACTAGCAGGTGAGGGTGCAATAGCAGCGACGACCAAGGCCGCGACAATGGCCACCTAAGGCACCTTCGGACCTGCACACAATCGCACAGTTTCTGTCTCTTATACAAATTCCACCGTACTTATGGCTCTTTCTCTCGCATTCCCTTCCTTCCACTCCTATTTCCTCTGCACAGTGCACACACACATTTCATACATCGACTTCAGATACAAAATACCATGTTCATCATCATATATATATACATATAAACTTACGAGTAGCGAAGAGGAGAAGTAGCACAATCACTACAGTCAACCCGTAGAACCTCATGATGTTAAGTATTCTACAAGCACAACAAATGATTATACTGATGAATTGATATATATAGAGAGACCAAAAGAAAGAGGTGTCATGCATGAGCTAAGTGAGTGACACCTATCCTTTTTAATCTCACAATTGTCGTTCCACTCTTACATGCGACCTCACATCTTTCACTGCAATTCCATCGTTAATATCGGTATCAAGTCTGAGAAATACGAGAAATACATATCGACATCAGTAACAAGTCACAAGTTCTTCAACATTTTATCGATCAAAACAAATTGTCTAAAATGAATAATACCATTCATTCTTCTAGATGTAGTCTTTAAGAATGTCCTCATTCTTCAACAAGTTTCTTTTGATCAGCAAAGAAAAGTACAGAGAAAAAAAGCGAGCGAATACAAACTCTTACAATAAAGAAAGCTAAAAAAAGGAAACAAGAAAATCATACTCTTAGAGGTTTATGTCTCCAGTCAATAAAAGTCTGATGAATCCAGGGTGGGTCAGAGTTGTGAACCAGCTGAAGCGAGAGGCCCAAGTGCTGGATTTTAAGAAAAGTCATCGAAGGAGAAGCGCGATAGCCCTCGAAAATAAGAGAGTTCCGGGCTAGTCAGATATGCCAGAGGGTGATACTTGCACATGTCAGGGCCGGCTCAACGATTCTCGAGGCCTAAAGCAAAAGTGACCAGTAGAGTATTATTTTGAGTTCTGGTTTTTAAAATGGACCTAAAATATTTCAAATTGTTAGGTGGGCCGAAAGGAATTGCTTCACTTGCTTTATGGACAAGCCGACCCTGTTCAATGCCTGCGAGACACAATCAACGAAGGCCATTGTTCGATCAACTGGTGAACCCTGGCCGGGAGAGCTGAGAGTGTCCCCCACCAACGAAACAGAGTTGTACATAAGGGTCGGGACCAAGAGCAATGAAGCAAGATATGATCCGAGTCTTCGAAGGCTGAGAAGCAAAATGTGCAAAGAACATGCCGCTATAGATAGGTGAAGAACTCTATCAGCTAAAGGTTTGGAGGAAAGTCCAACTGGGAGATCTCGCAATTCAGAAAGAGGGTCGTAAACGAGCCGAGCTTCTAACAAGCCGATCGAGCTCGACTCGTTAAATATTCGGTTCGAGCTCGTTATAATCGAGCTCGAGTCGAATTCAAGATGAGACTGAGCTCGTTTAATAAACGAGCCAAGCTCGAGCCTAATCTCTTAAGGCTCGATAGGTTGCGAGCCAGCTCGATTAATATTTATTGAATTATATATTTATAAAATACTTATAATAGAATTAGACAAGTCGAATTAAGTCAAACCAATCTCAAGTTTGCTCATTTATTATTTATCATTTTCTTAATTTTTAATGAATATTTGTATTTAAATTTAAGTGAACCGAAGCGAATCGAGTTTGAGCTCATTTATTTTATTTCGAGCCGAACTTGAGTTTAGTTGTATAAACTCGTTCGAGTTCGAGCCGAACACATTTTTCACGAGTCGAGCTCTGCCAAAAAATAATACTAGAGCCTGAGCAATGGAAACCTTCATGGCTGAAAAGAGACCTGAATATTGGGTCGCGAGATAAAGCAAAAAGGTATAGAGACAAATTATAGCTCTCCTCGTTGCATTGCTGAACTCGCACCGAGGTCAAAACCCATGTACGGAATAACAAGTGATCCTGAAGCGCAACCAAAAGTGACTGAATAGGAAGTCACAAGTTCTTCAACATTTTATCGATCAAAACAAATTGTCTAATCACAAGTAACTAAAATTAAACCAGTGAGTATGAAATAATATGTCACTGTCTAATCAAGTTCAAGAATGAAGTATGCTAAATGAAATTAAAAACAGTGGCCAACATTCTAACTAATGATCTCTAGATAAAAAAGAAAGGGAAGAGTGGCCGAGTAGAAAACAAAAGAATTAGGTGAATAAAAAAATAGTTTCAAAATAACTAATGGTTCTTGAAGAATTCTCCATTTGAGAAGAAAAATAATTGGTACGAGTAGAACAATTGAATCAAGATTAACCGCCTATCACAAAGTACCATAAAAATGTAAGTACGAGAAGAAATTTAAGAATAGAAAATTAAGTTTATCTGAATTTTTCGTATGTTAAGAATATTGGCATTGGAAATCGAATATAACCGATGAGATTTTTTTGCATTCACAGTGACAAAGGTGATAAAGGAATTGAGTCATGTACTATTGATAAATGTCGTAAAAGACATAATTGGTCGAAGTGAGATGGAACAATTCAAGCAAAATTGACGTCATTGGAAAAAGACGAAGTATTTAGACCCGTATTTCAAACAACAGAAGATATTCGACTAACTGAATACAAATAAGTATTCATTGATAAAATGAATGAAATATAGATCCGTATAATCTGAAACTTGCAGTCCAAGTTATTCTCAGCAACTTGAAGTTAATTTTAATGAAACATTTTTATCCGTGATTATTATGATCACTTTAGATATTTATTAGTTTAATAGTTTCTAAAGAAAGACACATGTGTATGATTAATAGAAAACTTTCAAAAGAAGGTATACTACCCAAAGTAATGAAAAATAACGCAAAAAATGATATTTGTGTTATAAAATGATGGACCCCATCATGTATAGTATTGCATGGGCACACTTACCCATGCAGGTCAAATCCCCCAAAACACATTTATTATTTTATGGTATGATAGAGTGTGGTTTACTCTTACATTTATTGCAACTATGCATGTAATTGACTATAAAAGGAGAGGAAGATAATGAATAAAATTGCATTATCCGAGAGCTTATTCTTGCTCATCTTTTGCTTCATTTTTCAAGTCTTACTTTCATATCTCTCTTCTACTCATGCTTTAACAAACTAATCTTTGGTTGCATCTCTAACACGTAATAAACCAATAATTCTCACAACAATTTGATAAATATATAAAATTCAATGAAAAGACTGAAATAAGTTCTATACTGTATGTCAATACCAGTTATAACAATCACAACAAATGTTAAAATCAGATTTAGTTCACAATCGACAAGACAACATTTGTACAAAAACAAACATGTATCATTATATAAGTGTAACTGAGATTTACATATTGTTATACTCGCTCCTAGATAGGGTACATATGCATGTGTGATGAGGTATCAATATCATGATGCTCTGAAAATAAACTTTGGTTGTAACACACTTACATCATTCAGAACTTTTATCACTAAATAAAGTTAATAAACTTTTGTCGGTAAATGAAGTTAATAACTATGATGCAACTCAGGCACATTAAAAGAGATAGATTAGAGAATGTCTTGTTAAAAGTTATTTATATTAGTGAACTCTATAAAAGACATGAATTTGATATAAATAATGCGTACTCTAGTTAAAATCTTGCAAATTTGTTTATTGTCTCTAATTCTGTTTTTAAGAAATTGATATAAAAAATTAACATAAATCAAATTTTCAATGCAAGCAACCAAAATAACATTGTCATCTATCAAAACGATCTGGAGGAGTATCGATCATAGAAGGGATTATCAGGTGGAGCAAAAATTTTACTTTGGACATATGTGATGCACTCTTTTTCTCTTATTTAAGTTTAGTTCATTAAATTTTCCTGAAATTATTTTAACACGAGACAACTTTATTCTGAAAATATTTTAACAAGACAACTTCATCCCGTCAAACATTACTTTAAATATTTCCTTTGATTTTTTCTCAAGAGTTTTTCCTTATAAAAGTAAAGTATTCCTTTATTAAGTTTAGTTCATTGAATTTTCCTAAAAATATTTTAATCGTTAATTCCTTTGATCTTTTCTCAAGAGTTTTTTCTTATAAAAATAAAAGAATTATTTGTAAATAAGGTAATATACAATAGGGGAGTATTATATTTGTAGTACTGGATATTTCCTTAAAAAATAATTGTAGTGGATCCCACAATTAGTTACTTGTGAATAAGTATAGACTTGGGCGGTTTAACATCCCTATCACTTCATAAAATGTTCATAAAATGTTCGATTCTAAGGGTTGGCATGGGTTTGGAACCGGGCCGAATTGACTAGACCAACCAATTTTTCTAAACTGGTACGGTTATGAAAAATTCATAGAATAGTGTAATTAGACCCGATTATGATTTCATCAAATTAATGTGATTTTTTTACATTGTTCTGTTCTGTTTAGACCAGATTATTAATGTGATTTTTCTACATTGTTCTGTTTAGTTTAATTTATGTGCAAAACTATAAACAATTAAACTTGTCCACATGCAAAACTTTAATTCGAAAATACAAAAATTAGAACTTTTTGAACTTCTAAATCGGTTAACTAACAGCACAGAGTATTAGAAGAGAATAAATCGCAAACTAACATAATTGCAATTGGAGTGACAGCTGAATGACATATGCTATCGAATTAGAGATTATCCCTACAGACTTGAATTTGGCATTAATCATTCATTCATGACTTTGAGTTTGTTGTCATTAGTGGCGTTAATATCCATAGATTTTGTTAATGATACGATGAAACAAGTAAAAGGAAAGATGAAATTCCCTAATTTATTGACCAGCGTTAAGAAAACAAAACGTTTATTCAGTCATTACTAGCGGTAGTAGTAGCACTAGCAGTTGAGATTGCAAAAGCAGCGACGGCGAAGGCCGCGACAGTTGCCTCCTAAGGCGCCTTCGGACCTGCACGCGCTCGCGCAGTCTCTGTCTCTCGCACAAAATCCAAAGAACTTGTGACTCCTTGCCTCGCATTCCCTTCCTTCCACTTCTCCTATTTCCTCTGCAATTCATATATCAACTCAAAAATACAAAACATAACGTTCATCGTACATTAACTTATAATTTAGTGCCGTCTTGCTTCATTATAATATAATCGAGCCTAAATTTTAATACAATAAACTTACAATTTAGTGTTGTTTTGTTTCATCGTAACATAGTTGAGCCTAAATCTTAATAGAATTTATATAAACTTACGAGAAACGAAGAGAAGAACGAGCACAAGTAGCAGTGACAGCCCGTGGAATCTCATGTTAATTATATTCAACAAGCACAACAAACGATTAGAGTGATGAATCGGTATATGAATATGTGTATATAGAGGGACCAAAAAGAAAGAGGTGTCATGCATGAAGCTAGGGAGAGTGACACCTGTCCTTTCAATTATTACACTTGTCATTACACTCTTACATGCATGCAACTCAAGTCTGAGAAACACATGTTGACATCAGTAACAAGTTACAACTTCTCCAACATTCTATATCAAAACAACTTGTCTAAAATGAATAATACCCTTCAGTTTTCTAGATGTTGCCTTTAAGAAGGTCCTCAACATTCTTCAACAAGTTGAGAGTCACAATTCCCTAGAGTTAGTGCAGAACAGAGGATTTTCCAGTTGATAAGAAAAGGTTGAAGAAGTATGCTAAATGAAATTAAAATGAACACTTAAACTTATTAGGATTTCTCTAGACCAATAACGATGGGCAATTTGGAGCAAGTAAATTTAAAATCTCAAATGAACGTTGTTTCTTAATTTAAGTATTATGGACAATGTTACTTATATGGTAATTGTACAACTTGTTGTTTAATAATGATCTATTATGATCCACAAATCATGCTTAACTCGAGTAGATTTGGTGCATCCACCCGATTTATCACGACTTTTAAGTGAAATGTACGCTATTTCGATTTTAACCATTCTTGCACTTTCAAATATTACTATTTTCACCTGTTTTTTTAATTTAATTTATATATTTATCTTTCACTTTCTAATATATCATCGAGTAATTGTGAGATAATCTTTTTCAAAAACATCTAATTTTATTAGGCAAACAAGTTTAGCTACACGTTAAAAAGAACAACGACAAGATTCGGTAGGACAAAACCTCCACTTTAACCCTCGAAATCGAGAAGTAACAACAAATTTGGCTAACATCGCACCCAATCACGATTAAGTAACAAATATAGTAGTAATAAAACGATGAATCACTAATATCACAGATCAAAGATCAGAGACAAGTCGGCTAGAACCAATTAGCATTATGTAGAGTCATGACATCCACCTTGACTGGCTGGAGAAATCTTCCTGATGTAGAACGCATTAAATAGGGTTACTCGATAACTCCAGAGACAAATCGACTCGAACCAATTAGCATTATGCAAAATCACAGACTCCACCTCGAATGGATCTCGAATGGATGGAGAAACCCCGTGATGACATTGCAGAACGCATTAAACAAGATTTCTCGAGCAACCTTGCGATCGATAGCCTTACTCTAAGATGGCGATCGACATCTCTAGAGGAATCTCGAATCCTTAATAATTTAAATCCTCCAAACTCTTCGTGTTTACTATGATAAGCCCGGCAACGCAATTTAAATCCTCCAAACTCTTCGTGTTTATTAGGATAAGCCCAGCAACGCCAGAGAACCCCCGATCCTAACCCCCGATTCCTCTCAAAACTGAGCCATCAAATAGAGATTGAACACCGAGAAAATAACCAAATCGAACATGATGAAAACACCAGCCAGACAGGGATCGTCTTCCTCTGTCCAAAATTGCTCTACGACTGTCGACCACCGGTAGAAGTCTGTCTGTATGGTCGCCTAGAACGAACCGTACCTTCCTCTCCTCGATTCCGATGAAATTAGACGTCGCTTTAACTAGTAGAAGCATGTCAATTCAAATAAGCGATAAACCAATTAGAAAAGTGCAAGCTTTTTTCAGATGTTATCATACTTTTGACATTTCAAATATACTTCTCAAGCTGACTTCGAATTCGTCAAGGACATTAAAATTGGAACGAAAACCTATATCAAGACGTACCATAAAAAGAGCTAGGTCTATGCATGCTTATTTCTGGAAACGGTTATCTATCTCCTTTAAAGTTACATCATATTTCAACACTTATCTATTTCAAGCATATATATAGATATTGGCTTGCTGCTGATGGTTTTTCTTCACAGTAATTAGATTGTGAAAAGAGAGGTGTCTAACTTGAGTCGTCACCAACAAAGTCACATCCAATAATACCTTTCTGAGGCATGCATTTTAGACGAACCATTCAAGTACGCGTCCCTCTAGCTAGTTCTAGCATTCATGACTTTGAGTTCGTTATGTTAGTAATTAGTGGTGAAGATAGACTTAGATTTTGTCAATGGTAGGATGAAATAAATAAAAGGGAAGACGAAACTCCCTAATTTATTGACCAACGAAGCTTCATTCACTTATTATATGTAAAGCTTCCCTACGGCTATGACAAGATTATGTGAGTTGGTCCATGACTGAAGTTGAAGTTGAACTAGCAGTTGAGGGTGCAAAAGCAACGTTGGCGAAAGCCGCGACAATGGCCACCCAAGGCGCCTTCGGATCTGCAAACGCTCGCACAGTTTCTGTCGCTCGCACAAAATCCCTTGAACCTATGGCTCTTCCTCTCGCACTCCCTTTTTCCTTCCACTTCTCCCATTTCCTCTGCACATTTCACATATTAACTTTAATATACACTTCAAAATACTACTTAATAGTATATGTAAATTAACTTACGGGAAGCGAAGAGAAGAAGTAGCACAAGCACTACTGTCACCCCGTAGAGCCTCATATTCAACAAGCACACCAACTTTGAACCACACTCCCTACTGCTAAGTATCAGGTGTATACTATATATATAGAGAGACCAAGAGAAAGAGGTGTCCTGCATGAGCTAAGAGGTAATGACACCTATCCAATTCATTCTCACACATGTCATCCCATTCCCACTCATACATGCAACCTCACATCTTTCTTTGCTTCAATTATTTAACCAGTGCATTTTATAATATCATCATCTTCTAACATGATTTTACCAACTTTACTTGCACCAACTAGAAAAGAAAATATAGCTTTTGGAGGGAGCAATACAATTGGTTTTCACATTCAAATCCAATGTAAACAAAACTCTGTAACAGACTTGACTGTTTACTACAAATATGTGTAGCATATCATCAAAAAAAGATAACAGCATGCACTCCAAACAAGCCTAGTATTGCTAGACTTTAGCACATACACGTCTTTCATTATTTGGAAATCAACTATAGCTAACTAGATGGATTGTAATGCGAAAGAAGCCAAGATTTAGAGAAATCCGCCTTTATTTCTCATTTTCAATTATATATCTGTCAACTGAATCTGTTTCAACATGACGCGAGGCTCTACTCTGCTGCCACCAATGCCATGTGGTTGATCAAGTCCAGCACTCGGTTACTGCAATTATAACCAGCATATCGGTGAAAATCCCTTTTGATACAAAATTAGAATCCCTAAGCAGAGAGCAGAGCTGCACGTTTATATGTGTGCACGAGAGATGATAATATACCTGTATCCCCACTCGTTGTCGTACCATGAAACGAGCTTCATGAAGGAGGCACTAAGCCCAATCCCGGCCTTGGCATCAAATATGCTTGACCTGTAGGTAAATGATATTAAGCCCATTTAAAGGTGTGAGTAAGAGACCTAACATATTCAAAACCCAGAAATGGTGAACCATTTGTCATTCCATAACAAAACAAAAGAATGACCATTGTTTTTCAAGTAGTTACAATAGAAACAAGCAAGGCCTGACAAAAAAGTGCCAACAACACTATGCAAGTTTGAATGCCTTAAATCATCAATTATCTCTCAAAGATATAAATAGATATCATCGGCTCACTGCTGATGGTTTTTTTTTCTTATCTTTATGCATTAATCAAGTTATGTAGAGAAAAATGTCTACCTCGAGTCACCAACAAAGTCATTGGAAACAACATCTTCATCTGTGTATCCAAGAATACCTTGCATGGATGTTTCTGAAGCATGCCTGTTATTGGAAAATTTGAATGTCAACTTCGCATGTTGAAGATATTGCCAAGCCAAAACATGACTAGATAACATAACACCAAAGCGATGCATGTGGAGACTAGATACTGAAACAGGAAATCAATAACATACTTTATGGCTGCTTTCACATCCTCGTAGGAAGCACTCTTCTCAAGTCGGCAAGTCAAATCCACAACTGAAACATTAGGTGTTGGGACACGGAATGCCATTCCAGTAAGCTTCCCATTGAGTTCTGGAAGCACTTTGCCAACAGCCTATAAAATCATATAGAAAAGATTATTCTACGTTCATAAAGAGGATACAACGTTCTCAAGTTGTCGATCTCATACCTTTGCAGCCCCAGTTGAACTAGGAATGATATTTTGAGCAGCACCACGACCACCTCTCCAGTCCTTCATTGAAGGGCCATCAACAGTCTTTTGGGTTGCTGCACGTATAAAACCAAGATAAGATGAACTATCCCATGGAAGACACGTTGTGGATATCATATAAATGCAATACAAACAAGAGGGAGAGAGCAACAGACCTGTAGTTGCATGAACAGTTGTCATTAAACCTTCAAGGATACCAAATTCCTCATGAACCACCTGTGAAATGTATAAATAAAGCATATGTTAAATAAGTTGCGTTCCACCAACTCCAACAGTGTGGATCCCATGATAACTAATACGAAGAAAAGAGGAAAAGCAAAAAAAAATATTAAGATAACAAATTTATCACATCTGCAAACATTTACTAACGATTTCCAAACCAGGCTACCATGACAATAGTAATAAAACCAATAAAAGTAAGTCAAAAGTTAAATAATAATGAAATTTGTGGATGTGGTCAAACCTTGGCAAGAGGAGCAAGACAATTGGTAGTACAGCTAGCATTAGAAACAATATCCATGCTGGATTTGTATGTCTGTTCATTTACTCCAACCACAAACATAGGAGCATCAGCTGAAGGAGCTGATATTACCACTTTCTTCGCACCGCCCTGCAGTAAATGGTTGTGTCAAGTTAAATTGGAATGGTTTTACTGTTTATGTGGGAAAAACAGAACTGATAATATATACTAACCTTAATGTGTGATGCAGCCTTGTCAAGTGTTGTGAAAACACCAGAAGATTCAACAACATAGTCAGCTCCAAAATCACCCCAAGGGATCTCAGCTGGGTCCCTGAATGGAAGTAATATCAATGTCAATCCCTCTAAAGTTTTTTTATACATAAGTCACATAGTGCCAGTCCTTCTTAGGCAAGTTAAAAACAGAAGGCCCATTTAACTTTAATACCAGAGCCTGAAGGGTTGGAGGGAACATCTTCAAGACAGTACCTTTTGCTAGTGACTTTAATCTGCTTCCCACTGATCTCCAAAGTGGAAGAATCCAAAACCTTGAGGGTTCCCTTGAAAGGTCCATGAGTAGAATCATACTTGAACATGTAAGCCTAGAAAAATGACAAATATAGCATCATTACAACCACAACCACCTTTTGACATATTATATTCTGAAAAGCAAATAGATTCCAAAAACAATAAAGAAAAAGAAAATATACAAACTATCTCATGCAAGGGTTCACATTATATGATCATACATATTCATCCCCTCAGAAAGATGCATAGACATGATAATTGCTGGTCTTACTCTTACATAAGATCAGAGAGGTTCAAGTGTTCCTTAAAAGATCTAAATCTTTATCTCACAGAGCTAACACAATAACTATATAACCTTGGAACCAGAACAGACAAAATGTTGGCAAGTTGGCGTCCAAGAATTTAATGTAAGTTGAAATGGCAAAAAAAACGGACCTAACCAATACAACTCAAAACTTAAAAATGTAAACCATGCTAATGAGAAAATATATGATGGCGTGGGCAGTAGTAATGGGCTTATAGCTAACTCGGAAGTGATATAGTGCAAGAATATGTACAAGTTACATGCATCTACTTACGAGCATGTGTACAAAAAAATTAACTCATATAGTGATGCCCTTAGAAGTAGGATCATGAGAAAGAAAGCATATGCAAGGCCTACCATGTATGTGGCATCAATAAAGGGATCATTGACTGCCACCACTTCGATATCATCTCTGGAGGTTGCTACTCTTAAAACCAGCCTTCCAATCCGACCAAAACCTTCATGAATCAAGCATCAGTCATTAAATACTTACTGTTTGTCAGAAGAAATGAATGGCAGATATAAATGAAGCGGCGATTAAAAACAATTTCAATACAACAATTAACTGCTTTGAAAACAGTTCAGCATATACCAATGTACTTTAACTTAATACCGCCAAACAAAAGATGAAATTGTATTTAAAAATAGATTATCTGCAAGCCTGAGATGGTGTAAAAATGTACTGAAGTGAAATTTAGTGAATTTATATTTAACAGCAGCATCAACTAGTTAAAATTCAATGAAAATAGTGAACCATCCTTTACATTTTGCAAATATCCAATTATAAGTGTCATGGATTGTGAAACCTCATAATATAAAAGTCGAATAAAAAATTCATATTGCACTTAAATTTATGTTTATTAACATGGCCAATGCTAGGCAGGTTTCCACAGTAAGAACAAACATAATGATGAGAAATCGTACCATTAATTCCAACTTTTGTCTTTCCACTTCCATGTGATTCTAGATCAAACGAAACAACCAAGAGTTTAGTATCAGATGAAATACTTTCTACATACATCCAGATAGCAGTAACATTCACACAAAAAATCCATACTTTGAACAGTGGGGGGTGATTCAGTAGCTGTGGCTTTGATGGGTTGAATACTTCTGGCTCTGCATATTCTGATCAAACAATCAAGTTTAAAAATAAGTTACAGGAACATAGTGTGTCAAAATGCTCAAATCATTAGAGATTGGAACATTGAATTACTCAACTGTATAGACGATGAGCTAGAACTGAGATTGCAATTCAAGGCAACACTTGAACCCTGAATAACATAAAATAAGAATAAAAACTCGAACGTCAGGATTCATATTTTTATATGAAATAAACTCAAACTCATGTTCAATTACTGGGAAGTCAACAGTCAAGAACAAAACTTGACATTATGTTCAGTTTATTTTCCCTCTGTTTCCACAATGAACCAAAAGCCTAAGCTATTGTTGAGAATGTAAAGTCCCGCATGGAAAGAATATAAAATAGTTTTACAGCTATGAAGGAAGCCCATATTTTTCATGACATTATGAAATATAAAACAAACAAAAATACAGAACACATTCAAAAAAAATAGTTCATATGTCCTCTGTTTTCTGAAAAAATTAAAGAGTGGCTAACGGGCATCTTACAGCTAAAATTAAATTTCTGACTGAAATAAAGAAATAACCAAAGCTACCACAGCGATTAATAAATCATAATTACAGTTAACCACACTCTAATCATCTATTAACAAACCAAAAACAAAATAACGAGCTGCAATCTAGTAACACAAACATCAAAACCTCAATCTCATTTCCATCACAAACAAACATAAATCAACGTATCAATCATCCATACCGCTACTACAGAAGAAAAAAAATAAGCAAACACCTCTATGGTTCCCACTTTCTCAGCAGCCAAACAGAAAGTCACATTTCGAAATAGAAAATGTCGTCATTTCGATAAGAGATTGAAAATCCGCAAAACAAGATGAGAGAAACTACCTTGAGACGATCCGCAGGAGAGGCGGGAAGAGAAGCGTGGAGCGAAGGAGCAGATCTGAGCAGAGAAGAGAAGGCCATTTTTGGTCGCCAGCAGACGGCGGCTCAGAGAAACCCTAAAAAGAGGAGAGATTTTGAGAAGAAGAAGAAGAAGAAAAATTGGAAAGAGGTTTTGTGTCTTTTGAAACAAAAATAAAATGCTTTATGTAATTGGCAGCTGTAACAAGCAACGGAGTTTCTTATGATTGTGGAGCTTTCTCTTCTTTCTTCATACGAACCAGGGTTTCTATCCTGTACGAGCGCGTCCACCATACACACTACCCATCATCAGTTCAGTTGCATAATTATTATAACATGTTGACCAATTAATTGTTGACTTTAACAAGCCTGTATATTCGGTGAGTGCAACCGTATTGTCGATAATATCAAGTGTGATTACACTCAATAATTTAGTGCTCCAACAACTCTAAATTTATCAGAATTTTAAAGTAACAAAATTAAAATGCTCTCAGTAATTTGATTTAAAATTTTAATAGTTTAATCGATTCAAATAATTTTGTTACTACAAAATCGAGTTTTTTTAGTTGAGTGTACTAACGCGAGTTTGTATTTGAATATGATTTTTGAATTATTATAAATGATGGTGAGCTCAGGAAGAGAAAAATGAGGAGGGCCGTAGCAGAAGAGAGAAGGAGTAGGTGAGGCTAAAAGGCATGTGAACGTGACAGATGATCGCGTAGGTGAGATTGTCGTGATGCCACCTCAGACGCGTGTGGGCCGTTCGATGAGCTTCTATTTGTCTTGTGTGGTCGGTCAAATAAAAGAATTTTGGGAAAGGCGATGGTAATTACAGAATTGCCACGATGAATAAGAGCGGTAGATTCAAAGCGTGGGGACGGGAAGCTCAAGAGACTTGTCCCTGTCCTGTCCGAGTAGGCGGGAGGGAACACGTGATTAATTGTGCATGCACGTGCTCTACTTTCCCACTTTACGTCTGTCGTCTATCTTATAATCAACCCGACTCTCAATTCTGTTTCTGGATTATTCATTATTCAAATTGAGAATGATTGGGATCGATCGGTTTTGTCGATTCGATTTTACCGTCGTTTTGGTCGGTTTATTCGAACAACCCGTGTTTCATTTGATGGGCCTCTTAACTATTGGGCCTGATTTAGGGCCATAATAAATTATATAGATTAGACAAATTTGTCCTAATTGCATGCGGGTCTCTTAAACCTTTTTTTTCAACCTGATTCATTTTATTCATGTCTCACATTATAATCGCGGAGAGAGAGAGTCTCGTTGTAAAGATGGAGTATAGCAAAAATACATTATCCAGAAACCTCACTTGCACTAATGAGATAAATTTTATGAAAATATAATTTTATATGATTTTAGAGGGACGAATTTAACGACACTAACGAAAATAAGAATGAGAAAGTTAGGGTACCAAAAAAATAAAAATAAGAATTAGTTAGAATAACAACGTACAAATTGTTGTCTGAACTATGATAGGATTTAAGGAACTCGTAAAACTTGTTAGGACTCTACCTTTTGTAATAAAATACGATGCAAAAGAAAATGCGTGGATATAAATGGCTAAATATCTCTAGTCATTGTTGAAATTATTGGTCGCCTATAACATTGTATACTCAACCAATTTAGCATATTAGTAGACATGTCTTCATCATCCTTTATTAGATATTTCTCAAATTCTTATTTCACAATCATCTATCGCTGACATTATTGTCTCGTGTATATTTTGAAACTAAAACTCACCGCTCTGAAGCTAATAGACACAACGAAAATGCATAAATTTTAGGGTAAATTCCACATGACCCCCTTAATTCCACATGTCCCTTAACTACAAAATCAATCTGTGAAGTGCCTTAACTATCCAAAAATCCCACTTTACCTTTTTTTGTAGACTTTTTTCAAAATTCTGTTAAGTTTTTGTAAAATGTCGAAAATACCCTTCTATCTGAAAAATTGAAATAAATAAATAAAAATGATTTTGAACTTTTTTTTCTAATTTTCTCGTTGTACAAAATTAAGAATAATATTTTGTTAATAGTAAAAATAATTTTTTAAAATTTTTTTTACAAAAATTACTTTTAAACATCGTTCTTTATTTTTATTAATTTTTATAAATAATTGTTTTTAAATAAAAAATTAATACTAAAATATTACTTTTATTCTTTATTTTGTACAGCGAGAAAATAGAAAAAAAGGTTCAAAATCATTTTTATTAATTTATTATAATTTTTCAGATATAAGGGTATTTTCGTCATTTCACAAAAAAGTTAACAAAATTTTGAAAAAAAGTCAATAAAAAAGATAAAGTGGGATTTTTGGATAGTTAAGGCATCTCACAGATTGATTTTGTAGTTAATGGGGTCATGTGAAATTTACCCTAAATTTTGTTGTGACATTGTTCACTTAGTAGAGTGTCATAAAACTTCACATATTAAACAGATAAATTATTTAAAGATCGGACTGGGAGGCCAATCTAACGATAAAGATTGTTGATAGATCAATTATAAAGGTAATTATTTGGGAACGAAGAAGTTCACATGGCTAAGGACATAATTATAGTTTTGTTTGACGTTGTCCACTTTATTAATGTTTTAAAAAATCGTGAACTTGAATAGTTTTGTTAGTTTTCTAGAATTTCGTTTGAGTATGATAAACTGCTTGTTGTTATTTATAGTTTATAAAATATTTTTTGTTTACCCGTTTAAATATATATATATAAAATACAGCTCGAACATTCATAAAAGAATTATGTTGAGCATAATCGATGAGACATTGTTCAATATATCATCGTGTGTGAACACTAAAGTAGACACATTTATTGAGCAACATATGCATCAGTTATGCAAATTAAAAGTCGACGCAGCAATATCTCATCGGCTAGGTTGTATATAGTTGAGACATTTAATGGTCAATGAATGTATTGCCTATTTGTAACATAGGCGACACACCAATGTCTGATGCACGATTACCAACACATGAGGCGTCGGGTTGCACACCCGACAACAGATGGAACTATTCCGCACGCATCACACGGGCTTTAGAAATTGTAGATTTCAACTTGTTAAAATTGAGTAACTTATATACTAAATATATATTGTCCGAGTTGCGCGCTCTCTTCACATAGTTTTCCGAGTTCAAGAGTCTTAGGCGATGTAAGCGCATTGATGTGCATTGTTGAACTTGAACATGGAAAAACCTTAGCTGTTGGCCTCACGTGAAGAAGCTAGTGAAAAACATGAATTGGGTTAAGTTTTTGTTCGGATTATTAATTAATTAGCTCTGATTTAAAAACATATCGCGGTGTGAAATCGTGCATAAAATTGCCAATAATATTGCTGTGTGTAGGGATTGAAGATTTTTGGGTAATAATTGACACCAAAATCAGCAATGCAGGTACACTAAAATTGTTTAGGATCCATTAATCTTTCCAAGCCCAATTGTTTATGTCGATTTAGTACAGTGCTTATGGGAATATGAAAGCTCAAATAAAATCAAGAGAGTGAATGTCATAAATATTAACCTATCACTGTTGTTTTTTTCTCAATGGCAGCGTGCATGGTCTGCCATAGGAGATTAAAATCGTTGCAATAAGTTATGGCAGCGTGAGCTCATTGTCATTAGAACACAAACACAACAATTATGACAGTACGCATGGTGTGGTACGATGCCATAAGCTCTGGCGTTGGCAGCGTACCATCCTAAACGCAGTGTCATAGCTTATGGTTGAGGAATGGAGAGAGAGTAGCATTGTCAAAGCTAGCGAGTTTGAGCGCAAGTTAAAGTTTGGGTAAGAATCGAGAGACTAGAGTGTCGAAACCAAAATATCCTAAATCAGATTTTAGAACAAATAAATATGCTATTTCATTTAATAGAATTGAGAGATTTGGGTGATGCAATTCTTGTATGATATATGTTGCCCAAACCCCGATTAAACATCACTTAGTTTCTCTTAAGTTTGACCGAGTTTTACTTAACTCCCCTTAACTTCAAAAACAACTTGTGAATTCCCTTAAGTTTGAAAAAGTTTCACTTTACCCTTTTCTGTTAACTTTTTTAAAAAAAATTTGTTAACTTTTTTTGTAAAATGACGAAAATACCCTTTTATTGAAAAATTATAATAAATTAATAAAAATGATTTTTGAACTTTTTTATATAATTTTTTCATTGTATAAAGTAAAGAATAAAATTCTATTAGTAATAAAAATAATTTTTAAACATCTTTTTTTATTTTAAATCTTTTAAAAAAAATTTTAAAAAAAATTAATACTTGAATAGGTTTTTTATTCTTTGTTTTTGTAAAAAAAATAACAAACAAAAAGTTCAAAATTATTTTTATTTATTATTATTTTTAATGAAAGGGCATTTTTGTCATTCCACAAAAAGTTAACTGAAAATGGGTAAAGTGAAACTTTTGCAAATTTAAGGGACTCCACAAGTAAATTTTAAACTTAAAAGAGGTTAAATGAAACTCGGTCAAACTTAAGAGTTACTAAATGGAATTTTCTCATTATTATTATATTATATCTTCCCTATATATTGTCATATTGTTATAATAATAATAATAATATATCTGAAAAAATATTCTTTCATGTTATTAGACACACTTTTCTAGAATATGTATAAGCACGAATTTCACCTTTAAACACATGGAAGCGACTTATAAGTTATAACACTTGTGTCCTTACGGACCATGTTAAGGCAGATACAACATTTTTAATCGTGTCACACCTAAAGTTGTCTTGATGTATATTACTTCAATTTATGTCCTCATTATTAGAGTTTGGAGATGGCCTGTCATTATACTGGAAATTAACAGGTGATTCAGTTATTTATTGATTGCTGTATATGTGATGCCACAATAGTCACAAGGAGCTATCACGCTGTTAAATATACAACAAGACAAGCATGAAACTAGTGTTACATATTTACGTATATCTTATGCGAATTTAATAGTAATTAATTAATTATAGTGACTACCGATCAATCATTTAGTGTGAAATTAAATATTAAATTAAGCATCATTTAGTCTACGTAATGGGGTAACAAAAAAAATGGCTTTATTCGTACCTTTTATATTTGTATTTGTATTTGTATTTCCACAGTATAAACAACAAATCTTTCATTTTCCGATTCATATTAAGAGACAATTTTATGGAGGAGTTGGTGTTCGGTCATCATATTTTCTGATTTCTAATAGCCCCTAGATTCAAACTAAATCTTGGTGGTTGATGAATAGGAACATCTAGAATCACTACAATAATTTGAGGAAAAAATAAATTATATTGCAAACCCATGATTCAACTCATTCTGTATTTTACAAAAGTTTAAGCATCCTTGTACATGTACGTTAAAAGATTTGAACATATCATAATATTTGTACAAAATTGTAGGCATCGACGGAGTTTTTAGCGGCTATAACATTGTAACCGTTGTAACATTTGGTTTTGTAGTGGTCGACTTCGCCGCTATTATGTCAATTCTCAATGGTGTATGCTGAAAAGATCGGATCTCACCAAGAAACATGCAAGGAAGTTTATATTCTTAATACATTTTACATTTGACTTAAAAAAATAGTCTATCAATTTTTGAGTTCATATATATAAAAAAATTTCTAATAAAATTCATATAAATTGTTTAATAGATATTTTTTAATTCTTATCTACCTTTACATGTTTTAGTATTATAAAACATGTTCAATATTATGATACAACACATGCTGATGAGATTTCTTGAATTGATGATGATAACAAAATAACTATATGTTTTTTTGAAGGTATAACAAAATAACTAATTAATAGCAGAGACAAGAAACTTTGACCTTTTTATGATATGATTTGTTTATTTATAAAAATCAAACAGGAAATTTGGCCTAATTAATTATATGGCATTGGAAACAACAACTATTCAATGAATATCACAACAGGAAACCAACTGCTCACCTGGCTGCGCATGCTATAATTATTCACATTGCATGTGTTATAATATTACTTAATTAATAACTGTACCATACATTAGAAAATAAAATAGCACACCTAATAATTTTCGGTTTGAAATTTAATTATAGTAGAGTAATTGTCTAATTGATGGTTTTCAATCTATACAAGTGTTTACATAATTCAGGGCCTAGTCGCTTAACCCTCGCAAGAGATTAGGCCCCAAGTTTATAGTTTTTATTTTATTCAATAAAAATCTAAAAATAATAATGAAATTAATGTCACTTGACTCACTTCTGAATATAAATTTGTTTGAAATGTATATAGTGTTACAAACGAGAGTGGAGCCATTAATGAATGACTCGAACCTATTTTAATCAATTTTAAGGTTCAGTGTTTTTTTTATTGACCTGATATTAAATATAACCATTTAGACCCTTAATTACTGTATTAGGGTGGGCTGTGACTAATTAATTGTGTACCCACAAAGTCACTGTAAATATATATATGGTATAATTAATTATTCTCATCATAACTGTAAACTGATAATAACATATTTTTGCCATTTTCTTGTACTTTCGTGGTCAAATAAGATCATACAAACAATATTAATTTCATTTTCCAAGCAATAAGAAGAATATGAAAATATCCTTGTCATGTTGCTTTCCGGAAGAAATAACCATTAAATATACACATTTGGTGTGTTTCTCGTTACTATGTCCTTTTCCCCTTAGATTCATGCCTATTAAGTATTAATTAATAATGACCACATATATGTGTGTAATTAATTAGTACTAAGTCTAATTCAAATATAATAGTTCGGTAGCAAATTGTTCTCATAGATCGTCATTGAGGTTAGTAGATTATATAACCATCAAACTACTATATAGAATGAAAAATATAAATATATCACATAAATATTTAGGTCGTATGCCAAGTGTTCTGTCGTCTTTAAAATCCTAACTAATTCGAGTGGAATTCACGTGTTTAGAGACATATGTAATATTGTGATCTCAACATCAATATAATTAGACAACATGTGAGCATCTATCATAATTATCTCAATTGATCTATATCTATCATAAATATTCATTTTCGTGAATAAAAAACGAAATACACTTTTCTACTGTGAATACCCCTACCTCAAATAGCCGAATAGTAAAAAGTAAAAACACTTCCTCCACTAACACGTGATACATTATATGTCGTTAAACCGAACGAACAACATACAATATGTTAATATTTATTAATGATAATATTCCACATATATTAGTCATTCAAATGTTTTTTTATTTTTGCATATATACATCATAATCATAAGAGACTGCTTCATAGTTGATGGCTGTACTATTTCAAATTCAATGACATACTTGTCACAAATAAACATGAATTTATAAATAAGTTTTGTAATGGTAGCTGGCAGCATTTTTTTTCCTTCCCTCTGCCTAATTCATTTTTGTCCTACTCTTCTTGGTGGCATCTGATCTGCAAAACCACAACCACAGACATAGAAACTGAGATTCACAATCAAATATTTTCAGTCTTGTGTTTTTTGAGAATATTGCAACACTCTAGCAAGATCTAATCAGAGTCCACATCTAATACAACAGTACTGCGGTGCATATAAAACTGGTCGTGGGATGTGTTTTCTTATAAGACAACCACAAATACGACGATTGAAACCAATATTCATTACATAAAGTTTTTGTCACTTCACTCAGGACTGGATGTATTATTACGCTCGATACGAGTTCTTCTATGCAATGTAGGTGGGGTATATATGCACAGTCCAATTGACTAATCAGAGCCGGTCACATCTAAGATTAGTTATGTGTACAAGTTTTATAATGACTTGATGGAACACTTTCAACACACTTCATATGATCCTCTAACAGTAACAGCATATAATATATGATATGACTCACCATTTAAATACATGTACACCACCTCAACACACAATCCCAGTGACCTTGATAACAACAAGGTTGGAAGTTTATAAATAACCCTCACCCACTCACTCATTACTGGTCCATAACACAAATCTGTTTAATTTGGACTATACTATAATGTCTGAACTCATGAACATATCTGTAAATGGACAATCCCAGGTTCCTCCAGGGTTCCGGTTCCACCCAACAGAGGAGGAGCTATTGCATTACTACCTCAGGAAAAAGATTTCACACGAAAAGATCGATCTAGATGTCATTCGCGACGTTGACCTCAATAAACTCGAGCCCTGGGACATACAAGGTATGTATCGTGTATCAGATCGCCAGTTTCAATCCTCATACATGGGGTTATTGCTTATCATAAATAAAAAAACTTATCTCGAGTTTGTTAATGCAGAACGATGCAAAATAGGAAGCGCGGGTCAAACAGATTGGTACTTGTTCAGCCACAAGGACAAGAAGTACCCGAGCGGGACACGAATGAACCGCGCAACGGCTGCTGGGTTCTGGAAGGCCACGGGGAGGGACAAGGAGATCTACAGCTCCAGGAACATGATAGGATTGAGAAAGACTCTGGTGTTCTACACGGGTCGCGCCCCTCGCGGCCTCAAATCCGATTGGATCATGTATGAATACAGATTACTTGATCGTGACGACGCCATTGATTCCCAAATCCAAGAGAAAGGATGGGTGGTTTGCAGAATCTTCAAGAAGAGGAGTCACCAACAGAAAGGTTATGCTGCAGAGGCAAGGACCAAGCTTATGGCAGAAGAGAAGAAAGTTGAGACTGTGATCAAGGGCTGTGACTGGCTTGATGATGAATATGCAGTGGTGAGTACTGAATCGGACGGTTCAGATACCATAACGAAATGGGGAGAGGTGGATCAGCTGGTGGCTGGTCAGCTGAATGGCCAAACAGAAACAGGGGATGAACAGAGCTGTTTTGATGTTGATGTTGTTGATACCAAAATTGTGTGTGCACCAGCATTACCTTATTTAGCTCATCACCACCAACAGCTCCAGTTTCAGTCATTTTCTTCATTCACTAATCACAACCAAATATGCACTCTCTGGGGCTTCACATGATCACAAATCTCCTTCACTTCAGTGTGTTGCATAAGCAACATACATGTCATAATAGTATCACTTATTGCATAGTCTGAGGTTATTAGTATCACCTATTTTATTACAACAGATTGTATAGTTTCATGAAAAGTTGCTTTTTACCTCTGCCAATTATGCTTTATTTTGAATTTATTCCACTACCTAAATTTCTGCTAATTTATCACTCACTACGTACTAACCATTCACTGTCTGTATATTGGAGGATTTTGAGCCATTCATGTTTCTAATTTTTTTTAGGAAATAGACGATCTATTAGATTTAATAACTGTCTGACAATACGATACAAGTTAAAGTGTCAGGTACATCAGCCTTATTAAACTCGAGATCAAGGCCCAAAAGAACGTTAGTGGCTAGATAGTGAGTACCTTATTACCTGATTTAAGAGTAAAAGTAAAAAAACTATTTACAAAGTTATTACAATTGCAAAATTAATATTGCTAAGACAAAAGAGTCGATAAAATTATAAATAAAAAAATCCACATGAATATCTATTTTTCATCTTAGTAGACTGTCATAAATAGCAAGCTGAACCATATAATTAAACAAATTTGTTTTTTATTTTTGGTAAAAAAACACAATATTCTGGGGCTGAGTGATTTGAGCTTATTACTTGCCTAATTTAAATTAGGCAACAAAGTATTCGAAAACTTTCTTATAAAAGCGTCACTGAACGTAGAGAACGATTGAGCAAGAAACCATGGAGGCTCCCAAGAAGTCCCGAAAGATTCCGATGAGGAAGATCGAGAACAAGCAATACAGAATGGTGGCATTCTCGAAGCGCCGCCGCGGGCTTTTCAGCAAGGCCGAGCGTCTCCATGACCTCACCGGCTGCGAGGTCGCCGTCCTCGTCTTCTCCGAGGCCGGCCGCCCCTACCTCCACGGCTCTCCGGCCACATTGGACCGTTTCTTGTCCGAATCCAGCGTCGGCGGCGGAGAAGACGAATCCAACGCCAACGCCAACGCCAACGCCAACGCCAACGCCAACGCCAATGCCAATGCCAATGCCAATGCCAATCCAGTAGGTGCTTCTGAATCCGAATCGAAGGGCGTTGGTGTTGAGGAGTGGATCGATGCGGTTGATCGGACCTTAGCTCAGGGTGAGCTCAAATTGGAGGATTTGGGGGCGCTGAGGAGAGAGGCCGAGGACATCAGGGAGTGCCTCGCGGGTCGGTTGAGGCATATAGAGGAGGATCGGTTCATCGGGTCGCTTCTATGTGACCGTGAGTGAGTGACACACATTCGTGAACAAGACCATGATCAATTCTCTTTGATCACATACCAATCGATCGTTGCACTCGATGAATCTTGTAGAGGCTTGGTATAGTTTTCAAGAATAAAAGGACATATTTGTAGTGCATTGAGCCAAATCATGCAATGAAATGAGTTTATTTTTGCTACTATATATATGTCATCTTTTGTGTTTCAACTATGAGTTCTTGACAAGTGAAGTATATATTTAGCTCCTCACATATTCAAGTTGCGTGAAGAAGTATTTTTTCAACTGTCGTAAAGTAATGATTCGATTCAGTTTTCATTTAAAATAAATAGATGAGCTCGGCTTGATTTTTTTCAGTTCGCTTAAATTTGTTATAAATATTCATTAATAATTAACAATTCATTGAATAATAAATAAAGAAACTTGAGATTGACTCGATTTGATTCTGTTCGTCTAATTCTATTATAAATATTTGGGGGACTTCATAAGACTACACCTAGAATAAGATGTTTCTCACTTAACTACCTCTAAACAAATTCTCACCGATATCCCTTAGATTTACAGTTTTCTCAATTTATCCCCTCTCCTTCAGGTTCCGTTTATTTTTATTAAAATTTGAGATTTAGAAAAACAAAAATGTCCTTTACATGTATTTTAAAATTTTCAAATGATGTCATTATAAAAACCATATCTTAGAATAACATTATTTGAAAATTTTAAAACACAAGTAAAGACATCTTAGTCTTTTTAACCTCAAATTTTAACATAAATAAACGAAACCTAATTGAGAAGGGGCATAATGAATTTTTTTAGAGATAATTAAGTGAGGAACACCTAGTCCTAGGTGCAGTCTTATGACATTTTCCCTAAATATTTATTAACACTTTTAAAATATATTAACATAAATCTATAATAATTAATTAATTAATTAAAGGGAAAATGACATTTTTGTGCACACGAATATACACTTTTGACACCTTCATACCCTACCTTTTTTTTCAGTACCTTGAATTACATTTTGGGACACTTTACTCCTAAAATACCCAAAATACCTCTGAGTTGAACCAAAATTAAACATGGTCCAATTTCAATTGTGTAAAAAGACGAAATTACCCTCAACTATTCATCAAATTTTCAAGTAAATGCCACTCTCTCTACCTCCCTCTCCTCCTCCTCCTCCTCCACCGTCCCTCCTCTTCCTCACCCTCGCCTCTGTCCTCTACTTCGCGACCGCCAACAACCACTTCGATTTTGTCGAGACCCAAATCGAAACCTAGGGTCAAACGGGTACATTAACAATCATGAAGTTTCAGGGAGCTCTCATGAAGAAAAACTGGAACCGTCGGAGAGAGTTGCGGATTGTTGGTGGGTCGAGAAGAGAGAAACAAAGCATAAAGGGAGCTCCATTTTGTTATGTTATGTGTGGCATGGAGTGCTCTATTTTGGGTATGTGAAAACATAGCACTTTTACTTACTACAAGAGTGCTATGTTTTCACATACCCAACCAGACGGGCCACCCCTCCAGACTCTGAATCTTGCGAATCGTGGGCGAGAGCTTCCGCCTCAGCTTGCCGGAGGTCCGTTGGTTCGTTCTCGATGATGACGACACCGTCTTCAACGCCGAGAACCTTCTCAGAGGTCCAAGACGAGTGTCTCGAGAGGTACCCGAAACTTTATGAAAGTGACGTCCTCCGGGCCAACGGTGACGTGCTGCCATGGCGGAGCTTCGTGACCCACAGCGAGCCCCACGACGGCGCCACCGTGCAATGGGTATCGGAGGAGGAGGGGACGGGTGCGATGGACCGACGAGGACTCGGACACCATGCTGGAGAAACTCCGACAGTGGATGCCGAAGAAACGCCGGCGAGGAGGGGGAGATGAATAGTTGAAAGGATAGCATTCACTTGAAAATTCGATGAATAGTTGAGGATAATTTCGTCTTTTTACACAATTAAAATTAGATCAGGTTTAATTTTGGTTCAACTCAATGGTATTTTGGGTATTTTTAGTATTTTAGGACTAAAGTGTTCCAAAATATATTTCAGAGTACTGGAAAAAAAATAGAGTATGAAAGTGTATATTCAGGTGCACAAATGTGTCATTTTCTGACTCGCGAGCCTATCGAGTTTTAAAAGTTAGACTCGAACTTGAATTGTTTATTAAACGAGCTCAATTTTAGTTCAAACTCTAATCGAGATCAATTATAATGAACACAAATCAAATATTTAACTCATTAAGTTTTAGCTGCTCCTTAAAAACTCGGCTCATCTGCCCCTTCCTTAGTGACATTCCCATGTATACTTAAAAGAGTTATCTATGAAGAGCATAGAGTTGAGTAGAGTCTTGTCCCTTTGTTCTGTTGTTGGTGTGTGTTTCGCTTGGAATCAGGAGATGTTGTCAATAAGTCTTTGGACACAGTCACTCCCAATTCTTAGACCCTTTACAAGATCTCTCCATCTTCACCAGATAAAGTTTTCATTTTCGCAGATTAGACCCAAAAATCCGCCACCATCGTTTCAGCAATATAGAGCCGCATCTTCCTCTCCTCTCACTGGTGAGCTTTTCTTTGGCTAGTGTCCTTCGGTTTTTGAAACCCATGTGGGTTGTGCCCAGTTCTGGCCAATATTGCTGTTTTCTTGTCGCCAAGAGCTTTAGATTTATGGGTTCAAGTTTTGAACCAGCTCTATGGGAAATTGCTTTTGTGACCTATGTTTTAGTTTAGAGGGTTCAGTGCTCGAATCCAACTGAGTTGTGTATATGAGAATTGGAAATTCTCATTTTTGAATGCATCTTTGTTTGTCCCTAATTGTGGCTAATAATGTTGCTGTTTTGTCACCAAAAAACATTAGATAACTGTGTCCTCAGGTGACGCTTATTGCGGAAGGTGTTGAATCCTTTGTTATCTTCAAATTTTGAGCTTGTTTTGATTGCTTTCCTCGTCTCTATGTCTCTTTGAAGGCTCAATACTCAATTTCGATTTCCCTTTGGTGTTTTCTTTAGCTTATCATGATAGTTAGATAGTTGCATTTTCATATCATGTGGATTTTCCCTATCGTATCCAATATTGCTTCTTGTCATCAAGCACATTTGATATCCTTTTATGGGAGTGATTCATGTGCTTTTGAATCCATGTTTTTATCTTCACATATTGAGCTTGCTATTGTTGTATTCATGTTTCAAAGATTTTGCTTTCCGTCTTATGATTTTGGTTTTAGCTTCAAAGGTTCTGTTTTTGTTTAGTTTTAGCATGACAATTAGATATCAAACACCTTCCTCTAACTTCCTTAGTAGAATAGCAGTATGGGTTTGATTAGTAACCTCATTCAAGTGAATCATTTCTGCATTTAATTCATTCTCAAAGTTATTACAAACGTTGGACTTGGAAATCGGGACTAAACTTGGTTGTCTGTTTATGATGTGTGATTCAGGGCTAGACAGTGTTTTGGTTGGTTATATTTCCGGAAATAAGAAGGCAACTGAAGTAGCACATCTGTAGGTACTTGTTGACCAATTTATTTTCTTCATAGCTTTGACTTGTGGTTTTGTTAAGTGCTGATACGGAAATGATGATATCAAATCTTTACTTCAAGCGCTACTCAATTGTTACTAAGAAAAATTAATCTTACTAAGGTTGATGATTCTATGGTCATCGTTGCTTATTATGTAGACTTGGCCTGCTCATATAAAAGAAAAAAAGAGCCTGATTGAAGCTTCAAAATCGAAATGATAGATTCAGACTGTATAACGTGATAAATTTAGACTTCTGTTTTTCCTTTGCTATACTATATGTTCTTCAATTATACTTTTTATCTGGAAATTTACTCCTTGCTTTTCTACCAGGCTGTGGAAGCATGTTGTGCAGAAGGGTGATACGGTTATAGACGCCACTTGTGGTAATGGGTATGACACCTTGGAAATGCTTAAATTGGTTTCTGATGACTCAGGCAATGGCCGTGTTTATGGATTGGACATTCAGAAGGACGCTTTGGCAAACACTCGTTCCTTGCTGGATAATTCATTCAAACCAAATGAGGTGCTGCAACCATGAATCTATTAGATTTATTTAGTGTTATGTCATCAAGCTCGCCTGATTAACAGTAGATAGGCTGGAGTTGAATTTGATCTGAAGACTCGAATTTCTTAATCCCATAAGGTTCAGGTCCTCGCCAAACGCTTTCTCATGGTGCACCTGGCCTTTCTTCCTTTAATTGAGAAACTGATTCGGTTTTTCTTTGTCCTGGACTGACTGAAAAGAGATTGGCAAGCTGAGATGAATAGAAATACGACCCTTTCTTAACCCCATAAGGTTCAGGCCCTTCTCTCCAAATACAGATGACTTTGCATTCTGCTTTATTTTTATACCCATATTGGATGGAGCTTAATTGCATGCTTCTTAAGTCAGTGTACGTTACCTCAGTGTTGTAAATAGTTTACAATGTTCTGATTTAAGAGAACATAGGTTTAAGACACAGACCACATGCATGTTATTATGAGATTACACTGTTCATTTTGTTGATAGGCAATAAAGCAGTAAATCTAACATAACCCTAACCTAACTTAAAGTTAATTCATTGACTTTATAAGTAATGGTGTCTGCAGAAAGAACTAGTTGAGCTCTTCAACATCTGCCATAGCAGAATGGAGGAAGTTGTTCCAAGGAATGTCTCAGCAAGGTAGCTCCCCATACTCACATTCAATCCTTTACTAAAATGAAAATGATACTACCCTTTTGTTCTTCCCCAATGTCAACCAAAGTTGGTCCCTCCCCACAACATATGATTTTATGGTTCCGACTTTGGGTGGTTTTAGGCTTGTTGCATTCAATTTGGGATACCTTCCAGGCGGTGACAAGGCAATGATTACAATGCCAAGAACAACTTTATTAGCACTGGAAGCTGCAGAGAAGCTCTTAACACGAGGAGGGCTTATTAGTGTAGTGGTTTATGTGGGGCATCCTGGCGGAAGGTCTTATTTCTTCCTTGTTATCTTATACTTTTCTTGTTTCTCATCAATGACAGTATTGTGAAATGCGTCTACCAACCTTATATATCTGTAAATTGTTATTGGTTTAATCTCGGGTTTAAAAATGTACCACCTTTTCTGGCTTCCTAATATAAAAGTAAAACATAATGTGCAGGGAAGAGCTGGAGACCGTTGAAGATTTTGCGTCCGGATTAGCAGCTGAGCATTGGACATGCAGCAAGTTTCAGATGCTGAACCGTCCACTTGCTCCGGTTCTGGTTTTCTTGTTCAAGAAATGAAAATTCCCATTACATGTCTGAAAACCATAAAATTTTGTTCAAGGATTTGTTCTGGAGTTAAATATGTAACAGAGTTTCCTTTTTGTTGGCAAGTCCATTTTTGAGTTAAACTCAGAAGCACAGTTTGAAAGTTCATACTAGAAGTTCACAAGCACAGTTTGGGGCTGAAAACTGATAAAAAAAAGGAAAGAACAAGGAACAAACAGACAACACAGGAGGGAAAATACTGATAGAAAATCGATCGTGATGGGACTCGAACCCACAATCTCGGGCTCCGGAGGCGAGCGCCTTATCCATTAGGCCACACGACCTTTTTGATGATACCTTCATGATATAATTATTTTTTAATGGAAAAAAGGAATAGAAATTATTAGAAAACAATTTATCTGTCTCTTGACATCAATATGTTGACTGATAACAATTCTCTTTCATAGTCTTGTCTGAGAAGATTGTACAAGCAATAGGTGGAAGTCAATTTTCAAAATAGAGACCTGTATGATGCTATTAGTTCCTATGCCTATGCGGGTTTGTGAAAAACCGGCGTTCTAAAAATTCTCGACTTGTCCAATTATCTTCAATTAGTTTATGATTAATTTTCTATAATTTCTAATTAATCCTTCAATCCAATTTATTTTTCGGTTAGTCCCAAAGGGCCTTCACTGCCCAAATAGCGTTTGGCGTTTACTTAGAACACTGAAGAATAGGCGAGGAGTTGCAGCAATGAAATCTCATTTCAGTAAAATCCATAAAAATGAATGGTTCTTGTTATTGTTCACTAACTCAAATAATTAAAATTAAACCTAAGTTCCATAGACAAAGATAGTAGCAATTATCCTCATATTTGGAGAATGTTGTAGATACATCCATATCCATTCTCTGGAGCAAGCAGCACATGTAAAGTGGACGAAGAAGCAAAGCGCCTGAAAGTCTTATGTTGAAGTTTCAGCAGGCGGGGATGTTTGAACAGGAGCATCTGCGTCAGCCTGCCCTCCCCATTCAGTCCAAGACCCGTCGTACACTGCAACATCAGCCTTCCCTAGTCGATAAAGACCCTACCACATATACATGGGATTTCACAACATAAGTTTCAGATTGGGACACGGTTATGTTATGGTCTATTATAGGAAATCATGCCATTGACATGCTTAGTTGAATCACCCGGCAACCATAGTGTCATAAATTCCAAGTTTTTTTTTATCAGCAAGACATAAATTCCAAGGTTTTTTCATTATGACTTGAATTTGAGACCAAACTAAGGATAAATGTGATGGTATAGCCTAAATAGTTTGATACAAAAGAACATACTAAAGCAAGAATGCAGGCAGTGACACCAGTCCCACATGAAGCTACGACAGGACTGTCCAAAGAGATGCCTGTAAATGAACGAGCAGTTACGTAGTTATTGAGTATATCTGCTCATATCATTAAGCAGAAATTCAGCAGATTACTGAACCAGATGGAATGTATTTACCTTCTTGATCAAATCGTTTCTTAAGCTCATCTGGTGGTAAGAGTGTCTGTGAACTATCCAACACCTGCAATGAAAAACCATGCACCTTCATCAACTATTTGTCGATGTTAATGTTTTTCTGGTGTTCAGATCAATTACCAGAAAAATAGCTCATTTCCTTTCGCATATTTGGTAAGAATAGCTCATCAACCAGTGTAAGAAAAATAGCCTAGTCAAAAAAAGTTTTCACAATATTCGAAATAGTGAAGTATTAAAACTAAATAGCTCATTTCCTTTTGCATTAAAAGACAGTGTTTCAAATGAGCAAGATTCTTACACTGACTTATTGAAAGAGAGCGAAAATTTACAAACAGTCATCAATTATAAATAGGAAAGCTCTTGCAACATTTTTTAATTCATTTGCACTATCTTTGCAGGCAGGTGACTGAAGTGAATATCACTGTTTTTTTTGCATACAATTCAGTGTTGAAGTCCATGTCTCCTTCAAAAAGACTATTTTTCAGTGGCCAAATGGAAAAAGGGCAAAAGCTTCATGTATCAGAAATATATTTGACAATGAACATTCACATCCAATCATGCTAAATTATTAATTCCCTATTTTTTATCAGCAAGTATATACATTTACCCGAACCCACAATGCCCACCATGGAAACGTGAAGCTTGAACCATTGGGGGTCCACTCGGGGACTATTAAGCATTGTATTTATAAGATTATTTTTAATGAAGTGAATAAATCGGAAGTAAAAGGAGATACACATCATAAGTGATCAGCTCTTTACCTGAGGAAAAGGAATGCACTTGCTTCCAGGCACATGACCACTCCTTATTCCCTTCCGAGGTTCTGCTGCAGCACCATCAAACCTGTAAAATCAGATCTCCATCAAATCAGAGTTACACTACATAGTTATAATCCAAACTCAAAACATATAAAACTAAAACTGCCTTTGGCAACCCTTAAAACTTAGCAGGAGGTATACATAATTCGCTTTTGAATCAGATAGGTCAGTTGTACTTAAGCAAGTCCTATTCTGCAACATGGATCACACAAACAACATAATAGGTAGCCCCGATTACATAAACTACATTAAGTCCAGGCCCCACTTTAATTCTGTATCTCACTGGCTGTATGAGTTGCACTTGCCAATTTGAAAAGCAAACATCCACCTATTTCCCTTTCATGTTCAATTAATGACAGTTTCAAAATGTCTATGAAAATCGTTGCAATATTCCAAAAGATATATCATATATGCATCTCTGGATGCTAAGAAGATGATAAAGTTCCCATGTAATAGGCAAACAAATGAATAATCATTCATAATCCTTTTTCAATATATGACCAAGTAATACAACTCCTAATTGCATAAAGTTGTGGGGAACCTGGCTTTTGACCGAGCATCTATTTGTTGGTGGGTCTTTTCCTCAATGTTTTTTCTTACCTGTAACACAAAACAGCCAAAACTTGATTATTTGAATATTGGATTATACTTCAATCAAGACCTAGGTATCTATAAAGCATCACCTAACCAAAAAACAAGCATATCAGAAAAGTATTTCAGCTCTCTTGACTTCTTTTTTTCTTGATCAGCACTAATACAGGGAAATCCTACTCAGGACCTCACATAGTCACATATGTTAGTGTGAGCTCTCTTGACTTATATATGTACATAAAAGACAAATTTAGTACCACGGCTTTGTGCCCGGCATTTTTCTGCTAGATTTCAGCTATTTGGCTGTGTATGTGAGCGTGAGTGTAAGCATTTGGACAATGGTAAAATCAGTGCCTTGTTACCTTGAGGACACAGGTTCATGTTAGACTCACAATAAAAGCAGCAGTAATGCTGCCTATATAAATGAGCCTCCTACACCTCAATGATAAGAGCATTGTGCACTAGTATGCTATGCGTGTTTATTTTTTGTCAGCAATAATCCTTTTAATGATCATGCATCATGGATGCACTGACCAAGTACATCAGTTAATTGAGTTTGAGCACTTCCACTATAAAACTTGGATCATAATTTCGAAGGCATTTCCGTGTGTGCGCCTATGTGTGCACGACACACACCAACCATGAATTTCATGATACAAATGGGGCAATAACAATAATAGAGAACCAACCTGCTCAACTGTCCAGACAAGATGTGGCCTAAATGTTGTCTGAAATGTGGCAGGTCCAACCTGTAATCACATTAGACAGTCACATTACTAAATTTAATTAATGACAGCTAGGGAAAGTAAGAGAAGGTAAAAGATAAGTAATCATCATATGTGAAGGGAACATTATTTTATGCTAACAAAGGGCATATAGTTTGGGAAAAATTGAAGTGTAAGTAAGAGAGTGCCAAAAATATAGAATTCAGAAGGTAGAAGTATAAGTTTGAACATTCATTTGTATTTTGTACATATAGCAACGGAGAAAGTTTGATATAAAGTTTCTCCTGTTTGAGAACGACATTACAGAAATGAAAGAATAGCCCTGCTTGCATCAATAATTTATGTTCACATCGACTTACTACATGTCCCTGATATGCTTTTGCTATTGCATCACTAGCAGCACTAGCTTTCAATATGGCATCACTTGATGCACTAGATTCAACATCGTATCCGGATGCACGCCATCTTGGTAAGCCCCCATCCAAAACCCAGACTCTGTCATGCCCAAAAACTCGGAACATCCTTTCATTTCATTAGCAAAAAAATGCCCATCAGTTTTATGCATAATAGTCGAATTCATAGTTTATCAATCCAACAACTCACCACCAAACTCGAGCTGCGCTGAAAAGTCCCTTGCCGTCATAAACAACCACCCCATCTTTATTCTCGATGCCAAGAGCAGATACTGCTGCAGCAA
Organism: Geranium rotundifolium; assembly: GCA_963920655.1. Taxonomy (NCBI): domain Eukaryota; kingdom Viridiplantae; phylum Streptophyta; class Magnoliopsida; order Geraniales; family Geraniaceae; genus Geranium; species Geranium rotundifolium. The sequence continues at coordinate 7,854,131 of OY987313.1, forward strand.
AGGCTTCCTCTTTGGGCAACATGTGTGGCAACTATAACAAATCATCAAGAAATATAATGCTTTTACACAACAAAGCATGTGAGCTTATAGAACAGGGTTTTTAAAAAATGCATGTAGGATAAGGTGATGATACAAATCTGAAATGAAATAAAAAGAATGCAAAAGCCACTCACATTTGTTGCCTGGTCAGAAATTCCATCCACATCAAAGAAAAGGGCACCAGGAATGTGAGCATCCTGTTCTGGGTGATAAGGTGGCCAACCAAAGTAGATAAGTATAAAAATAATCATAGGGTACAATGGCGTCAAAATGAAGTTGCAAGTAGAGCCAAAGCAAAACCTGATATTCTTGAAGTGGATTTCTTTGCTCGTCTGGCATGTACCAGGATGCGTCCAACACCTAAAGAAAGAAGAGATAAAACATAAGAAAGAAAAAGGTTAATACTCAAAAACATACAACAAATTTAAATAGAAATTGTAAGTTTGAAAAGAATTAGAGAATAAACTACATTGGCTGCAATTAAATTCAGGATCAGTTTGGATCAAATGCATGAAGAAGCAGAATACCAAACTGACCTTCATATGAGTGATGGAGTAGAGGCCACTAGCAGTTGAAGATTCATTGAGGAAACAAGAAAGAAAAAAAAAACAATTTCTGCATGGTGAACAATGAAGAAGGTACCTTCATATTGGGCTCCTTCAGGTTAGTATGGAGCCAATCAACAGAAACAACGGGGTCACTGGTAGACATGGAATGTGTTGAGAAACCAGCTTTTGTCCCAAGAACGAGGAAAGCCGTAGTAATACATGGAGCCTGGGTAGAGTTACTATAAACTAAATATGCGGGTTTGACCAGAAAATGAAGCGGCCTCTTCTGCATGCATCAGAAAAGGTTACAAGTAAATAATGTGGAGCCAAAAGAACAAAAACAACAACTTCGAGCACCAGATGGAGTCCATAACAAATAGATAGGTCAACACCATCAAGCTATCATACTTGCATGCTGCTCTACATCAAACAAAGATTACAACAACGGAAAAAAAAAGAACTTCAGAATTTCAAGCAAACTAGTGAATAAACAACAAAGCTTGATTCACAGAACTGGTAAAAGAGCTCGCAAAACCCAGTTAGTGATTGGAATCTCACGAAACAAAAATAGAAAACAATGCCAACTGATCATGCAGAACCTTTAATTCAGCCATTGGAACAAAGAAGATACAGTCTAAATACATTTAACCTAAGACATAAGAAAGTGAGTCCACTGACACATCCTAAGTTATACATTATCTGAACTACTAATCAAAGATAAGAAAACCACTCACATTATGAAGAAAGCAATCACACTATTGATGAGAACACAATATCATTGGAATGCAAAAACAACAAATTAAAACATGCAATTATATTGCAGAACAAAAAAGGGAAATTAGAATCCATACACGGAGACAGGCACAAAACATGAAAGCCCCAACATAGAATCATGGAAAACAAACAAAACCCAGAAAAGGGTTGACAGTGAAACAGAAACCCAAGTGAGATCACTCAAAAAGCCTATGCATTTCTGCACTTACACTGAAGAGAGAGGTGAGGATTTGGGGAGTCTTAGAGCGGATCAAGCGGTGACCCAAGAGAGTCCGGGAGAAGATGGCTGATGCCATTTACTCAGAAACCATAGAAAAGTAAAGGATTTGAAAGAGAAATGGCTCTTTTCGTGTCAGCTCTCGGGAAAATGAACCAGAAGCAGCCAAAAGCGCTTCTTCTGTTGATACTGTGTTCTTCACTCTACACAGCTGAGTTTAACGCTACTACCATTAATTTTGTTTTTTTTTTGGAACAATGACATATAAATCTACTCAGTTAATTAGGATTTAGGAGTGTTCAAAATTTTACCGAATGGAAAGAACCAAGCCGTACCACTCGGTTACCAGACTGGGCGGTTCGGTTTTTCTCAGCAACTGGATCATTAATACCGGCCTTCTACTTATGTGGGCACACAAGCCCATAACTATCAACCCAACCACTCGTTCGACTTCGACTTTACCCATTTGATTTGAGAACCCTGCAAAGAGGAGAGAGGAGAGGTGAAATCCATGAGATGATGAGCAAAAGGCCGACGGTCAAGATCTGTGTGGATGGCCTTCAATCGGCTCTGATCGGAGGGTCTGACATAAATTCCTCTCCTCTGCTGCACCGATCCGTGGACGAAAGATCACCAATCTTATGAATTTTCTGTTTCGACAAAATCGATAAAATTCACCGAACCAAATCGATCCATCTGTCAATTCAAATCATTCCAACAATTTGGTCTGTGATTTTCTAAATTAGCAAAACTGGATCGGTTGATTCGATTTTATTTTTACCGGTTTAATTTTCGAACCGTGACTAGCTCATTTTAATAGAAAATAATTGTAAAATATCAAAATTTTCATTCTATATATTTACTTTCAAAAATTGAAGGGAAAAAAACTGAGTACTTCAGTTTTTATAAACCCATACAACCAAATAGCAAACTATTTAAAAAATTATATTTAAAATTAGTTATTTCTCATGAATGTACTTAAATAATGTTTTGCCAAATTTTTTTCTTTTTTAGAATTTCAGTATTTTCACCTTGCCTTTTATCGTCATGATTTGTTCAGTTAAAAAGACTAACACGTTTGTTTTAAATTTTCAAAATATGTCATGCTCGACTCATGTGTCTATCCTCTCTCCTCTAATTCCACCACCTGCACCAATGTCATTGATTTCTCCTGTAATTTTTGTCGCGAGTGTCGTCTTCAGTGACTTTTTCATCCAACAATTTCTCTGATGACCTCCGTGTCTTGACACCATCTTCAATAAACTTTTTTTCTGCATCAAAAGAAATAACATTTAAGAGTAAGTGGTCATAATTTATGAGTGAAGTCATTTTCATGAGTGTACTCTTTTGTATAGTTACTTAATTTTTCAAAACTCTCATTAAAAATTTTATTTTCGTGGGCTTAGTTATCACTATATCACTCAATGTCTTGTTATGTGGAATTTATAGAGATTACATTTCTTTGTTTATTAAATAATTTTTTTAATTAATACATTTGCTTACTCAACTAATCAAATTAGTAATCAATTTCTCATGTCATCAATTATTCCTTAGAAATTGTACTCATTTTGATTACTTGTTGTTTATTTGTCTCATTTAGAGTCATGTACAACAACTTGATTTACTTAAACTTTATAATAACAACTCATTCATGTGTTGAATATAAGTCTGGTGGATAACTTAGTTTAATAATCGACCTTAAAATTTCGAAACAATTTGTTCTCGCTAAAAAAGACAATTATTTTATTAATCAACCAATCATATAATATATATATTTTCGAAGGGTGGGACATGAAAATGATTATACCACACTGTGACAAGTTGGTTGGTAGAGAATATCACCTACCCAGTCACAAATTGCATGGTTGGTAATCATGATTAGGATATATTAATGAACAACTATCCAATTAATTTAATATTTTTTCTATTTCTTTACCAAATCTATCTCCATTATCAAACAATACCTAATTGAGTATTGACTACACTATGACTAAAAATGATTCTACCAACAACATATATATTAATTTAAAGATAATCCATTTGACCAGCTCTCTCTTGAAACATAATTTTTAACTATTATGTTAAAGGTAACACCAATATTTGGAGACATATTAAACCTTTTAATGATTAATTTAGTTCTTAAACTTTTGGTTTCATGCATAAATCTCTCTCTTTATCTTCTCAAACACTCATGTTCCATACACGTGTCACTTGTTCATTCCTTATTGGATAAATATATTGCAACCTACCAAACTTGCAAATTGTTAAAATAATAATAATCATTTGATAAAAATCAATTAATTTGCGTATGCTTTTGGGTGCACGCTAGCCTAACTTGACGACTCATTGGTGAATTGTATATATGCATGAGTGGCATGTTTTTCTATATAAAAAAAATCATCTATAAATATATCGGATATGTTCATATCCCCTCACTAGTAATTAAGTTCTTAATTAATTATACCCACCATAAGTCATAACATATAATTATCAATAAAGTCATATATATATGCTAGTTACACCTTAAACAACAGCATTGCTCATATCAAAATTTATAAGAAAACGTACATGTAATTATCTCCAATTATACCTCATTTTCATTTAGTTATTTTAAACTAATATTTCGGTCATTCAGCCACACTCAAGTTTTATAAACTTTTTAGATGCGAAATGTTAAGTTTTAAAGTGAAAAGTCTAAAATGTCTTTTTACTAAAAAATTTAATTTTCAAATCTAATCCAAAATTTAAAATTATTTATTTTTATTTTTATGTTTAAAAATAATAATTTTATGATTGAAAATTATATTTTTCGCTTAAGGGTATTTTTGTCTTTTCACTTTTAAAATTAATATTTTAATATAATAGAAATTGTGAAACTCTAATGTCACTGGATGACCCAAATTAGAATATAATACGGTAAATAATTTAGAATATTCATTTTACTTTTAAGACTATTCTTGTATATGTAATAAAATTTTGTTTTGTATATCTATATGATTCATGTGAAGCATGATATGATTTCATTACATCAAAAGAACCTAAGTTGATCTTGGTAAGGGTTAGAGGAAGGAACATAAGAAATGTTAATCAAATTTGACAAAAGAAAATTACGATGTCCTTAAATTGCTAAGACCATATTTGAGAATAGACCAAATTTCCCAGAAAATCATCTTCTGCAGGATTGATCATTAACAAATCATCTGGTTCCTTCGTCTCCTCCAATCCAAGCTCACTCTCCATGTGCTTGAGCCACTTCTTTTGCTCATCTTCTAAGTAACTTGAGTTCTTGTTATCAGCAACCTTGTCTTGTACCACAACATCATTAATGGACTGAAAATAAGGACCCAAGTTGTCCATATCATCAACCATGCTCCAAAGATCAAAATCAGCCTCCAAATTTGGGATATCACGAAGAAAGTTGTTGAAACAATCACTATCCTCCGCCGCCGCCGCCGCCGGTTTGTTCACTTCTTCCGATGATGATTTCTTGTTATGAACCATGTGACCATCTTCACAAGATTTTGGTTTTGTGACAGCAACATTTGAGTCATGAGACATGGATGATGATGATGATGATGATACCTCTTTAAGGTTATTGTCTTCATTAGTGGTAGTGCCCTTCAATGACTCTGTCATGATCCTCTTGTTTTGCTCACAACTAGAATGCTTGTGCTCTTCCACAAGCACTTGCTCCATTTTTCTCTTGGACTTGTTGCAAGAACTAGATGATGAGGATGGTGTGGGAGATGATGATGAAGTAATGGTTGAAACATCTCTTGAGCTTTCTCCTTCTCCTTTCTTTGTATGCTCCACCTTTTTCTTCAAATGAGTGTTCCATACATTTTTTATCTCGTTATCAGTTCGACCAGGTAAATAAGCCGCAATTTTAGACCACCTGAAAATTCGTATCAAAATATTGTATGAGACACACTTCACATACTTACTTTTTATCAGTGATAACTAGTGTGTGAGAGTAATTAAATATATTTGTGTTCATTAATTGAAATTTATATATGTGTATTCCAAGTTGATTATTGAAAATTTGAACAAGAAACTTACTTGTTTCCCATTGATTCATGTAGTCTTATGATTGTCTCCTCCTCTTCCTCGGTAAAGTTTCCACGCTTCACATCAGGTCGTAGGTAATTAATCCACCTCAACCGACAACTTTTTCCACATCTCGCCAATCCTAAACAATATAAACAATAATAATTTTGGTCAATGTATATAACAATAGTGTGAATTGAATTTGGTAAATTACAAATTATTCTCTTCCAACAAACAATCAGTTATGGCTGATTATTATTGATGTTACAGTGTAAACAAATTATTTTTTGAAAAAAAACAGTTCCCATATTGTAATTTATTGTTATATATACTATATTTTATTAAATCAAACATTTAGTGCTTTGAAAAACTTGGTAGTTGCCTAGACCAAAGCACTAGTTTATAGTTTCTCTCTTTCTTCCAATTTTAAATTTCTAATCATCATATTGCGATTGAGTCAATAAGACATTGAGAGGGTTGTTGAGTTTCATGAGTAAAAACAAAACAACTATGGACATTGATTGGTTACCAAGAAAGCAATAGAAAATTGAAAGAAAAAGAGAGAGAAATCTAGTGGTAGTGTACTGGTCTATATGTGAAATTTATATTTTAATTAATTAAATGTGACTATGGTATCACTCACTGGTCAGGTGGCAATTTTTTTAATATTTGTTTGGTAAGAAATGCTTCCCTTCCGTAATGTTTAAATTCCCCAAAACACCTTCTTTAAAGGATATCCAATTACCCCATGACCTTGGTAATGACATTTTCAACATTGACTCTGAATTTCTTGAATTTAAAATTAAATTAAATTGAATAACATGAAGATGCATGCACACCTTAATATCAGCATATATGATAATTTTGTAATTATTCACAATCTTTATTGATTGATAATAAAAAAAAGGAAAAAATTCTGAAACAGTCATTTTTTTATTTGATCGAAGAAAACCCGTCTCTTAAATTTTAGTACGATATTAGGAATGATTTGACATTTATTTTTTCGAATCAAGCGAATCAGGAATTGAGATTATTGAAAGAGAGATAGAGAACAAACCAGCTAGTTTGGGGAGAGACCTCCAATTGTCATGGCCATTCTTCTGAATAAAAGCTATGAGCCTCAAGTCCTCAGCAGGACTCCAAGGACCTCTCTTCACCTTTGTTTTGTCACAACATGGAGCTCTTCCTTTTCCCATCACACACTATATGCTTCTTCTTCTTCTTTTTCTCAATTTCTCTCTCTCTCACTGTGTTAACAAATATGTTAGATTTGTTAATTAATGTCTCAAAATCATGTATATATAGAGAGAGAAGAGAAGAGGACAAGAGCAGTGTCCAACAAGGGCCATGCCATGATGTGTTATTGACCAATACTGGCCATGCATGTAATAAATACTAAATATCTATACTTACCTTATTTTAAATAAATTGAATATGCTCCATATATCATCAAATACTTACAACCTGTTTAGTGGCCTTAATCTCCCCCACTTATCCAAGTATCATTCTTAATTAAGTAAATTATTTTTGGTAAAAAAACGTACACAAATTATATGTTATTTTAGTCAAACATGAGGAATAAATCAAGGCCCTTGATTTTGGAGCAAAATATTAAATATGACATCATTGACCATCAGATTGTTGTCATCAACCCTCCAAGTCATGTATGGAGCCATATATATGTGTCCAAGTGGAACTTAATATATATTTCTTTAGATGTCAAGTTTGATGTTTTTCTTCTAAATTAGTATTGCAGTTCAATATATACATGCATACTCATTATTTACATGTATTTGCACTCTGATTTAATTTGATTTCTAATGAATTTTAATTAAAGATACCTATTGCTTTGAATAGTTATAGTTATACATCTGAATATATTATGTTGCTTCAAGATTATAGTTATGTATAGGAGTATATCTATATAACATGTATGTGACCTGTAACATACATAGTACTTGAGCAAGAGAAAACGGTACGTCCCATTCTCAAACACACAATCAGAGTTTGAAGGGCTAAATCGGTCAGCATATGTGGTGTAAAGTTACTTAATCTACGAATAAATTTAATAAAAATAATAATATTAAGATGTAATAGAGTAAGGCACTGGATGAGAATCAAACCCATCAGATATCTCTCTACTAAAAGAGGACACGAAACACCTTTGCAGAAGACACCTGTAGCACCCAGACATAGTCCCATCTCGTTCCTTAGAACCATACCTAAACCACCCGAACTTGCTCTTTAGATAAAATTAGTAATTAGTATCATAATAAATGACATGCACTCAGTAAAGTGTGCCTTAAACCGGCGGTGAAGTATTCCCTTAAAGATATATTTTTTCAATTCATAACATCAAGCTTGAAAAAATCATGAAAGAATAATATATCATCAAATGTTTTGACATAAAACTTTACTATTATGCTTTAAACACTTTTACACTAGTGATTTTCCATTAACATCGTCTTTGCCACAATATAAAAATAAAAATTAACAAAATCGCATAATCGTTGAGTTTGGGGAGACCTTGGTCTTTGCATATGAGTATCCCAAAGTAAGTCAGTATATAAGCATTAGAGTCGACAAATCCAAAATATTATCATATTCAATTTTATGTTTAATATGAATATAAACTCTTTTTATTTTTCATAATCTTTCAATGCGCGAGACTAAAACTCTCGTGTAAGATAATACCACGTATTATTGTTAATAACGAATTATCCTTATACATGTATTTAGCATTCACCTCTTTGGTCCTTTGTTTTTAGTGGCCATTCGCAGTTGAAGAAAGCTAAAGTACCAACAACAACTACAAGTACATGTGTTTATTTACCTAAGTTAGTTGCCGATTTTGACTGGTTTGAGAAGAGATAGGATTGAATATTCTTGTAATTGTAATTGTAGGTAGGACAAAACAATCGGTTGGAAAGTAGTTTATGTGATATATTTTCTTGGCCTTGGTAACCTACATTACATCCCAATCCAAGAAACAATGCACACAAAAACGTATACATGCAACCTAGCCAGCCACCTATTGTCAAATACAAATTCTAAAATCAAAATCAACTTCAGCTTACCTGTGACTGTGATAATTATTGAATTATAGAAATGAAAAATATGTATCATTTACCACTTGACACAAGTATGGCAAGCGATCCTATATAGGATCCACGGCCCAATGTCCATCTATGCTTAATGCAAAATTTCACATATAAATTGATTTTTTTTCCTAATCTCACTTCTACCATCACAAGTGACTAATCTAAAATTTATTTTAAAAGAAGCAAAATTTCATACTAAAAAATAAAAATAATAAGTTAAATACTACTACATTTATGGTAAGTCATAATTTGCACCGGTAAACATAACAAATGACAGAGCTACTAAACTAACAGAAAAACTCTATTTGTGAGAGGGGGTTAATTTTGCACTCACTCAACTATTGTTTTGTTACACTTGGCTCTAACGGGGTTAAATGAGCGTAATTATTAATAATATATAAACAAAAACTTCTTGCTTCAAAGTTAGGGCTGGGCACGCAACTGGAACCACACCGGACCCGATCATTAAGTTCTCCAATTTAAAGACCCAAACTCGGATCCATTATGTAGGAAACATTTCGGTTCGAGGTCCAATTCTATGGCCCGGTTCGAGATTCCACCCAGTTAGACCCGATTACATTATTAGTTGTGAGATTTATGGTCTGATTCATTGGTTCGGTTTCTTAATTATGCCCAAATTGACCCAATTAATGTTATATTCATACATTATTTAAATTCGTTTGTAAGAAAAAAATTTAAATTGCAACAACAAAAAATACTAATTAAAAGCTCATGAACCGGTTAACCGGCGGTCATGTAGTTTATATCCTGGATCCGAACCAAATTGGTTCGGTTCTTAATTTTCATATCCAAATCCAATCCAGTACCCACGGTTCTCGGTTCTTCGGTTCGAATTTGGTTTGGATCCTGGTTCAAATTCGGTTTTGGGTAAAAAGTGCCCACCCCTATTCAAAGTAGTTGATCTTCTCATCCCCTCCGATTTGATGTACTATGAGTTCGAAACTTCTTGCGTTAATATTACCTCAAAGTTCTGTTAGATTTAATCCCATTAAAGTTAAGTGTAACAAAATAATTGTTTGGTGAGTACAAAATCGAGTTTTTTAGTTTAGAGTAGCAACATAAAAATAGTCGATAATTGAGTACACTGATATCTTATTTAGAGAGTGGGCAAATATGAAATCTGTGTGCAGTGATATCATGCTCGTGGCATGCATGTGTCAACGTGTGTAATAAGGCAGCACCAACCAGAGAAAGCAAGTCTAATTTTTTAGGTCACCCTCCCTAATTGCCTCCATTTCAATAATAATGACACTACACCAACATCTTAATTAACTCATTTCTTTTTCTTTTTTTGATTCCAAACAACATACCCTGCCCCATGCAATCCAAGGGAAGACTAAACTAAGTCTACCAAAGTCCACCCACATGAAAATGACAATTAATTAACATACTCAAAACATTAATTACGGAATTTAGTCTTTAAGACTACACAAATTGTTTTACTTAACTTCTTCATTTAGACCTCAAATTGAAACACCAACCAAACTTAAACTGAAAGAAACTATTTATAGTTAGGACTAAATTAAATTGAAATCCAAGTTTATTAGAGTTTAATGTAAGGTGTAACACTAAAAGATCGATATGGCTTTTTGAAAACATTTTCTTTGATTTTATTTCATTTTTAGAGTATAAAATGTTAGTGGTAATCAAGCATTCACTTGTTTGATTATTACCTAATCTTGTGACAACCTTTTCTGTTTGGTTAGTACACTTCACTAACCTTTGAAGACTTTTCAAGACTATCTAACCTATATTTTCTTAATTTAAATACTAAGCAAGTTCAATATGGAAGAAAAATATATAGCACATATGACATGTCGTCGGTTCGTGATATTGGGTTTTTCAAATCCGGACCGGATGTTCGTGTTACTTATTTAGCGAAACCATCTCGATGCCGATGACTTGTAATATTCTAATTTTAATCTACTCGATTTTCAGGACGGTTTTTTAGTATGACCACACTAATCGAGAATAATGGATTTTTTTTCAAACATAAAGATAATGACAAATCATTATACCTAATTATACACATTTTCAAATTTAGTACCCTAACTTAAAAGGTTTCTTTACAAATACATACCCCAAGTATTTTTAAGTGACATTTAAAATAACTTTTGTTAAGTTAAAACATGATTAGTATTTAATTTGAACCGGTCATAACAGATTTAAATAGATCATACCAACATCATTTCAAATAAAAAATATTCAGCCGTTTTATACTTTTTACAAACCAATTATGTTAAATTTAAGCGAAGTTATCTTAAATGTCAAGGTATCTGTAAAAATAAATTTAGAGTTTTGGTACTGAATTTGAAAACATGTATAATTGAGTATAGTGATATATTATCATCCCTACCATCTACGTGTGTTTTGCCAATTTTTGAACCAAAATTAACATTTTAATATAAATTTTTATCAATTTACGCTCACAATCTTAAACTAATATAAAGATAATTAATTTCATTTTATACCTATACTTAGATATTTGATCTAATATATTGATGCATAGTATATTAATTTACAGGAACATAGTTGACACAAATTTCGGTTTTACCGGTTAATCAGTGGTCTTGAAACTTTGAATCCAATATCCGCCCCGAATCCTTTCAGTTACGCTGAATCAAACTATAATCAACGGGTCGGCCCCGTAGTCACCGATGCGGTTGGTTTTTCCGGTTGGGGCGGTTTCCGGGTACAAATCGATCACCCTAGATAGCAATGTGGCATGCCATCTACTAAGTCAACTGATGATATATGTCACTATGGTAGCAAATTGGTCATCACAATGCTGCATTTGTTGCTTAGGTCATTTTTGAGCTCAAATTGAAGACCTTTTTGTGACAGTGAAAGGACTTAATGTGTGTATCTTATGGCTAATTGGTGCATATTGTATCTTCTACTTGAGAGTGAACCTTGTTTTATTAGAATCTGCAAATTCCAATGATGTCAAGCTGATAGTGAGCACTATCAGTGCATGCTTCATGGCTTTATTTCTTGTCAATGGGACTTCAAATTAAGAGATGTTTTATTAAGCTTCTAAGTTTTGTTTTTCCGAATCGAAGCATTTCATTCATTCATCCAAAATTGGGTGGGACAATCCCCACACTCATAGATTATACAAGATAAGTATGATGCAAATCTACGACCTCCACCTCGACTGGATGGAGAAACTCTGTAATCTCACTGCAGAACGCAAGCTTCCTCGATAAACGCTAACAACTGATAAACAAGACAAACAAACACAGACAACTCTGAATACTATACTAAGATTCAAACCATAAACCTAATTCTCAAAGTAACTGCTTTTATGAGGTTCTAAGTGCTAATAAAATGTTTTGCATTAATAAGATTGAAGACAATTTTGCAGGTAATGAATAGAAATGTAATTTGAAATCCCTAACTTCATTTATTCACATTTGAACTATCAATATCGCTTTTATTTGGATTTCAAATTCTAATCATTTAAATTCCAAGATGTCAAGTTTTAATTAAGAGAAATTACAAAAGGCACGGGTGAGCTATTCAATTTTTGCAAAACAATATTTTGTGAATTTATCAATTTTCTGCAAAATGTGTAATTTTGTCTAAAAATAACGAAAATTTTCCTAAAATTTTGAAAATAATTAAACTTTAACTCGTCGATTTTTCTCCTTTTACCGAATATCATGGGCCGTGACTTGCTAACAAGATGATGAAAAGGAGAGTCAGACCAACTTGTACAAAAAAAATTATACTGTACAAAAAAATACAGTTTGCATCTACTTTTTGCATTGAGAGAATTTACAACCATTTTTTTTGTTGCAAAAATGAATGAATCAAACCTGCTTTTTGCGATTTACCTTTTTATTAAATATAAGGAAAAAAATAAAAAACTAATAAATATACAAACTCCATTTATTGATATTCAATTATTTAATGAACTCTCCAAAATAATGGTTGTGTTCAGTCCCAAATCGGGATAGTATATTATATTAACAGTTCACTAAAATTTTAGGATAATACATTTCTTAAAACTTATCTAAATAAACCCATGTAAAATATTAACGATTTCTTGTTTCCTTATAATGTATAGGGATAATGACAGTTTGTTACACTTAACTATGGCGAAATGACACTTTTATACCCTAACTATAAACTTCTTTTTTTAGTACCCTGACAATGTTTTTGTGACAACCTACCCCTAAAATGTCTAAAATGCCCAAAATGCCCTTGGTTTAAGAAACCAAAATCAAATTGGTTCAATTTGGTTTAAAACCTAGAATTAAACCGGTTCAACTTCAATTGAACCGGTTCTTCTTCTTCAACGATAAGGAGCGTGACGCCCACGCGCTCGGCGAGCTTGGCGAGCATCTCCCTGACCTCGGCGAGCTTGTTGTCGGCGTTGGTGTTGGGGTCGCTGACGGAGCGCTTGTCGTTCACGTGCCCGGAGCCTTATCGGCGACGATAAGGCGAGACCATGAAATTGACGAGCCTTTGCTCGGAATTGCCTCTCGGACTCGCCGCCTCTCGGAGACGGTGAAATCGGGATGACAGCAACGCCCTCTCGAAGAAGATGGTGGCGGTTGAGGTTTCAGGCGACGTCTTCTTCGCAGGCGACGTCTTCTTCGTCGATTCAGCCTCGTCAGAGCTTTGGCTAAGAAAGACCTCCTGCAACTTCTCTGATCACAACGCCGGAGTACCTCACCCATAAGCTTCCCTGGCCTGCAAGCCGAGCCCACCTCCGCCGTCGAGACCACCTGCGGCGAAGCTCGAGAGAAACCCAGATCTGGAAAAACCAGATCTGGTTCGAGTTCCAGCGGAAACAATCAAGGACCGAGGGAGTAAACATCCACCTCGACCTGGCTCGTGCTGTCGACGGCCCAACAAACGCCGATATGTTCTGTTCGAGTCTTCAAACACCAGAGTCATCACCGGAGCTCGCCGGAGAAGAAGCTGCGACAAGACATCCACCACAAAACCTGCCTTCTGACCAAACCCACCTCCTCCTCATGTCAAAATGGCTAAAATAAGCTAAGGATGGTCGCCGGAGAGCTTCACCGGAGACCGGCAGCACCTCTGGCGACCCAAAGAAGAAGAAGGAAAGAGAGAGTTATTATTATTATTATTATTATTATTATTATTATTATTATTATTAAAAACCGGTTCAATTCTGGTTTTTAAATCAAATTGAACCAATTTGATTTTGGTTTCTTAAACCAAGGGTATTTTAGACATTTTAGGGGTAGGTTGTCACAAAAACATTGTCAGGGTACTAAAAAAAAGAAGTTTATAGTTAAGGTATGAAAGTGTCATTTCATCATAGTTAGGTGTAACAAACTGTCATTATTCCTAATGTATATTCTAGATGATACAATGTGATTGCCTCTCTAATAGTCTCGTTTCGATATTTCATCATCATCTTCGTCACTTTGTTAGTTACCTTAACACTATCAACAATTTCTTCATTGGTCAAAAACTATTCAACAACATTTTCTTTTGGATAGTTGAGGACATTCGACATCCATTGCATGCGATAACTCTACTATTAGATCGAATTTTGAAGGCAATTCACAATTGTAATAGCGCAAAAATCCATAGTCCATACAGAAATTGCATCAAACGCATTTGTTTCCTCTACATTTGGTTCCTATGTTTGTAAGCCTCCACAAGACTTCTATGAAATCGATAACAATAGTATCTTAAAAGCTCGTATAATCCCCGCGTCGCAGACTCAGACTCGCTGGGTTGAGTGTTTGAAATTGTTTTGGTAGCAGAAAAATAGTTCAACATTTCACAATCTTCAACAATGTTTGGTTGAGCAAGGAAATTATTTAAGAATCAAAAGAATTAATAAAAAACTCATCAAAACCAAACACAAATAGAAAAGATGCATGAACATCAACCCACATCCAGAAAATTTAAACCAGACCATATCTATTGACAAATCTTTCAGCAGGAGTTCATCCATAACATCACATAGGAATAAGTGTGCCTGACATTATGTATTAAAGCTTAATCAAGTTGAGCCTCTTAATAAGAGGATAGTGAACTCAATGACTCATGCCACCCCTCAACGCAAGCACAAGATGAAGAACAGAGCCACCTTCAATGTTGTACTCCTTGGCTGTTTTGTCATCTCCAAGCTGCTTGCCCGCATAAATCAACCTGTAACAATGACAAACGGATACAGATTAGACACTCAAGTTCTTAGCATACATACACTCAATGAAGTATCATATATTACTACCCTAATCATGTACATCACTCATCATTGGATACAAGGTTTGCAAGACAGACTAATTCGAATGACGTGAAATTGTGCAAAACATCAAGACAACCAAACTTGGAAGATAATCTTAAAAGACCAATAGATATTTAGGAAGACGTGAACCACATGAAGCAATAATAACAATACAAAAATATAATCAAGGATGCCAAAAAACCAAATTGTAATTGAAGATTAACACCATTGAAGAATGGAATATAGAGCATCTGTAAGGCATATACACCATATAATAACTAAGAGTGATATCTATTCAAGGTGATGTTGAAGTTGAAAAAATTATCGTAAGTCAAATAGTATATGATAAACTAGATATAAGTACCTCTGTTGGACAGGGGGAATGCCTTCCTTCTCCTCGACTCTTTCCTTGATGCGATCGATGGTGTCAGTTGGTTCAATGTCGATTTCAATCTCCTTCCCGGTAAGAGTTTTCACCTTGATCATAGTTCCACCCCTGAGCCTCAAAACCAAGTGAAGAGTTGACTCCTTCTGAATGTTATAGTCAGCAAGAGTCCGGCCATCTTCCAGTTGCTTACCGGCAAAAATCAACCTCTGCTGATCAGGGGGAATACCCTCTTTGTCCTGCAAAACAAATATCCATTTTTTTAATTTAAACATGAAAGCCACAACACAGACAAGATTTGCCAGAGTTTGGATGATACCAGATTATCCTAAACCTATCTAGAGACATTACCAATTACAAGTGTCACTATTGCATATTTGCATGACACTTTACTACACATCACTGTCATAAAAAACTTAAACAACCATCACCACCAAAAATATGGAAACTTAAACCCCAGTAAGTTTTACAGTAAATTCCTAAATTCTGATTGGTACGTGTAACAATACTTGTCACAATCACAGTAGGCGAACATGTATGGAAGAGATAACAGATTAATTATGAATATATCCAACTTATATTGCTAAAATATCAAACTACAGGACATTATACACCAGAACATAAACCTAAGGTTCACAATCGATTACACCAACCATCCAAACAATCTGGCACACATAAACAACAATTTTAATCAACCAACATGTATTGTTGTAGTATACATAAATCACAAAGCCTACATCAATCAACAAAACAACCTAGCAAATCCAAAAATCATCAAACATAAACTATTGACCACGTCATGAAGTTGTGGCAAGCAACAAAGTATAAAATCCACAAATATTGGTTACATAACAGAAATCGGGCATTAAAACCCTAATATTTCGTCCATCCAAGCACACAAATTACCCACTGACTATAAAAATCTCTCCTTTCCCACAAAACAAACAAACCCACAACGAAAATCGAAGAATTAAGCGAAAACGAAGAAACGAACCTGAATCTTGGCTTTGACATTGTCGATGGTGTCACTGCTCTCGACTTCGAGTGTGATAGTCTTTCCGGTTAGGGTTTTCACGAAGATCTGCATGTTTCCCTCCTCTTTCTCAGGATCTCAAGTCGGCGGGTCTGCGAAGAAAAGAGGAATTGAGAATCTGTGCCTCTCTACTTTAATTTTCTTTCTTTTTAATTATATATATGTTGGATATGGAATTGGAAAGATATCATCAACTTTTTATTTTGTAGCTTTATTTTTTCTCGATTTGCTTTTAAAAATCCCAAGAGAAATATAAAATCAGTATAATTTGAATCAGGTACTGGTGATGTCAGGCCCAATTTCAATATGGGCTCCATATAGCAAAATCGGGCCCAATCAATATATGTTGCTTTAATTCTCCGTAATATTAAGTTACTTGCTTAATAATATTCACGTTCTCTCCTTAAAAATATAATAATGATTTATCATATGATACTAATAAGGTAAGTTCTTTTGGATAACGCACTTAGTTAGTGTACTTGACAATGATTATCCTTCAAATTTGGTTTACTGAACCGAACACCAAGAAACCGAACCGTGTCGATTTGGAACCATCGATTCCGATTCGGTTAATAGGTTAACCAATAATCATTTTTGAAGAAAAAAATTAAACTATAATAACCACAATTAAGCGGGGTGTTCAAATTTGGTTTATCGAACCGAACACCAACAAATCCTCCGTATGTGAGTAGCATGTTGTTGGTGCTTACAAAGTTGGGTCTTGGAGCTGATGTGCAAATATTGGCCCAATTTTAGGCCCAATACTCAACTAAAAGCCTAAAGCCCTTTAGGGCACCTAAAGCAAGAAAGAATGAGTCACAGCAAGATTGTTTGAAGCAAACAGTGAGGAGCAGAAACAAGGTGCCATCAAGCTTTTGGTGAAGAATGTTTGAGGTAATTGTTAAGTCTTGTGGTATTGGCAGAGAACTCATTTATATAGATTCATGATAGAATAAATCTTGGGTGATTGAGACAAATCTTGAAAGAGTGGGGTTGAACATAAGAGTTGGTTTTTAAGAAATTTTTAAGCATCTTGGTTATGACAAACTTGTGAATTGTGCAAGTTCTTGTTCGAGTGGATTTTTCAAAACCCGTGTGGATGTAGGCATAGTCGGACCACGTTAAAACCTTGTGAGTCTCTACTCTAGTATTTAGGTTTGGACCTTTGTATCTCTAACAATTGGCATATAAGCTCTTGTTGAGATTTCAGAGGTGATATTCAAATTTGAGGTGTTTGGATTAGTGTCTTGTGTGGTGCATAAGGTGTTCGACAAAATTTGTAAGAGTGTCTATATTGTGTAACAAGTGATTCAATGGAATGAATGATTTTTTCTATTGAAAGATACAAATGAAGAATTTGTTAATCTTACAAAATTTGCATGAGCGTCTATCATTCTTTGCCTTGAAAGAGATGTTGCTTTCTTGGTTGATGGTGAGATAACGGCCACGGGAGTGTGGTTGAAGTTAGAGGCAAACTTTATGAAGAAAACTCAAACTGATCGAATCTATTTGAAATCCAAATTATATACTTGTAAGATGGCGGAAGGTGTTTCAATCCGGGAACATATCGACAAGTTTGATAGATGCATATCGGACTTGAAAGGTATTGATGTGGAGGTCGAAGATGAAAATCAAGCCCTTTTACTGCTTCTTTCATTGCCGAAGTCTTACCAAAATATTGTTCAAACATTGTTTGCGAGAGATACTCTTACCATGAATGAGACTAGAACTTCACTTCAAACGACTATTCTTCAAAAGATTGCAACTAGTGGCGGTAGAAAGGGACAAGCACAAGAGAAAAGTCTAAAAAAAATTCTAGACCTCTCCAAGAAACAAGCAAAAAAGGCAAAAACCAAGGAAATCAAGAAAATGTTAATGTGTAATCGTGTACATTGCCATCAGAAATTTCGATAACTTTTGCAATGCTTATGCCTGTTACATTCAACTCAATTCAGTCTATTATATGCATTTGGTTGATTGAAATGCTCATTCAGTTCACTATTTTTATGAATTTTAGAATTATGGCTTAACCCAAAGATTAATTATAATTATGTTTGTGAAGACTGACACAAATCTGAGTTCCTAGGACATGTGATGTGAAGATTGTCAGATTTTTGGACCACAGATGTTCGTGGCAGCATGTTGCAAACACAAGACAGCTAAACCATATGCACATGGAAGAAAACAACCACCAAAACTTGTCCTAATCATTGAACCAAAGCTATTAATTTCTGGGAAATTAATGACAATCACAAAATGGGATCCAATGAAACCTCTGCATGTGATTAAGGAAGCTATTCATTTCCAATCTTCAACTGCTTCCAGTAAGTAATTGGAGACTGAGTCGAAAATATATATATATAATTGACTAAATATATGTACAATTCATAAGTCATTGAAAAATAAAATATAACGAGTGACTTATTTAAGCAACTGGTTAATCAAGTGAATTTGAGTTTAAATAACACGAGTTCGAGTCTTATTCGTGAGTATGCTTATGACAAGACATGACTCGTAAATCATCAGTAAATAAAGTAATAAACTATTTCCCAGTTAAGGGAGATGAGGCAATGATATGTTAGGTTTCTCAAAATTAATCATTGAAATAATCATGTGTTGAAGAATATATTCATGGGTTGTGTTGTATATGATTATACATGGCAAGGTGTGCACAGCTTTCATATTCTTCAGTTGATTGGCTGTTTATTTTTGTCCTTGTTAAGATTCCTTCTATATATTTTCCTTATCTCTTGCATACATTAATTAATTGATTAATTGATTGATTGATTTCATTTTGGCTTAAGCCAACTTATAGTAATGTGAATGAACAGCTTCTTCTTCAAAAGGATTTTCTGATTTACTCCATTAACTTTACAGCTTTCAAACATCATATCATCAAATCCAGATTACATGTGCTGGTTCAAATCATTTTTCTAGCATTTTGTTGGATTTTTAGATTTTTTTTATCACCAATTAAACATTATTATAATAGATATGAAGAGATTTGAAAAAGACTCTTGGTCATAAAATAATATTTACATCTCTTATTCTAACCATGATCTAATATTTTTGAGAGGTTTAAATTAATTTCAATATATAGTTGAAACCCAATTAAAAAAACTAATCGCTTGCCCCAAATCTCTAATTATACTTGTTTGTCACTCCTTTACCTACTATCTAGACGTCAGGCTTAATCCACAACTTGATCAATAATAATATTTTTTTTAATAATTACATATTACTATTATACCATAAAACTTTCTTTATTTTATACGCCCACCATACGGTTGGAACCCACAAACTTTGTTTTTAAAAAGTGTGTGCCTCAGACCGTTAGAGTGTCCTTTTGAAAACATCAAAATGATCAATGTTGTGTGAATAAATGCAAATAGGAGTATTAATATTTAATATTAGGGATAACTACATTTAGGCATATATCCAATCAAACATATTTTGCACATAAATACATTTAACATATTTTTATCAAGTCAGCTCACTTAAAATTTATATTTTTTAACTTTTGAACCTTGTTAGCGGTTTCGTCTTTAACCAGCTTGTATGACGGTAAAATTGATGAAAGAAGGTGAATTTGAGAAAACTACTATGATAATGTATTGATACAAAGAAGTGTGTATTTTAAGTTTGATGGTAAAATAATAAAAACATTGAATATACTTATTTACAAAACATATTCATTTAATTGAGTACACTTAATTGCAATTGTACCTTAGTAGTAGTAGACGCATATATTTATAAGTAAGCTAAGCATAGTAGGTAGAGAAGATGGGCGTGGCTTGAATAATGAACAGTGTCGCTGTCCACATTGGGTTTAGGTAAGAGCTAAGAGCTTGATCTTATCTAATTATTAAACTCATAAACTCTTACATAATCATAATTATGTTTTTAATTAAACTTTTATCTCTAAACAATCAATCTAATCATATATAGTCCCTTCTTCCTCCATTTTTAGGTTGGTGGCTATTTATTAATCTCAAAATAGTTATTTTTCATGTATTATTAAGAATCAATCCAATAATATCCTCATAAACCAAATGATATTTGACACATTTATTCGAGATCAAGATAATTTTCTTTAATTTTCAGAATTCAATCAAAAAATCAAGAGGCACCTAATAATGTTTGTCCTTTTTGTCTCTCCTTTCATTTTCTCACCAAACACATATGATCAGTCCAGCTTCACCCATTTTCCCACCGTTTCTCAGTAACCAAACAAAAAAATTCAGAAAATTAAAGATCAGTATGTAATAAAAAGAAAAATCTTCATAACTTCACTGTAAATCCTAAAAACCAAGTATATATACAAATAAACTACAACCTGATCTTTTTTTCCTCATCTTCTCTGCTTTCACAGTAACATCACTTTTCTTATATATATGTGTGTGTGTGAAATGACTAAATTGACCTCCGGCGCGGCGGCGGAAGCTTCTAGAAGATCTCGTCGACGTGGACGACCTCGTGGCCGAGGCGGAGGGCTTCTAGAAGGCGCTCGAAGACGATGACGTGGCAGGCGATCCGGAGCGCTCCCTTGTGGCCGTAGCCGTACTCCTGGGCCGACCGGTTCAGCAGCTTGACGAAGACCGGGTGGTTCAGGAGCTCCGCGCCCACCACGAACCGCTCCATCTCGTCGCCCACGTAGACCGGCACGTGCCCCTCCGGCACGGCGGCGGACCGGCGCGTCCTGGAGGCGCGTCCGCGGGAGCGCGTGGAGGAGGAGGCGGAGCGGAGGAGGCTGTACTGGGACGACGAGTCGGCGACTCGGGACAGGCGCCGAATCAGCTGCTTCATGGCACAGGTTAAATCTGGTGCGGGTTAGAGAGAGAAAGTGTGTGAGGTTGTGTTTATTAGAGAGTGGTGTTTGGGTGTGAGAAAATGAAGAAATATAAAGAAGAAGAAAAGGAATTAAATAATGGGGGAGAGACAGAGGGAGAGGTACATGTAAGGCGTACTTGGCAGGTACAGTTACTTTTTAACGTGTATAGATAAATAAATCATTTCGAGTTAAGTATTTATTTATTTTCCGTTTGGGAAGTTTAGGTTATTTATGATTCAGGTGTAGGTGTACCTAATAAATATTAATTTGTTACATCAACTTAAATAATTGGATTTGTACAAGGGGGTGAGCACGGATTTGGACTCGGATCAAACCAAATTCCCTGGTTTTCAATTTTTTGGAACCGGATTTGGAATCATTAGTAAATAGTCTGTTTGGTTTTGAATTGGTATTTTGGTTTGGTTTTTCAGTTCTACCCGTTAAAATCAGTTTTATCATCAATTTTTGTTAATTATATAGTTTATGATCCGAATGAGGCGATTTTGATCCATTTTTTTTTACAAATAAAGCTTTAAATTTGTAATTATTAAAATATCTAACAAATTTAAACGTTAAGACTTAATTATTACAGCTCAATCAAATTACAAAGTTTAAAAATAGAACACTGTGTATAGATACTTTAATCATTAAATTCAGTGAACCAGTTTCAGATTTCATAAAAATTTAAACAAATCACATATACTTTGGTAACTCAATTCATTAAACCGGTTTCGATTCTAATCGGTTACTCGATAATTCTTATTCTGAAAACTATATACGAAAAAAATCGTTTCTCGCGATTTAAAAATCATAACCAAACCACTAACTCATGATTCTCAATTCTTTAAACCTGTTTCCAATTAAGTATCTGATTCCATATTCAAAATATTCACCCTTAATTTGTACTCATTTTGTACATGTGGCCTGAACTATTCTCGTATCATGGCAATAATATTTATTTTAATACGATCTAAATATTTATTTTATAATATTGATTTATTTTTGATAATTTGATTTGGTGTTTAAATTTATTGTATGTTTTAAGTTATATGGGGTTACATAAAATAATGTATGTGACAAAGGTCATGGTGATTTGATAGGTGGGATTGGGGTGATTTACATTTTCTCCAATTTTGTGAGTACGTATAATTTGTTATCTTATTTCACCATTAATATTTTAAAATACTATATCATCATTAAAATTGGGATTTCTTTTTAAAATGATTGAAATCAAACTATAATAACTCGTTTTAAGAAAAACTATAATAACTGATCATATTGTTCATGTTAAATTAATATTTATCTTATTTTGCAAGTGGCTACATATATAGTAAGCGTCAAATTATAATTGGGTTTTGGCTTTCCATGTGAGATTAAAGTTGAAATGACCCTCCTAAACCTCATAAGCCATTTTAATATATGTTTATTTTATTTTTTTGAATAATTTTATTTTATTTCTTTAAGAAAAGCAATACTTTTGGGACAATGTTAACATAAAAAGAGTGATAAATTATCCAAACTTCTTATAAATTATATATGAAATTATGATAACTATATAAAGTTCACACAGAAAATGAGTACCATCTAAACAAAGAAACAGTATGTAAAATAACAATGTAAACCCAAAGTAGGCAATAATTTTTGTAAACATTACTTTTTATTAAGTGATTTGTTGTGTTTTCACGCGAAAAGCATGAAGCACTATTCTTGTTTCAAATAGAACAATTGTACGGATATCATATTTGTTCCGTTTTTCACGTATCATGAACAAAAGTACAATTTGAACAATTTTTAGTATAAAAATCGAGTTATAATTCTCTTATCGTAACATTTCTTTCTCGTATTTTTAATATTTGATTGTTTTCTCAGGACTGAAATTTTTATTAACAACGACTGATATCAAACTGAACCGTCTCAGCAAATAAGGACGAGACAAACTGATGCGGTGTGGTCGAATAAGTCGATATGCAGAAACTGAAACACCCAGAGTTATCGTGAAAGTGTCAGATTTGGACAAAACAATAGTGTTTTCGGGAAGAAATGACGATCTAAGTCAAACTCATTGCTAGGCCATAAGGTACGACGAAGTTTGGCTATCGAAGATCATCTAGAGAGTAAAAAACGCAGTTTCTTAAGTTTCGGGCAGCCTTTTCAATTTTAATAATTCGTTTCCTTATCCAATAAGTTTATAATTTCTTTTCTACAATTAGGGTTTGGCTAGGTTTTGGCTATTTAAGCACTTTTATACTTTTCTTGTTATTTAGTTTTTGAAGTTTAATAAAAAATCGAGATTTCCCTCAAATCTATCATCTTCGGTATTTGCAAGAATCAACGAAATCTTGATAAAGAGTTCTTCCTAGCCACGCACGTTGCATCAGTTGGTATCAGATTTTGGTTGATCCTGAGGTATACCGCCCCATAGACAACAACGAGCCGCAACCCAAGGTGTTGATGATGATCAAGCTGAGTTACGACGTGAAAACGCTGAATTTCGAAGTGAGAACGATGATTTGAGGCGACATATTGAATTATTAACCCAACGAATGGACGAATTGCATCGTCGTGATGATGATAATCTCACAGACGACAATCCTTTCATCGGGTTTCAGAATCGTTCACCCGAACGCCTTAACCATTGGAGGGAACAGGGTTTCAAGGTAGAAATTGCACAATTCGATGGCAGTCTTAAACCAGAGGAGTTCATAGATTGGCTATCACCCCCGATTTATGATGATTATGTTGAACCAGATGCGGATGCGGAAGCTGAAATTGTAGAAGCACAATTGAGTCAACATGAACAGAATATTCGAGAAAGAGATGCTTTGTTAGCAAGGGATGAAATTTTTTGCTGCGTCAAATACTTGTTCTTAGCTGATTCATACAAAAATGGTTACGAACAATTTTTGGAGGGCAACGAGAGCTTGTACGATGAAGGCAGTACTGAGAATTTTGAGTTGTAATTGGTGCAGCAACCAAGGTGGTTGTTGAAAATCTTGCAAGAGTAGCCGAAAATTATTGGGAGCACATGAAACCCGAGATGAAGTGCTACACATTTACGATCTAGCTTGCGACCAAGGTGTGAGTACTTGATACAACTGAAAATTCAGTAGAAAGTGCTATAAAGATATGGGATACCGGGGTGATTCTTCTTTGGAAGAGGATGTTGCGGGTCCAGATTCGAGGTCGAATCTTCTCCATCCATAAGAGAATGATGCGGTGTGGTCGAAGAAGTCGATATGCAGAAGCTGGAACACCCGGAGTTATCGTGAAAATGTCAGATTTGGACAAAAAAACTAGTGTTTTCGGGCAGAAACGACGATCTAAGTCAAATACATGGCATAGCCAAGATGTACGACAAAATTTGGCCATCAGAGATCATCTAGAGAGTCAAAATCGCAGTTTCTTAAGTTTCAGGCAGCTTTTTCAATTTTAATAATTTGTTTCATTTTCCAATAAGATTAGGATTTCCTTTTCTACAATTAGGGTTTGGCTAGGTTTTGGATATTTAAACACTCTTATACTTTTCTTGTTATTTAGGTTTTGAAGTTTAATAAAAAAATCGAGTTTTCCCTCAAATCTATCATCTTCGGTATTCGCAAGAATTAACGAAATCTTGATAAAGAGTTCTTCCTAACCACGTACGCTGCATCACAAACTCTCATTAACAGTTTTTTCTATTAGTAACGGCGCACATTTTGTGTCGTTACAAACTGCGACGGCGCACAAACAGACGTTTTACAATGTGCTGTTGCAAATGCGCCATTACACTTTGTAACGGCGCACACGTGCACTGTTACAAGTCTAATGGCGCACAATTACAAACTCTGTGAGCCGTTACAAGTTAACGTGGCCATCAATGTGGGGTACTGTGACGGTAAGTTTGTAACGGCGCACAAACCACGTGCGTTGTTACAACTCTAATGGTGCATAAACCACTTGCGTTGTTACAACTCTAACGACGCACAATCAATGTGCGTCGTTAAAACTGTAATGACGCACATACAGTGTGCTCCATTAGACTCGTGACGGCGCACGTGGTATGTGCGTCGTTAGAGTTGTGACGACGCACGTGGGTTGTTCTTTTTAAACCAATATTTACATTTCTAAAGTTATAATTTAATAAAATTCATAATTAAAATAAAGTGTTTGAATAAGATATTATTATTACATCGGGAAACTATGATGACGGGCCTGAACCTCTAAACATATTCTGGTCAAATGAAAACATATTCGGTTTAACCGACCGCAGTTGCTTATAGAAGTACTGCATCATATTCATGCTTTGTGAGCCTTGAGTTTCTGGTACAATATGGAAGTATGTAATCTTCTCGGCTTGAGTGGATATAACATCTCCTTGAGTATAGACCCGAGTCTCAAGCTTTGTGTTGTTACGTTTGTTAATGGCTTATTTTTTAGGCGACACGTAAGATATCGAGCATATGGTCAGGAAAGATGTCAAGCGTTTAGTCTCAACATCTTTCGTGACTTTTGTGGATCGCAACATTGGAAAGTTTCCTTAATTATGAGACATATTGAGATTAGAAAGATCCAGTTGTGTACAAGGCTTTTGGTAAGTATTGAGTGAATAATGATTCTGGAAAGATTCATGCCGTGATAGAGACTCTGAAAAGATATTGGCGTTAAGGATTTGGGAAACCTAAATCGGCTAGGATTATGGTAACCCTAATGCGTTCCAGAATTAGTTTTGCAGCTGCTATAAAAGTTTAGACTCCACCATTAGCAGCGAGCGACTCCTTATAGTTTCTTCGGTAAATACATAGAGCTCTTAGACGTGCAGGACTGGCGGGCTGAGAGGTTGTGTGTTCCCCGAAGGACAATTGTGTATCCCTACCAGAATCAGAAGATCAAGTGTGAGTGATCGAGGGTTTTATGTGAAGGCGTGATTGAAGGTTCACACACAAGAGCTTAACAGCGACTTGTAAACATCCGGGCAGTGCGAGGCTCATAGAGTGGAATCAAGTTGGAGGCTTAGATTCAGGGGGATCCCTTGAGATAGATTTGCACTAGGAAGAGTAGTATAAAATAGTAGTTTGTTTGATAATCACCGATACTTGTATGTTTTGACTGGTTCCATTATAGTGAAATCTTTCATCTTGCAAAATTCCCCCAGACGTAGGTGAGTTGCACCGAACTGGGTTAACAATCTTGTTTGTCGCTATTTGCTCTTTGCTCTTTACTCTTTATATTGTGTTTGTCCGAATCTGTTTGCTAACAAGTTGTTAAGAACATTGTAGTAACATTATTCTCGACATTGTTCTTGACATCTTGTCTAACCATCATAATCAGGATTTTACTCCGTCATCTGCACAACAACACCGGAACTTGAGTAGTCCAAACGTTTTCTCTGAACTAAAGCAAATTTGACAATCTCATAAAATGTGGTGTTACACTGCCCAATGAAAATTTTAACCAAAACCTGAAAACCAAAGTTATTTATAATTCTGTTGCAATTTTCCAAGACACTCTCAATTGAGTATCCAAACACTATGAGTTATATTACTGTTATATAGAATAATAATAGATTATCAACGAGTTTTGAATTATGTGCATGTACATCATACCATTTTATCAAAACAATGGCATATCTCTATATTTTACACTGTTGTCGCGCATCGTCATTTTCAAAATTATATAGCGATGTAGCAAGTATACTCATTGTTAAGTTAACAGCAACATTTTATTTTCTAGTGACATATCACACCATATTGTCTCCAACCATTCGCTTTTTTACTTCACTCACTGCCATTTTTTTCATTGGTAACGGCGTATGCAAATACGCCGTTACAGACCAAAAATACGCCGTACAAATTGCCGTTATACTATCATACACCGTTACAATTTGTAACGGCGTACAAATTGCCGTTATACCATAC
The DNA here is from genome assembly GCA_963920655.1 of Geranium rotundifolium. Lineage (NCBI taxonomy): Eukaryota > Viridiplantae > Streptophyta > Magnoliopsida > Geraniales > Geraniaceae > Geranium > Geranium rotundifolium. Next base: position 7,881,241 of record OY987313.1, read on the forward strand.
ACCGTTACAAAAGTGCCGTTACAATTAATAACGGCGTACACAGTACGCCGCTACACCAACACGTCGTCGTTTTGACGAGCCGTTAACGGCGTAACCATCGATGACGCCGTTAATTTTGTAACGGCGTATTATTTGAGAATACGATGTTACTAATTAGACGGTGCCGTTACAAAAAAATTATGGGGAAGATACGCCGTTACAAAAATTAGTAACGGCGTATCCTCCCTATACGCCGTTACTAATTTTTTGCCCGGGAGAATGAAAATTTTGGCGCGGAATTGAAATTTTCGCCAAATTTTCAATTCCCGCCCAATTTGTAACGGCGTATCTGACCAATACGACGTTACTATTCCAAACCCTAAATTAATATTTTATTCGGTTCGACCGATCGTGATTGATCGGGAGTGTTCCCGTGGTTTGATTTTTCTGAAATTTGAACTATATCACTTCAATGACATTTCCAACATGTTTAACGGTTTGGATTATTATACAAATATTGAATTGAACTAAACGTTCGATGAAGTTAGCGTTTAGGGTATAGTTTAAGGTTTACCATCCTAAACCCTAAACTCACGCTTTCACCGAAAGTGGTTGGTGTCAAAAATCGTGTTTTAATCCAACCGTACAGATTGAAGCGTAATAGTGTTTTTGTTCACAGGCCAAATTTCTAGTAAATTTTAAATATATATAAACCTCGATCTAAACCAATCACCCGTAAACACATCCGTAAGTAACGGTCGAACCTCCGAAAATGTCATTTCCGCCATGAAATTGTTACGTGGTTTTCAATTTTCATTAACGTATATGATTTTTAGGTAGTGTACAATGATTCATTTCAATTGGGTAGCCATTTAGTAGCCGAAATGGGAAATGAATACCGAAGTCAAGCGTGAAAGTCAACAATCTTGACTGGTCTGATGGTCAAGATTGTTGACCACTAGTAACGGCGTATGTATGTGTATACGCCGTTACTAATCCTAAGACTTGGAAATTTTTTTTCCAGGGGTTTGTTTTCATGGTAGTGGTTGTTTTTGTGGTTTTTTCTCCTAAATTTTGTTCTACAAAAAACCGAATTCACAACTTATTTAATTCTGAAAAATGAAGAATGCGTTGAAGTGTTTACGGAAATGAACAAATTTATTGATAGTCGGTTAAATGCTGTTAAATACATATTTGTCTAACTATCTGAGTTGGCCGAATCGTAATCTTCATGCCCTTCCATATTGTCTTCGTTCTCGTTGTCTTCGTCCTCGTTGTCTCCGTTCTCGTTGTCTTCGTTCTCTGAATCAGCTGTAGAGACAGGCCGTGGATTTTGGTGTAAGTATCTCAAGTCGATCCTTACACCACCCGGTCGCACCATGTCAATTCGATCTTCTTGGTACGGTTCATCTACTTCGAACTCTGGTTCTTCATCACATGCACGAGCAAAACTGCTCGGTTTGTAGTGACCTCTATGAGAGACAACGTTGACAACCTTCCACGAAGTCGCAAAGTTCACCACATCCGGGTCGTTGATGTAGTACACCTGTTTCGCCTGTATAGGAAGGCAAAACGGGTTTTGTTTATGACAATCCGTGGAAGTGTTAACGGAAATGAAGTCACTGTCGTCCTTCTTCACGGTTCGTTCGTACCACCAACACTTGAACAAAACGACTGGCATGCTTTCGGAATAGGTTAGGACAACGACGTCCATAAGAACACTGTAGTAACATATTCCGTTTGCTTCAATCATGACCCCTGAATTTTGATTTCTCCGGTCTTGATCGATTCGCAACGTTAAGAACTTCACACCATTCACAGTACACTGTGAATAAATCGCCGAAGAACGAGGACCTGCAGATAGTAGTATCAACTCTCGTTGTTCCCTTCGACCGGCAATTTGCATATTAAATTCTAATATTAGTTGCAGTAATTAAGCTGTATGAATTGTACCATAAGAGATATATTGTACTTACAACTTTTCCCCACTCAAAAATGAATGACATAACTCGGTCCTTTAGAGATTTTCTAGGGAATCTTTGAACGAATCCTGCTCGATGTGATTCTACATACTTATCTACTTCGTCACAATTCTCAACAACAGTCTAATTCGCCCAGAACATCTCGGATATGCTCAATTTCTCGTTTCGCACCATGCTTTTTACTTGTACATGTGGGGAAACAACTGATAAGTGGAAACCTAGAGCTGGACTAACAAATGTTTCCCTGGCTGAAGTGGCGCGGTTTAGGTACATCTGAGTGAAGGTGACAGACTCGTGCATCAAGTACTGTTGGGCTATACAACCTTCTGGATATCGAGGGTTTCGCGCACTTTTCTTGTACACGCCAAGTTGCCTACATTCAAAATATGAATGTTAATGTGATATTCGATTATACATTTCAATGGTAATTGGAAATGAAATTACTGAAGAGAAGGATCATACCGTTCAATTGGAAACATCCAAGAGAAATGAACTAGGCCGGTCCGCATAACTTGATCCGGTAGGTGTAGTAGCAGGTGAACTATAATGGTACAGAATGATGGAGGGAAGATAGTTTCCAACTTACAGACTAAAACCACCATATCTTCGTGCAGTTTTTTTAGTGTTTTCTTCGTCGGCTCCCTCGAGCACAACACCTGGAACACCCTGCCGAGGTCTGCTAATGCTTCTGCCACATGAGTCGGAACGTACTTCCGAATGACAAGGGGGAAGATGCGTTGGATAAGCACGTGACAATCGTGGGTCTTAAGTTCGAGAAACTTTTTCTCATCAGGATTGACCTTGATCTTCAAACTTCCCGCATATCCGGAGGGGAACTTCACTGCTCGGATATGCTCAAGTATGGCCTTCCGGTGTACACCTTTGACCCCATAAGGCGCATCAAGGAGCTCCCCGTCCTGGCCCACCCATTGGTCTTGGCGCACATTCTGTTCCTCGTACGTTCTCCTCGCTTTCAAATCATCTTTAGTCTTCCCCGCTAGTCCGAGAACTGTACCTATGACGTTGTCGCACACATTCTTCTCTATATGCATTAAATCCAACGCATGTCTCACTCTGTGAGTTTTCCAATAGGGCAGCTAGCAGAAAATGCTTTCATGAGACCAACAGATAGCTAAACCAGTTCGTTTATTGTGCTTCGGGTGTAGACTAGGCTCGAGATAAGTATGACGCCTAATAGCCTTCAGTATGGCAGTCCCTGAATACCGCTTAGGCCTTCTACGAGTCTCGATCTGCCCGTTAAATGCCTCCGGAACAAAGCGCAGTGTGTGCTTCGGAGGTAACCACCTACGCGCACCTTGGTAAGATATTCTTGAGTTACAGCATGAAGAGTCGATGTTGTCCAAACATAAGGGACATGCCTTATAGCCTTTAGTGGTCATGCCACCCAACATTCCCAAACCCGGAAAGTCACTGATTGTCCACATCACAGCAGCACACATTATGAAGGGCTCTTTCTTGGAAGCATCCCACGTGACAACTCCGTTCGTCCACAATTGTTTCAATTCATCAATCAATGGACGCATAAAGTTATTCAAACATTTACCAGGTGATTTTGGACCTGATACTAACATGGTGAGGATGTTATACTCCTTCCGCATAGCCATCGAGGGCGGAAAATTCAACGGGACAACAACTACAGGCCACAAACTGTAACTCGCAGCATTAGGCCCAAATGGAGAAAACCCGTCGGATGACAAGGCCAGCCGCACGTTTCAGACTTCTTCCGAAAACTGAGGATATTTCTTGTCAAACTGAATCCAATCAGCACCGTCCGATGGATGTACTAATACGTCATCGTCCTCATTCTCCTGCTCACCGTGCAATCGCATCCACTCAGCCGTCTCTTCCACAAGATATAACCGTTGAAGTCGAGGAGTCAATGGGAAGTACCACAACGTCTTCTTCGGAACTAATTTTTTCCCTTCCATAGTAAACCGTGGTTCTTTACAAACTCCACATTTTTCCAGAGCAGAGAACTCTTTGTAATACAAAGTGCATCCGTACAAATATGCGTCGTATTTCACGTGTGACATTTCGATGGCCTTCATTATCTTTTTCCCAGCTGCGTAGCTAGATGGAAACGAATTAGGTTGTGGTAACATACGACATTGCTCTTTCGCGACCTGGGTAAAAGCCGCGTCTGACATCCCGGTGCTCTGTTTGATACACAACATCCTTAACATCGCTTCCAAAGAAGTATCCTCACTAGTGACAGCGCTTGTGGTTTTGTACAACGGTTGTTGTGAATCCGTCACCAACCGGTTGTACGCCGTCATCTTCGCTTTAGCAAGTCCGGCCTCGACTTCGGTCACCGAACTTATCTCCAATTGTGGGTCCTCGTCCTCGTACTCATTCTCGTCGTTCTCGCCTTCATCTTCGCCAACCCTTACATCTCTACATGGATCTACATCATTCACGAACTGATGCACCGGATCGACGTACTCTGGAGTGTGCGCCGACGTGGAACAAGGGGGATTATGCGAACTTGACGGGAAACTCATATCAATATTTTGGCTCGAACTAGGCCGACTCGAACTAGGCCCTCTAGTTTTGCCGTGATGGATCCACACATTGTACGATGTAAGGAAACCTTTCTTCAATACATGATCGCAAATGGTGTTCATATCGTGCCAAGAATAATTACAACATCTAGTGCACGGACACTTGAAAAGTCCCACGCCATCTGTTTGCGCGTTTCGTCTCGCAAATTTGACGAAACTGCTTAATTCGTTCATCCACTCCTCACTCATCTTACGGGATGTTATCCACCCACGATCCATTATATATATTATACAAATAACTACGGTTAATAATCAATTAGAATTGACTATATTTATCAACTATAACAACAATTAAATTATTAAATTATTATCATTATAACAACAAAATTAATGGAATAATCTACGTGCATTTAACTTAAATTAATAAAATACATTACATAATACATTATTAATAAAAAAAATGTACGTACCTGCTAATATGGAGAATGATGATATGAACCGTAGTATTTTAAGAGAGAGTTGTCGAAAAATGGAGATGATATTACGGAAATGCCCTTGTCGGGAAATATAAAGTAGGAGAGAATTGAGAGAAAAATGTGGGGAGAATGAGAGAAGGTTCTGTGAAGATTTATACATTGATTTTGTAACGGCGTATTCAGGTAAATACGCCGTTACTAATTAACGGTAACACAACGACAGAACGGTAACATAACGGGAAGATCTTGTAACGGCGTATTTACTTACATACACCGTTACTAAATAGAAAAAGTAACTGCGTACGCAATAAAATACGCCGTTACAGTTAGTAACGGCGTATACTATTGCGTACACCGTTACTAATAATTTTGTAACGGCGTATGCTTCATGTATACGCCGTTACTAAAGAAAAATCTGATAGTGACTATCCCAAACTTTGAAAATGTTATTCTCTACTATTTTGACTCGCAAAGGTTAAAATCATAACTTTTTATGTGAAAAAACTAAAACGCTCTATCAAATATGTTTCTCTTCTTCTTTGCTATCTATAGATGCCAAAAAATATATACAAGTGTCTTATGAGACTGAAAAATACTCACAAATCTTCGTAATTGGACTATATATAAAATATTCGTTGACTACAACCGGTGCCAGAAACACTACAAAATGAGGTAAGGGTATGTAAGAGCGCGATGTTCGAGAGGTTTCCCAGTGCTCCGCTCTTCATGAATTGATCAAAATCAAGAAATCGCGCGAGATACGTCCATTAACATGTAAAAAACTATGATTAATTTTTGATGAACTATTTATATATGTGATGCGAGTTTTGACGACTCAGTACATTCAATTAAGTATCAATTAAAATTCACTTATTTTAGAATTTCAAAATATAAACTTTATGCATTTTGTTTTGTTAAATTTACCCTCAGTGTTTAGATGTTTTATTCCTTCAAATTTGAGCAAAAGTCAAATTTATATGTAAGTTTAGTTAGTTGTTCAAATAAGTATGTATTATACTTCGGGTTGTGTGCGGAGGGCATATATAACATTATGAAATATCAAATAAAAACAAACTTAATTCATGGTTTTGATTTCAAAAATGTATAAAATGGTTTATCCACCTAAACTTACCATGCATGAATACAACTTCAAGACAAAACGAGGAATTTAAAATACAAGTATCTGAATTGTAAAGAAAGATAATTCATAAACAAACTTTAGTCTTAAAATGTAGTGCAGTACACATATATATAGGAGTCCTAAAAGACTATTAAATCAAGTTGGACCCTCGTAGTATTTAAGACTATTTTAATATGCTTAATATAACTACTGGTGTTATCAAATTAATTGAATAGAGATTAAGTCAATATGAAGGTGCAATTATGCTCCTAATTAAGAATATATCATATTAAAAATACTCTAAACTTGGCCTAATTTTCCTTTTTTATTATTCATTACGCTCATTAATTAATTAATTAACTTGGACTGTTGCTTAGGAGCAAGACAAGTCAAAGAGACACCTCGACCTGCAACACTGCTAATCGATTTGTGCCCAGAAACATTGTAGTTTCTCCACAATTTCACCATTGTCTTTTTATGTTTTAATCTCTGTTATTTTCCTATTTACTTTCAAAATATTTAAAATTAAGTAAAAAAATAGTAGGGCCCACCCGGAAAAGCTGCCGTACTAAGATGAGTCAATGTTTCGTCATTTTTCAATCATAATTTAAATTAAATAAATAAATATTTTAAGGAAGGTGACGTGGCGACGCTTGGTGTGCTTACAATTATAAATGTGGTATAAAAAGCAAAGCACTAATATGTTGATATAATTTTTTTAGAATTAATACAAAATTAGTCGGCGAAAATAAAATAAATAATTAAAAATAGTCAAAAATTAATCAAATCAGTAGAAGATTTTTACAATCAATTATGCTTTGCTTGAGCAGGATGTGTATAATAATAATTTTTATTGAGAATTAAATTAGGTAATTATTTTCAACTAAAAATGATTGAAGAATATGCTTTATCTAGAACTTTGCATCATCATATCATGTGTTCCACCTCGGACCCGTTACTTTCCAACCGCACGCCGTTTGATATTTTTGTTCTTTTTTTCTTTTCTTTTTCTAAAATTATTTACAATTATAGCACCGTGTGTGTCCCACCTTTGGTGTCATACGCGTGGCTCCACGTGTATAATTTTTGCTGAATAGTCTATAATGAAAAAAATATGTGAAAATATCCATTTCAAATTCTAATATTTGATTAAGGCCTTGTTAACTTTATCTTACTGCCCTAAATTTTACCATGATTTTATATTACTACACCGAATCACCAATAGTAAAAACAAGACTAACTCGTGTCACCAATTGTTCACGTCTCTTCCACTCATATATGTGCAAAATTATATACTTTAATTGAATTGTAATAGTTTAATCGAGTGTTTATGTATAAAATGTAAATTTTATCGTGACTAGTTCATATATATTATGTTCATTCGATTTTAAAATATAAGAATTCATGAATCACGGTTCATAACAAATTAAAATGAATCAAAAAGAAAATTGACCGGCATATTAAAAATTGAACTGAACTAAAGTTTACTCGGTTATTTTGATTTTGATTTTCTTCAAACTAAATGATCAACTCGGAGGGGTATATATGTCATAACCCGTGCTATGCATCTCTTATATTGGGCTTTAGGCCCATATGTTTAATTTGAACCCTACAAGCTACAACAGCCCAATGTAATGTAGCAGAGCACAAATGTGTCTCTGCCAATTCATATGGTTGAGAGCGAAAGCAGGAGACAAATTTGCATTTGGTTGTTAGAAAATGAGAGAAAATAGTAAAAATCCACTCTCGTTTGGCCTATTTAATTGTATGTTATTTTGAAGAAATACTCAAATCATTTTTGTTAGCTTATCATTGTGATCTCAAACAATAAGGTATAATTTTTTAGTACATTAATTGATTTGAATTGAATTAAGCATAGATTAGCTACTGATTCACTCAATAATGACGTTGTATTGTGATCGTGGGATGATACATCATTTCTATTGATTTCTTTTTGTGGTTCGACATTTTGGATTGAGTTGTTATTTTTTTATTCGGTCTTTTCGTGTAAAACAGAACTTCTACACATAAATCCTACAATTTTTATTTAATACGAGACTCTTATATTTGTGTGTCATAGTTCATAATGAAGAATTTTAAACTTTTTTTTTTATCTGACATGAATCTCTTATACTTCAAACATTATTATTGGCAGGAAAACGTGTTACTTGTTTCAAAAAAGATGGCTCGGGGAAGAGACAGTGCACTGGTGGCTCTAATGCTTATTGGACTATTGCTTCTCCATTCTGAGGTGGCTCATGCAGCCAGCTTCACAGTAGGGGATGCTGCTGGTTGGTCTCCGGACGCAGGCAAATGGGCAGAAGGTAAGAAGTTTGCTCCAGGAGACACTCTCGTGTTCAACTATGATCCGACACAGCACGATGTCGTGAAGGTGGATAAGGCAGGATTCACATCATGCACTCCAGGGAACGGCCAAAAATTTCAAACAGGGAAAGATGAGATAGTGCTTGACAAGGGTTGCAACTTCTTCATATGCAGCATGCCAGGATGTTGTGAGGGAGGCATGAAAATTGATTGTCAAGCAAAACCCTAAATAAATAATAGGACTACCATACCAAGTATATAAGTAAAGATGACGATCGTCATCACCACAACGACTACAATAAGTTTTGTGATGTAACAAGGATTAAAGATTGAATAAAATGTATTTTTTTTGGATTGTGTAATGTAGCCTGACATTTTTAATAATTATTTTTTACAATTCTTAATATTATGGATAATTTCATCATTTTTATACAAATACGCATATTTTGCACACACAAAATCAAAGTTTAGAATCCGTTTTTGCCATTAATAAAATACACATCACCATCTTGCAAAAGTGTGATAATACATATCATTTTTTTTGCCATCTTCCTGTATTTATATATGCTGAAATAATATTATGAGTGTAACAGAAACTTAAAATATTTTATTTGATCGAAGTTGGGACGAGATCACAAAACATACATTGTTGCCGATTGAGGCATGCCCAGTAGCCTTAATCTTATTAGAGTGGAGATGAGATTACAAAACCTGCTTCATTGTCATCTCTATATTTTTAAACACGAGACTCTATCTTATGCACGCAGAATAGATGGATGTAGCTGACTCTTGAGGTGAGATCGAAACAGATTGAACTTTAGGTTCATATATATACTATGTTAAAATTCGACTTCTTTGAATAGAAAGTTCATGACTTTGAAAGTAGAAATTATAGACCGTATACTTAAGGGATAATTACACTTTCCCCATGCTAAAATGACCGATTTTACATTTTACTACAGCTAAAAAAAAAGTTTACATTTTACAACAGCTAATTGCGTATTTTTTACACTTTACACTAACGGTGTTAGATTTTGGATGGAAAATTTTCATATTGTATGAAAAGTCGAAATTGCCCTCAATTATTCATCAAAATTTCAAATTGATGCCATTATTTATCAAATTATAATATTTATTAATAATATATAATTTATATTTATTAATAAAAAATAATTTATTATTATTATTATTAATTATAATTATTTAATAAAAATAAAAGTAAATCATTTTTTCAATCATAAATTATCAATAATTAAAATTAAAAGTAAATTAATTATTAATAATTAAAATAATATCAATTAATAGTAATAATAATACTAATTATAAATAATAATAATAATAATTAATAATATATTGAAACTTTCAAAATAACATCTCTCGTACGAGTTTTGTTTCGGGCTCATATATTATATGAGTGAGTTATGTCATTCGAAAGTTTCACCATATTATTAATAATTAAATATATTATTAAGAATTAATATTTTTTAATTATTAAATATCAAAATAATATTAAGTATTAATAAATAAATTTTTCATTAAAGTTGTTGATCTTTCGATTCTCTTCGATTTGATACACTATGAGCCTGAAATGGAGTCGTATGAGAGAGTCATGTAATTCGAAAGTTTCAATATATTATTCATAAATACTATTATTCTAATTATTAATTAATATTATTTGAATTATTAACAATTAAACCGGGTCTGACCGGATTTGAGTGGAGGTTGATCTTAGTTAGGAAAAAAAAACCTAAGGGTATTTTGGTCTTTTTATTATAAAATGAAAATTTTCATCCAAAATCTAACATCGTTAGGGTAAAGTGTAAAAAAACGCAATTAGCGATAGTAAAATGTAAACATTTTTTTCAGTTGTAGTAAAACGTAAAAGTGATCATTTTAGCAGAGGCAAAGTGTAATTATCCTTATACTTAATAGCTAGACACGATTTCAAGAGAGTGGGGACTGTTTTTGTAAAATTTATACGTAGAACTTATGAAACATATTTATTAAGTATTCTCTTTAAATAATCATTCAATACCTAATAAGCCAAACACTGGTGGGGCGCAGAAGGTATTTTTTTTCCAGATTAATCAAAAAATTAGTCGGATTGAAATATTAATTAAGATTAACTGAAAATTAACTGAGGATTAATCAGGACAGCAGGAGATATTTAGAACACTATCATTCGTATTCAATTTTACTAGGATCCTCTTATGGCTTTGGGCTCAACTGTTTAATTTGAATCATCAAACTCAGCCCAACATATATAACATCACTTTACAAATAAACCTACGCTTATTTGATTTCGATGTCAAACTCAGTTGGTAAATATTCTCTTTTATGTCAAAGAGGTGTAAACGAGTCGAATCGAATTTTAATTTAGCAGGGCTCAAACAAGTTTGTGCAACTAAACTCAAGTTTAGCTCGAAAAAATTTATATAAGTTCGAGCTCTGCTCAGTTTGATTCTCTTATTTTCCAATATAAATATTCATTAAAAATAAAATATATTTTATTAAATACTAAACAAGCCAGCTCGAGATTAACTCATCTAATTCATTATAAATATTCACTAAAATTTTGAAAATATATTATTTAAAATATGTAATAATTAAATAATAAACGAGCCGGCTCGCGAGACTATCGACACTTAAAAGGTCATGCTCGAGCTCGGCTCATTTGTTAAAGGAGTTGAATCTTGAGCTCGAATTTAACTCGTGCTCGATTATAATGAGTCCAGACCAAATATTTAATGAGCCTAATTTAAACGACTCGTTAAAAGCTCTGCTCGTTTATAACCTTAATTACATTAGCAAAATGGGCATGGACTAGTCACAATTGATGCCTCTCACTGATCCATTACCGAACCGAGTCCTTTTGTGGGCCCGTAATTATTTCTGGCCCAAACAGAAATAATTAAAACTGGCCGTGTTTTGGTACGTTTAGTAGTTAACAGTCAATGGAGGCAATCAATTTTTGAATCATTCTCATTCAAACTATATAATACTATTTTAATAGACACTTTCAATTAAAATTATATGATAGAGGTCACTAACACTATGATAACACGGCCTACATGTCAACTTAATACGCATTAAATCATTTGACTTTTGGACAACCCAAACTTGAAACAAATTTCCATTAACATGTGGTCAAACCAATCAAACCCTTAATCCAAATCCCAATCTCTTCTTATTTTCAAATTACCATTTGATTTTTTGGGTCCAAAATTTAACAATTTTTTGTTGAGAAGGAGATATAAAAATGAGACATTTTATAGCCAAGTGCACCAGACCAAACACTATTAGTATATTATCATACTAAATCTTACTTTTGTCTTTATCAACTCACCAAAAATTTATATTTTATTCAAAATTCTTCAAAAACAGTAATTTTATCATTACAAACTTGTACAACAACCTGATTTGACGAGGTTTTATAGGGAGAAGACAAATTTCAGGAGCTCGAAAGACTATTATGAATGTGTATTAATATACAAAAATATAAATTTTGGGTGAGATGACAAAATAAATAAATGTTAAATGTATGAATATAAAAAAAACGTTTAATTCAACGTAAGATGTATGTATATACAATTCTCTCTAATTAAATACTTAACTTGAAGTAACTGCAGTTACAATTAGGGTTGTCCATCGAGTTAGGCTAGGAAGACTCGGCTCGGGTCGTACCCGACTCGGTTTGAGCTGGGTACTAGAACCCAGACCCGATACTCGACTCGGTTGAGTAGTCGGGTAGTCGGATTCGGGTAGACTCGGGTGTTGGGTGAGTCGGGTATACCCAACAAACCCGATGAATGAGTTTTATCCCCGAATTGTAAATTGAAATCTAAACCCTAACCCCGATTTGATTTTGAAATTCAAATCCCTACATTTGAAATTGAAATCAGAAATTCTAATTCCTAATTTTTAAATCCAAATCAGCAAAACGCTAACCCCCAATTTCAAATTGAAATCAAAATTCCCAAAATTGAAATTTAAATAAGAAAGCCTTAACATAAATCCCCAATTGAAATCAGCAACCCTAATCCCCAATTTTTAAATCCAAATCAGCAAAACCCTAACCCCCAATTCCAAATTGAAATCGAAATCCCCAAAATTGAAATTTAAATCCGAAACCCCCAATTTCAATTTGAAATCGAAATCCTCAATTTCAAAATACAAATCGCAAAACCCTAAGCCCCAATTGAAGATGAACACCAAAAAAACCCAAGCCCGAACACAGAATTTCATATGCAAACCCAAAAATTGACATGCAAACACACAAACAAACATGAAACATTTGAAATTCTTACCATCACCGGATTTGCAGACATCATCGGCGATTGATTGTGAAGCTTCAACGTCAAGCCCACCAATCTCCACTCCACCGTCGAATCGATCCGTTGGAGAATCCTCTCTCCACCATCGATGATTTATAGTGGAAAAAAGAGTTCTCCAAAGGATCGATTCGAATGGTAACTAGCTACCAAATCGATCCGTTGTGATGTGTGTGTGTGTGTGTGTGTGAGAGAGAGAGAGAGAGAGAGAGAGAGAGAGAGAGAGAGAGAGAGAGAGAGAGAGAGAGAGAGAGACGAGAATCGTGGGAGGAGGACAGAGGCGATGGAAGGACAACGACGTAGGGTTTCAGACAGAGAGAAAGGAGAGGCGAGAAGAAATGAGTTGTCCATCTTCCTTTTGTTGGTTCCGAGTGTGAGTCGAGCGTGAGCGTTTGTGGAGGAGGTCGTGCCACGTGCGTCAAAATCGAAAGCTGAGATGGGTTCGTCAAACTGGATCAACGGACGAGAGCTTGCCACGTCGCCAAGTCGTTACACTGAAGGGGAAGAGAGTTTATAAGCTTATTCTCTACTGGATTGGGCATTTGAAGATAGTGGATTGAGTTTCTCCATATTGGCTGTCTGTCTCTGTTGTTGGGCTGGCGACTGTTGAGTTATGTTATGTGGGTAGAGTTGGGGATAATAAATCTTAACATATTTATATGTATTGTCGAGTACTTAACATTTATATATATATATATATATAGGGAAGCATTCGGCTGAGAACTAATTGTGGTGTGAGAACATGAGAACTACTGACAATCACTTATTCTCATTGGACATTCATTTATTTTTAATGGCCAAAGTCTTTATGTTGGACATTCACTTTCATTGAATATCACTATTTTCATTGGACACTCACTTATTTCCATTGGACATTCACTTATTTTCAATGACCAAAGTTAGTTCTGATGTTCTAACAAAAGAGTATGGTTCTCACCTGATTGGTCCCCTATATATATATATATTGTCGGGTACTTGACGGGTATGACAAATCGACCCACTACTTGACTTGGTTAGTTTATCGGGTCAGTTGGGTACCGAATTAATCAGACTTGGACCCACTACTTGACTTGGTTAGTTTATCAGGTCAGTTGGGTACCGAATTAATCAGACTTGGTGTTGGTAAAATCGCCGAATAAGTCGGGTTTTCAAGTAAAATGGACATCCAATAGTTGCAATCCATGATGGGGAAGTGCATGGTGCAATTTGATACACCTAAAATATTCATAAATAGCTAGTGGTGAGTACAAGTATTCATATAATTATGCATAGGATCCATCCAATCAAATCATAAGGGCTTTAGATGTTTTATTAATGTCACTAGGCAAGTTTAGTCATTAATGCCTTATCTTAATTTGTTAGGGCAATGAGTGTAAGGATTAAGGAATCTGTATCAAGTAGTGTAATTAAGAATATGAACTTGATTGGTCCATAATGCTAACAATAATAACGGCAATAATCAGCGCATTTGACTAATGATATTAGTGGGAGACACTTACGGAAGATTAGCTGGAGAACGAGAACCCACTTGTAATTTATGCCCAAACTCCAATAATTAATCTTAAACAACGTTAATTTATTTGTGTTTTGCTCAGAACAAGAATAAATAATAATTGGCCCTGATACAAAATATAAGTGAATTTAATTTAAACTATGTATATGAATTGAGATAAACGGTCATGATGATAACAATATCGTCTTCGATAAAATCTCTAATTTCACATCTCATATCATTCATTTCTATGGTAAATTAAGTGGTTGAATTTTCTTACATCTAAAAACTTGATTGTAAGTTGATGTTGCATTCTTTCTAGGAAACACTTAAAAGTTTGAGAGTTAAAGTTTTGGCATATATATTTGTGCTCGTTTTAATGTTCACATATGAGTGTGGGTGACCCACGGGTCTCACTTCCTCACCCACGACCCACCCGTTTTGCAATAAGTGGAGTGATCGTTCACATGCAAGTTGATTGATATGCGAGTGACAGACCGAATAATTTTGCGGGCAAGTCAGACAAAATCAACACCTCCCTTGTCGAGGGGGTGGTGTGAAGGCAAGATTGAGACAACACGCAGGTTGACTTGACTCGTACAGGGTAGAGCTGTCCAAATATCATCCCTACCATGTACTAAAATTCATTAATTGCACAAGCTTGCATCATTCTTCATGTCACCGACACTCAAAGCCTAACACAACCATTTTCTTCACAAAAAATGGTGTATATATGTAATGCCTAAAGGTCTTTAAAATACAATTATATTGACTAAAGAAGAATCAAAGTTTAATAATAAATTTAAAAAAAGGCGATTGTTAATTTCTTGAACGATATTATCAGCGGCTTTGGTGGACCCTTATAAAAATGGTGGCTACAGATAAACATATTAAATATTGAATTCACATTATTTTAGTCTCTCTATCCGCATTTATTTATTAAAACTCTGCTTTAAACTTAATGGGTGAGTTGAATCAGAGAACCATCTCTCTCTCTGGTTCTTGAGAAGCTCTTCATATCTAGCTACAGCTACATCTATAGTTATATCTGCATATTGAATCGAAATTAAGGCGTTTTTGATGTTGGGGTCATCAAGAGCAGAGCTAGTTTGGGTGGTTTTGGCTTGTTTCTTCTCTGCTCATCATGTAGCTCAAGCACAAAACCAGACTCAACCTACTCTAATAGCTTCTGAAGGTTCTTTATCTCTCTCTCTCTCTCTCTCTGTCTCTGAGCATTTTATTTTCATCTTTTTTCTTTACTTGTCTTGAATCAATCTATGAGTTTCGTTAAAACGACAACGTATTCATATTCATTCAAGTCCATAATGAATCAAATTTTTTGTTTAAGCATAGTTATTATGGTTTGACGTGTTTCTGCAAAATCATTAAATTTGAATAAAAATTGGTTTCAGCGGCGATTTTGAACTCGGTGTTTCAAGGATGGGGCGTGGAAGCTGATTCAACACAATGGAACATAAGCGGAGAGGCATGCTCTGGAAAAGCCATAGACTCAACCAGCTTCGACGACCCCACTTACAACCCCTTCATCAAATGCGACTGCACCTTCAACAATGGAACCACTTGCCGCATCATTCAGATGTAAGCTCTCGTCTTTGACAATCCATCACTGGGTTTATTGGGAATTTGTTTGATTTTTGAGTTGCCTTCCACGTGTTCGACGAAATGCCTCACTGAACCGAAGAAACTTGCACTGACTGATGTGTTCGGTTTTGTGCGAACCCATGTTTTTTATTTGTGATTTCTGTGCAAGAGACTCTATTTTTGGATCAGGGTTTTATTTGGTTGGTGCCCATTATGAGATGCACTGCGTTTGTTCGATGTGATGCCTCTCTGGGATTTTACATTGATGTTAAGTAGCTGAATTTGTGGAGCTGGTTGGTTGGTTGGTTAGGAATTGGACTCATTCTTGCCATCAGAATTTGTGTCGATTGCGAAATGTGAAATAAATCTGGTTGTGTTGGGTTACTACTTACTACTCACTAGCTTATGTAGCAAAGTCCGAAACTTTGGTGTGATATCTTTAATTTTTTATTGGAATTTTCTTTACAAGAGAGTTTATTCATTGATGTAATGCCTCATTCGGATTTTACATTGATATTAAGTAGTTCTACTTGACTTCATTTCTTCACCCTGTATGGAGCTGGTTGGTTGTTAGGAATTGGACTCATTATTGCCATCTGAATTTGTGCTGAATGCGAAACGTCAAACAATTCTGGTTGTAGCTTATGTATCAAAGTTCAAAACCTTAATGTTTGGTGTAATATCTTTGATTTTTTATTGGGATTTTTCTTTACAGGAGAGTTTATGCATTGGATGCAGTTGGTGGAATCCCAGAAGATCTATACTCTCTAACCTACCTGGTCAACCTGTATGGTTATTTTTTGTTTTCTAATTTATACATGGTTGTTTTTTTATATAAATAATATCAATATTCTGATGCATGGTAAATGTGGTTTGAAAGCTTGTTCGCCATTTCTGTTTAATGATAAAGAGTTTCCTCCATTCTTGTAGGAATCTCGGCCAAAATTACTTGACGGGTCCTTTGTCTCCATCCATAGGCAATCTGACCCGCATGCAATACCTGTAAGCGCTTCTACGTCTACTTTTAAACTCAAACACCAAGCATATAAATTTTATGGTTTTCTAATGTTAAACTATATTTTTATAGGAGCCTTGGCATCAATGCACTATCAGGGGAACTCCCAAAGGAACTTGGAAATCTTACTGAATTAATAGTACTGTGAGTATACATAAAAACTTCTATAACATGATTCAGCACACTTGGCTCATTAATTTATGTGTATAATTTGTAGAGCCTTCGGATCAAACAACTTCTCTGGCCCTTTGCCTTCTGAGCTTGGGAATCTAGCAAAGTTACAACAACTGTAAGCTTTCATACATTATAGTCTATTCACTCTAATCCATTCTAATTTCTATGGGGAAGTTCTTGTTGAGTAGATGATAGAAGGACATGGCTTTTCAAACAGTGAAATCACAAAATCGTAAGGAAAGATAAAACTGAAACTCTGAAGTTAAACACTTTTTTCATACGTTGGGCCGGATGGGAGAGACGTGTTGATTCATACTCTCGCTGCCAAGGGCTAACTCTGTGGGGTGTGAAGCTCAGTTCTTTTTGTATAACAAAGACTTAAAACAATTCTTTATTGATGGAAAAATAAATATAGGATACGATATGGAACAAGCACGTGAATGCTCTTCTTTCATGATGAAAAGTTCACGTGGCGTCGAAACAAATTTTTGGTGGCAATGAATGAACTGACATCTATTTTACCTGGACAGTTACTTTGACAGTGCTGGAGTTAGTGGGGAGATTCCTTCATCATTTGCTAAACTAAAGGACCTGCAGACTATGTAAGAGCTTTCTTAGCATTCTTATTTCTTCCAAACTGTTACTGAATGAATATTTTAATGCAAGCACATGTTCTTGACTTCAACAATTTTGATGCACTTCTATTCTATGTATCTCAGGTGGGCATCAGACAACGAGCTTACAGGAAGTATACCAGACTTCATAGGGAATTGGACAAAGCTTACTGCATTGTACGTCAATATTTTCATGCTATCGTTGTTAAATGGTTGGCTTCAAGTTCTGATTGTACAAAGTTTATGAACAGCTTCCCCTTATTGTTTTTGTAGGAGGTTTGAAGGCAACTCTTTTGAAGGTCCAATACCATCAAGTATTTCAAGTTTAACTTCTTTGTCAGAATTGTAAGTGTGCATTGGTTACTTTTCATTTTGTTCTCTAGGCATAATACTTCTGTAAAACTAACTCTATCAACTGCAGGAAAATAAGTGATTTAGCAAATGGAAGCTCATCACTGAAATTTATCGAAGATTTGAAGTCTCTAACTACCTTGTAAGTCAAACACGTTCAAGTTATATATGTGAATGAAGCATCTGATGTATATATGTGCTGCCTTGTTTTCATTGATTACTGGAACATTGAGCATGACAACTTTCTGACATGCTTTGCAGAGTATTAAGGAATGACAATATTTCAGGATCTATTCCATCTGATATATGGGGAAACCGAAGTTTGTCACAGCTGTAAGTCACTCATTTCCTTAGATGTTTGAGCTTTTAGATATACTACTTCTTTGATATGCACTCTATAGTGAAATAAAAATACTCTGTAGCTGATGTTGAAAGTGCCTTTGAGTTTCTTGATTTTTCTCATCTATACACCTGTGCTGGAATGATGGTCTTGCTTTGGATTTTCTTTACTAATTCACAAATGATTATACCTCTTAAGTTACATTTCTATCATGAACCACTATATTTACCTGACAATTATGTGCTGTAATCTTTTGTCAGGGACTTGAGCTTCAACAATTTAAATGGATCAATTCCAGACTCTCTTTTCAGCATCGGCACACTTAGTTACTTGTAAGCTATTTGATCAACTGTTTCATGTATCCCATAACATGAAGTCATTATTTTGAAGCATATGTTTTTTTTCTGTGTTCAGATTTCTTGGAAATAATAAGTTAACTGGTTCACTGCCTGCAACAAAGAGTGCTTCCCTACGCAACATGTAAGTACACCGACCCATATACATGCAACTTCATTTTGACACATTAATATTGAGTTTGCATTCGCATTTGCATTCGCTTAGTGAGTAACATTTGTGATACCACAGGTTTAGCCAAATATGGAAAATTCTATATAAACTCTTAAATATATGAACACCAATAATTACTCCTCTTTTCGCCATTATTTTGCCACTTGTATGGAAGTTTTATTCATTTATTTATTTGTTATTGTTGGACTGGACAACATGATTGTCAAATGCTAAATTCTTTTGTATGTTAAAGTTAAGAATTATATATGATGCGAAATCGGTGTGGTTTACTTTGCTGAGTTGTTTGTGTACTGGATAATGCATATGCTCTAAACATTTATATTATATGTTCACAGAGATTTGTCGTACAATAGCTTATCAGGTAGCTTTCCGTCATGGGTCAACAACCAAAGTCTACAACTGTAAGTCCTAGTAGTGTACCTTTTCTTTGTG
Source organism: Geranium rotundifolium (assembly GCA_963920655.1). NCBI lineage: Eukaryota > Viridiplantae > Streptophyta > Magnoliopsida > Geraniales > Geraniaceae > Geranium > Geranium rotundifolium. The sequence continues at coordinate 7,900,524 of OY987313.1, forward strand.
TGTATTTTAACTACACATACATGAGATTTTTCCTGTAACGTTTTTTAGATCTGTTAGACTGGCTTTCAATGTATACATATAACTATCCGGAAACTAATATCTATACCTTTGTGGGGTCCAATCTGCAGTAATTTAGTCGCCAACAACTTCACATTACAAGCTTCAAACGTCAGGTGATTCTCCCTGCTCTATGTATGAGTTTTACTGCGTAATCCTTTAAACAATTATTCGTTACTTATTCCATTAATTACTAAAGTTTCAACGATGATCTGTAACCATGAGGAATATTTTTGCAGTAGCAACTTTCGCAATATGAATGACAGTAACATAATACTGATAGACTAAAAGGACATTTCACCAATTTAACTAGACATCCCTGTGATTATGCTGTCAAATTGCAAAGTGTTTATGGCTAAGCATCCAAATTGTATGATGCACCGTTTTACTATTGTGGCACTTCTGAAATAGCAGTATTGCCTCTTGGTATAAAGATAGTTTGTATGCTCTCCACCGTGAGTTGTGACGTCATCTTTTGTTTTTAAATTTCCAATCTCTAGTATTTCTTATTGAACCACTATTATATACTTTCAACAAAATCCATTTTTTATCACTTTCTTCATCTAAGCATATTGTTCTTCTTATTTCAGTAACTCACTGTCAGGATTAGACTGTCTTCAGCGTAACTTTCCTTGCAATCGAGGTTCTGGGAGATGTAAGTATCACATGAAACCTGTCCCTTTTTACCCTTTTATGAGGAGTGAATGGGTGAGCTTAATAATTAGATTCATGCGCTAATGATTGTGGGAAAAAAATTGATTTGTTGTGTTTCATGAGCTATTTGTGTTATTTTATTGAGTTTATGGTATCAAACACATATATTTACGCATCTTTAAGCAGTAGACATTACGATATAATCACCTTTTTATGATCAAATATAACATCTCATAATTTTGCCCTTTCTTTATGAGATACAAAGGTTTCTATGTAAATGTCTACACAAGTGTCAACATGATTAGATATGAGTGTTTATGTCCCTGTGCGACGTGGCAGTTTTTCAGTAAAAGTGTAAGGAATCTTAGTGCATAGGTTCATGTTTGTTGCAGATTCTGACTTTGCCATTAAGAGTGGCGGTCCACGGATTACGTCTAATGATGGAACTGTTTATGAAAGTGAAAATGAGACTCTTGGTGCGGCTTCACACTATGTGACTGACACAAGAAGGTGGGGAGTGAGCAACGTTGGATTATTTGGTGGGAACAGCAATTCTGCATACACAATTTCTTCAACATCTCAATTCACAAATACTTTAGATTCGGAGCTGTTCCAGATGGCACGGCTCTCTGCTTCATCATTAAGATACTATGGTCTGGGCCTTGAGAATGGTAACTACACAGTATCCCTCCAGTTCGCAGAAACAGCCATCCTAAGTTCTACTTCTACAACATGGAAAAGTCGTGGAAGGCGTATCTTTGATATTTATATTCAGGTTTGTAGTATCATCTTATTTGGTTTTGAAAATGTCATTTCCAGTTTCTCTTTCAGTTTTAATCTCTAGGATTTACTACTAATATTAGCAGTGCATGATCGATCATCTCATGTCTCAAGTTGGAATCATGATGACAAAACGTTCTGGATTTGTGTCGAGAGTAGTACTACTTTGCAAGGCTTTTAATTGTCTACTTAATAAACATTATTATAGGACTGAGCTTTTGAGTCAAAATTCTTGATAAATAATTGACTTAAAATAATCTAGGAATCGCCACTTAGGCTCGTGTTGGATTTCACTACCAAATGTTGTTAATAATCTTGAAGTCTTAGTTTACTTTGTCATTTGTCTCCTAATTATTTCAGTTTTTTCCCTTCATTTGTTTATGCCAGGGTAAGCGGGTAGCAAAAGATTTTGACATACAAAAGGAGGCAGGTGGGGTCTCTAATCGAGCTGTTGCAAAGGAATATAAGGCTCAGGCGGTATCAGAAAACTACCTTGAAATTCATTTCTTTTGGGCTGGAAAGGGCACCTGCTGCATTCCTGCTCAAGGTACCTATGGACCTCTTGTTTCAGCTGTCCGCGCTACCCCAGGTAAGCAGTTCTCAACAGATTTTGATGGAACTCGGGAATCCAAGTATTTAGCTTCTCACATACTGGTGTTTGACTTCTGGGCCTCTATGCAGAGTTCACCCCCACTGTTAGTAACAATCCTCCCAGCAGTAAAAAGAGCAACACCGGTCTCATTGCGGGGATTGTTGTTGGCCTTGGGGTTGCGGGATTGCTAATTCTTGTCATGGTTTTCTTTGTTGTACGGAGAAGAAGGCTGCGTGCTAATTATGATGCAGGTAAATCAAATGGTTCTGTTGCAATTCTAATTATCACTTTCTCAATCCCACAATGAGTGTCCTGCCCCATTTACTCAGCCAATAGAAATTGGCTTTACTCTTTTCCAGTTCATTTTATTTGTGTACAATGAATCATTGATGAACAGTACACAATTGCCTTCAGCCATAACTCGTCGTTCTGTCGAATTTGCAGAGCTCATTGGAATAGATGCTCGACCTTACACTTTCAGCTATGCCGAACTGAAGACTGCAACAGAAGACTTTAAACCTGATAATAAGCTTGGAGAGGGAGGATTTGGACCTGTTTATAAGGTAAGTTTTATTTTCAATCATTGGACACCAAGCAGGGACCATATATTGTATTCAAAACAAAAATAAGATCCAAATTTCCAACATCACGTGTACATTTCAATCTCCTGACAGCATTTTTCTTACAATATCTATTGAAACTTTTATTCAACAGGGAACTCTCAGCGATGGTAGAGTAATTGCTGTGAAGCAGTTGTCTGTGGCATCACACCAAGGGAAAAGTCAATTTGTTGCAGAGATTGCTACCATATCTGCTGTGCAACAACGCAACCTAGTGAAATTATATGGATGTTGCATTGAGGGTGATAAGAGACTCCTCGTGTATGAGTATCTCGTGAACAAGAGTCTTGACCAAGCATTATTTGGTGAGAATTATAATCTCTTCAACTTATTTTTCAGTAATTCTCATTATTATATTCTTTTTCCTCCAAAATAAGTAGTCATTCAAATGTGCTTTTGCCTACAACAGGAAAAGGAAGTTTGAACCTTGACTGGTCAACACGATTTGATATATGCCTGGGTGTAGCAAGAGGTCTCACTTATCTTCACGAGGAGTCAAGGGTTCGAATTGTACACAGAGATGTGAAGGCTAGTAATATTCTGCTTGATGCTGATCTCGTCCCCAAAATTTCAGATTTTGGTTTGGCGAAACTGTATGATGATAAGAAGACTCACATAAGCACCCGCGTCGCAGGGACAATGTAAGAACCTGAAACTGTCAATCTTTCTCATAAAGTCAATATCTTTGTTCCGTGCTTTTGAAATACAAAAAAGTACTTAATATGGACCATCATTTTTGGCGCAGCGGGTACCTTGCACCGGAGTATGCCATGCGTGGCCATCTCACGGAGAAGACTGACGTGTTTGCATTCGGGGTTGTGGCTCTAGAACTTGTCAGCGGGAGGCTAAACTCCGACACAGACCTGGAAGACGACAAGATATATCTTCTTGAATTGGTATGACTATCTTATCTTTCGTTTTCCCCTAAGTTTACACTGGTTTAGTGATCATGTTAACATATGTGGATGTTTCTTAGGCTTGGAACTTGCACGAAACCAACCATGAGGTTGATCTGGTGGACAGTAAGTTATCAGCATTCAACGAGGAAGAAGTAAGGCGAGTTATAGGTGTCGGCCTTCTGTGCACTCAAACAGCGCCAATGCTGCGGCCACCAATGTCCCGTGCAGTGGCAATGCTCTCAGGCGACATTGAAGTCGGCCGCGTGACTTCAAAGCCTGGTTACCTGACTGACTGGAAATTCGATGACTCGACCACATTCATGTCGGACGATGCAACTAGAGGAACGGACACTACGCAGTCTTCAAGCACGACGAGCACCATGGTGGCTCAGTCGCCTATGAACCACTCTAAACCGATGCTCCAGGAGATAATTGGAGAGGGTAGGTAAGTTGCTAGTTTCATTCCATCATCTCATCTCATTGGTGTATAGAATTCGAGAGCGGACTTATTTGTGGGACTTCGTTTTGTCTACTTAAGTCAGGTAGTGTGTTTCAGCAAATAAATGTATATAAATGAAGGACATGTATGATCAGTGTGAGATCCAGAAAATTTTCCATCAGACAGTTTTATACTAAAATTTTAATTAATTAATTAATAACATAATTAATTAAAAGTAATAATTTATTGATAAAATAATTATTAAGTGTATACAACAAAAAATAATTCGAGTTTGATTATTTATTTATTTAGTTGAGTTTACAAATTCTAATAGTTTGGGTTCGAGTTTGATTTGTTTATCAAACGACTCATCATTGGGTTTAACCTCTGCATAATTTTGCTTAAGAAATTCATAAATTTTCAATAATTAACAATTTAATTTAGTAATCAACTCGTTCCATTCAATTGTCGACGTCGTTCCGACCAAATATCAATAAAGTCCGGCTTGTGACATCCGAGCATTATACCCCAATTCACATATCTCTATCATTCATAAATGAACGTTAGCCGACACTAGACACCACCACCCTCATCAAATCTAACAATCTCTTGTTCTCATCTTCTACTTGTTTTACTCGAAAGGTTAGTTTAGAAGGTCTTGAACGTAAAAACGTCTGACCTTAAACATTGCATGGTCCGCCTGACCTTAAACACCACATGGTCAAGCGGATCTCTCGGGTCGTGACATTATCTAACCAAGTAATGTAAGGCAAAAATGAAAAAAGGATAAAAAATAATCGGTTATGATATATAGTTTAAGAATTTATATATAATATAAAAATAAAACTTCAAGTTCCTTGCAAGAACGAAGGAGAAGTTTTTTTTGTCATCCTGTCTCTCTATTAGTTTAAGGATGATTGTGAATGAATACACTCCAATAGTTTGAGTTATAATCACTTAAATTTATTTATTATTTTAAAATTTTGCATGTCACCTAAAAAGAAATTTATTTATTATTTTAAAATCATTTAAAAGTAATATTATCTTCCTAAAAAGAATTCTAAATCAGCCTCACTGTTTTTGTGTGACTTATACTTAAGCGGTATAATTGTCAATTTGCCCGGCCCTACATGCATTTTCTAACGCATATGTAATAAAAACAACAATCTCATACAAATTATACAAAAATTTAAGTTCACAATTTAGAGGAGAAAATAAAGCATTTAAAAAATGACATTTTATTATATGACCGTTTCACACGCCTATAGTCATTTTTCATGTTTATAGGCTTAGAACCTGCACGATCAATTGCGAGGTTGATCTAGTGGATGACAAGTTATCAACATTCAACGAGGAAGAAGTAAGGCGAATAATATGGGTAGGTCTTTTGTGCATTCAAACATCATCAATGCTTCGGCTGCCAATGTCCCGTGTGGTGGGGATACTGTTGGGTGACATTGAAGTTGGCTGCGTGACTTCATAACCTGGTTACTTGATTAACTGGTAATTCGACGACTTGACTGTGTTCACGTCCGATGATGCGACTGATATACTACCCATTCTTCAAACATTATGGTAGATTAGTCATGTGAAAATCTTGAATAGAATCAACCTGGTATTCGTTATGTAGGCTGCGAGGTTTAGCAACGGAAGGAATATTTGCAAAAGATTTATGTACGTATGTTAGTCTCTAGTTTTATTGATATTTGTCGATGTTCATATTATACTGAAAGCATACCTGCTAATTTAAATTAGTAAAGTTTGAATAATATCCCTGATATTATTTTACTTTTGTAATGAGAAATCATATGTATAACATTTTACTTTTGTAATGAAAAATCATATGTATAACAGTATAATTTTTTTTACAGCCACTTACCAGGCTTGTTGTAAAGCTTAAAAGCGCACAATAGTGACTTTCTTTCCACAGATAGATTTTCAATGAACCTAATTTGAAATTTCGATTCTCCATAATCATGCAATTTAATAAAAAAAATACTTCAATTTAGACCACAATACTAATATTCAAGAGAAATGACATTTAAACTCAACGGTTCTTTTAACACAAATACACCGAAATTAAAATTGTCTTTTTATATTCATCCGATTTTCATTTTTATCCTTATTAATGCTCAAAATCGCAACTAAATATAAGCAAAATGAAAATTTAAATGGGCAATAAAGATAAAACAAGCGTAAACTAAAGTGTATTAAATTTAGATAGTGAATGTTTTGGGTCTATTTGTGTAATATTTACTAGACAAAAATATCTTACTAAAAAGAGACTCAATCGAACCTCTTCAGCCGTCGCCTAGTCATTCTTTTCCTTTCTGGCGCATTTTCTCAGCAGCCAAACAGATTCTCCCACCATGAGCCCCGCACACCTCGCTTTCAGCTGTCCAATCTCTCCGTCGACCAATCTCCGCCGCTCGATCAATCCGATCCGGCCAGCAGCTCGAATCGGCGGCCGGAGACCAGTCGCCGCATGCCTCAACGTGGAGAAGATTGGGGCGGTGGGTGTAGCGAAGAGCAAGGAGGTAATGGAGGCGGAGTCGAAGCTTCTGGTGGGGACGTACGCGAGATCGCCGCTCGTGCTCGTCAGTGGCAAGGGCTGTAAATTGTACGACGTGGAGGGGCGAGAGTATCTGGACCTGACCTCTGGAATTGCAGTGAACGCGCTTGGACATGGAGATGAGGATTGGGTCAAGGCCGTGGTGGAGCAGGCCAATACTCTCACTCATGTCAGCAATGTCTATTACTCGCTCCCTCAGGTAAATTTGCTTTTGTTTGGTTGTTGAGAACATGTGGAGAAATGGGAGAAACTTAGGGATTGTTGGGCTGATGGGTCTCTGTCCACTGAAAAAGTTCTTGAAAATTGCAGCTCAAAATATTTGCTTTCAAGCATTTTGATCTCAATGGTTCTAATTCCCACATTCAATCGATATTGCTTAATAGTGGCCAAAATAAGATAAAAATGTTTTCTTTGAGGAATGACATTTTTTTTATTTGTCTCCATACATTTGTTCACTTGCACGCATCAATATGGGTGAATGTGTGACATTCATTGTGGCCATGATGCAAACCCTCTCGCCGTTTTGAGAACAGAATTATTCATTCATAAAATTTCATTTTTTAACAGCTCAAATAAGAGCTACCCTTCTTGTGATAAGTTATACCCTTAGTTACTAATAGGAAATGTTCATTTCAAGAAAAAAGGGGTTGAGCCTTTGTGGATGTCTGTGACATGAACCGAGCCAGTAAAGACCTGTGGATTTTGACTAAAGATTGAGAATGCTTGTTCTTTTTATGTTTTGACTAGTTACCTTCGGTGAGGGTGCAAGCTTATATATGAGTTGGATGTGGGACTTGGGATGCCTGGATTTGGAATTCTTTTGTTCCTTGAGGTTTCAATATCTTTATATCTGACCGACACAAGTACTTTCAGTTCAGCACTGAATTTTGTAGTTAAAGATCACCATATAAAGTATAAACTAGTTTGAGAAATATGTTATATAAATTGAACGTGGTTTTGATTGCAATAATTTTTTCCCCTGTTGATCTCTTGTTATCCAGGCAGCTGGCTTATTTACTATGTTCCCAATCTCTTCTCTGTTTCGTGGGAATCATTAATGATGTGGTTGCAGGTGGAGCTTGCTAAGCGATTAGTGGCTTGCTCTTTTGCTGATCGTGTCTTTTTCTCAAATACTGGTACCGAGGCAAATGAAGCTGCTATAAAATTTGCGAGGAAATATCAAAGACACTATAACCCAGATGCAAAAGAACCAGCCACAGATTTCGTATCATTTACAAATAGCTTCCATGGGAGGACAATGGGTGCTCTTGCTTTGACAAGCAAAGAGCATTATAGGTCCCCTTTTGAACCCGTCATGCCTGGAGTCACGTTTGTAGAGTACGGAAATATAGAAGCTACAAAACAGATTATTCAACCAGGGAAAACTGCTGCTGTCTTTGTCGAACCCATTCAAGGCGAAGGTGGCATATATAGTGCAACAAAGGAATTTTTACAATTCTTGCGTACAGCATGTGATGATGCTGGGGCCCTCTTGGTATTTGACGAGGTAAGCACATTCATCTTGTTGTAGTTCGCAAAGCTTTATAAACTTAATTGGAGACAACCAAACTCATAAGAACAGAAGAAGGCGTTAGGTATTAGCTCCAAACTCTAACAACATTTTGAGATATTGTATTCAGTATTTTCAACTGGAGTTGAAGGTTTGAGTATTTGGAAGAAAATACTGTTTGAAGACCAGTATTCTGAACCGGTTGGAAGATAGGATAATGAAGAAATAGCAATTACATTGAAAACAGACCTAGCTTGTAGTCTTGAAGCTATAGTTATGTTTGGTCAGGCTGTATAGGGAATGGTGGGGGTCTAGCAACTTATTGCCTTAAATTGGTTCACTGTCCTTATTTTGTTTCACTTCCGCTTTGATCAGTCTAGCAACTAATCATGTTAGGTAATGCAAAATGTCAATTGCAACCCATTTCGCAGGTGCAATGTGGTTTAGGGCGAACCGGTTATCTGTGGGCTCACGAGGCCTATGGTGTATATCCAGACATAATGACACTAGCCAAGCCACTTGCTGGAGGCCTTCCCATTGGAGCTGTTCTGGTGACTGAAAAAGTTGCTGCCTCCATAAATTTCGGAGACCATGGAAGCACTTTTGCCGGAGCACCCCTCATATGTAATGCAGCCATTACTGTTCTGGATAAAATCTCAAAAGCCAGTTTCTTGGCCAGTGTCTCCAAGAAAGGCAACTACTTCAAAGATATCTTGCATCAGAAGTTGGGAGGAAGCTCGCACGTCAAAGAAATACGTGGGTTTGGACTTATCATAGGAATCGAGTTGAATGTGCCCGCAACACCCCTCGTGGATGCATGCCGAAATGCGGGCCTTCTGGTACTAACTGCAGGAAAAGGAAATGTGGTGAGGCTTGTGCCTCCATTGATCATTACAGAGCAAGAGTTGGATACAGCAGCCGAGATTTTATTTAAAGCGCTGCCAGTACTTGATGAGATCAATACAAATTAGAGGCAAGAAAATTACAGCATTAAGTACAACGTAGTGTTTCTATCTTTTCTAGTTGTTGACATGTTTTAATAGGTTTGTAAGCAAATAATGGATTTTCATCAACGAAGCTGAGTTCTAACTAAGTTTTGATTGTTCATTGATACACATTTTGATCTTGAAAGTTCTGTTTTGCAGTAAACACATAAATAGTGCATCAGAAAATGTAATAATTTGGTGAGATCGTTCCTTTTACATACCAACAAATAAATCTTCACATCACATGTTCAACATCATTAACGGAAAAACAAATAAACCTTGTTTTCTTTTGTCTACAAAAGTTCCTCTTGCACATTTTAGGTCTATGGTGATCAAAACAATTTCCTTCATTTTCTGCTACTCTCTTCTTATAGTCTGTCAGCTCTTCGATCCCCGTCTCTCTTCCTATGGTCATATCTTCGCTCCCCGCCCACATCTCTCTTCCTATACTCTTTGTCATCCCTCTTCTCCCCACCTTCTGCATCTCTCTTTCTATAATCCTTGCCATCTCTTTGATCCTCAGCTTCCGCATTTCTCCTCCTATGATCCCTGCCATCCCTCTGATCCACAGTTTCCGCATCTCTCCTCTTATAATCCCTGTCATCCCTTCGACCCTCGCCTTCCACATCTCTCTTCTTCTGATCCCTCCGACCCTCACCTTCCTCAGCTCTCTTCTTATGATCCCTGTCATCCCTCCGACGCTCTCCTTCTGCATCTCTCTTCTTATAATCCCTACTATCCTCACCTTCAGCATATCTCTTCCTATACTCTCTATGACCCCTCCTATCCTCACTTTCTGCGTATTTCCTCCTTTTCCCTCCATCATCAGCTTGATCCTCGTTAACATCTGCATGTCTCTCCTTGTGCTTATGACTAGCTATTCGATCTACAGACTGATCATGGTCTCTTCTACTCCCATTTGTACGATTTGTTTTATCTTCCCGAATCATCTCCTCCTTGTGCCTAGACCCTGAATATTTCTCTCCGACCCTATGCCTCAACTCTCCTTCAGTTTGTCTAATAGGCTTCTGTTTCTCAGCACGATCATCTGCATCATAGCTCTTTTGTCTCGTCTCTCGTCTAGGAGTTCCTGGACTGTCTCCATCAAATACCATTTCATACCTAGAAACATTCACTGTTAAATACCATTTCATACCTAGAACTGTTAAATACCATTTTCATACCTAGAAACACACTACCAGATATATATATATATATATATATATAGAAAGAGCTTTCTCTGATCAGACATGATCACTTACTTTGAGTCGTTATTTCCACCATGCTGTCGGTTGCTGTCTTTCAATATAAATTTTGAAGGCTGTTTAACGTCACCCTCTCCCGTGCAATCCTTAGCGATGTGATCAATAGCACCACATTTAAAGCATCCTTTTCCTGCCACCAATACAAAGTTATTGTTGGCATGTCAATTTCAGAGGATTTACAATTTTGCGGCAGTAATATTCTCACCAGTGAAGACAACAGCGCTTTCACGAGTGAAGCTCTAACATGTACAAGCAAACAACTATGAATCCCACTATAGTAACTAATCACGTCTTAGTGAAAACAAATAGCAGGCCTTCGAAAATTATTAACATCAACAGATGTATCACTCAATAACATTCTGAATTGCTCTTTAGTATCAGACTCGTCTAAAGGTGCTACCTTACGCTTCCTGCTGATTCATTACCTCCATAATTCCTTAGCCATCTTATTATCATGACATATCAAATGTTCATATAGAAAAGGAAAAACAAGAATCAAATAGGCCATAACAAGAAGAAAAAAACAACTAATGCATGTAAAGAGAAAAACGTTTGTGAGATAAAGATTAGATAGAGAATAACGAAATTCACGCATCAAAACATCAGGCAAGGTGCATCAAGACATGAATGAAAAACCATCATGTGCTGAACATCTTACCTTTACCCTGGTTATCTTTTCGCTTGTATTGAGACCACAATCTTGAGACACTCTGACTAAAATCCACATGTATCCTCCGATCATCAATCAAAGCATTATCCATCTGACAAAAATAAAAAAGTTTGTTTGTTCATTTGGCACAATATTGATAATAATGCTTGTTACTATCTAAGTTTTCAGCATTTTGGAAGCTACTAGAAGAGATCACTTATGATTGGCAATAATCTTTTTTTATTTCCCAGCAATTTTGTATACCAAGGTTTGGGCTCAAGACCTTATTATGTATAAGTAAGAGAGCATCAAACTTTTGATTCTTGGGAAAGAAGGGAGAATAAATGTGAGATGATAGGTACTGCAACGGGACTTGAACCCAAATTCAAGTGGTTGATCAGTTGGACAAGCAAGCTTTGGTATGCTTGGCAATATTGTTATTTGCATGAACAATGTGATTCAAGAAAAGTCACCACATAACTAATCTCTGTTACTTAAAGATGCTTTAAGTTCTCATGGCTTGGGAATAAAAACAAATACAAACTTCGAAGATTAAAAAGTATTCAATTTGATAGGCAGTAATCTCCGATTTATGGAAGGGAAGTTGCATGTGGATCTAATATCTACACCACTGAAAGATTAGAAACTATGGTTGACGAGATATTCGAGGGAAATAATTTAACGTGGAACTCATCTCAACAGGACTATGATTAAAGGGCGTGATATCACAAACGAGTCTCGCTTTACACCCATCTATAGAAAAAAAAACAGAAAATTTTACAAAATTAAAATTCAAAACAAATGAGAAGGAATAAAGTTCTCTTCCAAAATACCTTGAAATATGCTTGTTCACACGCTTCATTGGTCTCAAACTCTGGAAAAACAAATTATAAATGATGATGATCAGCTAATTTCATTTATCATGGAAAAACAGCAAGCATCTGAAACCATTTGCAAATGAATGTGTTGTATAGATTTGGAAGATAAGAATGAGAATAATAAATATTTACCAATGAAAGCATAGCATAAACTGTCTCCGGTCTTGAAATCACGGATAATATCAGCCCTGCAATGATTTAAACCACATGAGATATGTATTGCACAGCACTAAAAATTGCATCCCGCACCCCTTCCATCCCCAATAAAAATGAAGTAGTACAGGTTCATAGTTACTTACGATGTAACAATTCCAAAACGTGAAAAGATTGTGTGTAGATCCTCATCCTGCATACATGATTGAACAATCAGATGAGTAGAGCCTTAGATTAGATTAACCACGTTCAGAAGTGTAATATGTCCCGCTGAACGATTTTCAGATAACAGATAAATAGTAGCTAGTTCCAGTAGGCTTCCCCTATCACACAATGGAAATACAGGTACTCACTTCAGTAACAGGATTTAATTTACAAACAAAAAGCACATTATCAGGTGGTTTTATCTCAGCATCAGGAATATCCCCAATCTGCATTGCAAATAAATCAAAGAATATTTTTAGAAGACAAGCGACAGATACGGGCATCAATCTATAAGTTTTTAATGCTTACACTCTCAAGCACAACGGCACTTGAATGTGCCTGTTTAGCACGAAGAACTTCCTCAAGCTCTGATGTTCCAAGCTGCTCATCCATCGGTACCCAATCATCTTCAAGTCGTGCTTTATCATCAACCTTATACCATAAGAAAGTCATATTACGTCATTAATATTCCCAGCAAAATGTAACACCAGTTTCAGGGAACTCAGGTCCGTGATTGGATTTCCAAAGCATTTGAAATGAATCTTACAATTACAAGAACTGATATGTTTTATTTACATTACAAGATATAATGGTGATTTGAAGTGAAAAAAATTAATATTCCAAAGCTATTGTTGACATTGGTCATATACCAACTTACGTTAGGAGCTCATGGTTCAACGGTATGCAAGTTACCTTATTGTTCACACCCATTTGATTTCAAACACATGACAAGGAGGGATAAAAATTAAATCAAATTTTACCTCATCTTTCGGTTTCCCTTCTGGTGAAGCATCCGGAATGAACTCAGCAAGCTGGGAAGGATCATCAAATGGATCCTCCAGGATATAGGTGTGCTTAATTCTGTTGAAACGCAACAGATTGGAATCACAATACACAAAGTAATAATTTCTACCAGATTTTTTTTCTTCCACTATATACACAAAGTTATAAAATACATAGCGAATTAGTAGTAAACCTGATATTTTTGTATGGTCGGTTATCTTCATCCACATAAGTTTCATTGATCCTAGCCAAAGTTTCAAACCCTTCGGCTACCTCCCCAAAAACCTGCCACGGTGTACATTTTACTGAGTGATGTGAAAGTGATCACAGAAAAGAAATATTCCTGAGAGGAGGCATGAAAATGAGAGCAGATTCCTACACTACGACATAGGTGAGGAAAACATCCACAGTATACAAGAGTAACTATGCTTTTGTTTCAGAAGGGTTGTATCGCACCGTATTATATTCCACATAATAGAGCATCTCCAATGGGCTCCCTACATTGGCTCCTTAACTAATGAAGGGAGATGAAATTTAAAAAATAACACCACTCCAATGCACCCCCTAAATTGGCTCCCTCCCTACAATATTTTTTATTCTCTCTCCTCATATGCCGGGAGCTCTTTACAATCTCTCTCATATTACTTAATATTATCATTTTCTTTTGTTATTTTGTTTTTATCTCCCTTCATTAGCTTTTAACTCAAAAAAGAAATATATATTAATAATGTATCTAACTTAAATGTAGGGGGCATGATTGGAATATCAACTTAGAAAATTGGATCTTTACACTAATATCTATGAAAATCACTCTCTAAATTAGCTTAAATGTATTGAGCTTGCCTGGAGATGCTCTCTCTCACATGACCTTAATAGATACTTCACATCATAATTTTATACCTATGGATTCTCCTAATGAAATTGAATTTGAAAATCAGGTATATACACCTCTTGCGCTCTCCTACAACCTACTCAGAGATTCCTATTAAGATTGAGGTTGCAAAAACAAGAGCAATAGATTTACAGGCTAGGAGACTTACAGTGTGCTTCCCATCAAGATAATCCAGGTCATCTCGTAATGTGATATAGAACTGCAAGACAACAGATTTCACGGAAAAAGAAGCAAAACATTAGCACATACATGTTAGCATAAGGGAAATGCCTGCTGTTTCCATGTCCGAGATAAGTATCTAGCAACAAATCAAGTTCATACCTGAGAAGCATTAAGATTTTCTCCGGCACTAGCCATTGCAACAGTTCCCATCTTTGCATGCTTTAAATCAAGATGAATCTCATCATTGAAAAAGCGAGCTTGATCACCATATAAGAATCTGAAAGAAGAAATTTCATGATTGTGTACGTAAGAACGACAAAGAAACAACTTGCCTAAAATGGGTAGTTAAGCACACACGGTCTAAACAAGGGAAAGTCAGATGAAGGTGAAGTGCAGTACAGCAGTTATATAGTGCATAAAATAAAGGTAGCCAACAACAAGAAGCTTAAGAACTAGGTAGAATCAACTTGTATAGTCTTCGTATCTGCCATGATCCTTACTTGTAGATAGAATCACCTCCGGTCCCTGTTCCAGTGGGGTCACCGGTCTGTGCAGTGAAATCCTTCTGAACAGTGTGAAACAAACATCCATTGTAGTACTTCATCCTGCGTCACAGAAAATCAAAACCAAATTACAGTTTTGAACAGCGTAACACCTAAAGATCATGGTACATCAATGCTAACTCAGAAATCATATCTAAATAGTCACAAAGGTCTGCAATCCTTTGATGCACCATTCTTAAGTATCATACTAAACAATACTAGTGTGGGGCCACAAAAGTTGACATTTGAATCCATCAAAGACAATTTCATCCATATTCAATACTACTAGGACCTTCTGAACCAACATCACTAAAACGCAATGCAAAAACATAAGCAATTAAGATGCATAACACACGATTAGAAGTATCCCCTCCGTCCTAAAATGAGTGCATACTAATGATGCATGAAATATCAATAATCTCATTCTTAGCTACCACAGATTACTTAGCATGAGAGACCATAAGAGTAAAACTAGGAACTCAAGCAAAAACCCTGCTAAACCCTTATTTCAATAAAAAAAAGTCAAATGTGACAACCTCATATTGAAAGTACTACATTGGTAAATTGCTGCAAATTACTCTATCCATCTGAACAATACAATTTTTGGTACTTGATATGCTACAGAGGCACAAAGCTTAGAGCTTAACTAAAAACCAAAAATCAACTTCAACCTAAGAAATTAACACAGATTAGGGATGCAATCACGAATATAATCGAAACCCAAAAAGGAGAATCGGACAACGAAGAGCATGAAACCAATCATAACCAAACCCAAGAAGAAGAAAAAACCTCTAAAGAGAGAAAATTTGTAGGGCACGTACTTGCAGAGCTTCAAGAAATTCTTGGAGGTGAGAGGACATCGATCGGCGTGCAAATCGACGACTATGTCTCCGAGACTCGTAACTAGCAGCACCGACATGGTTGAAGCTCAAGAGATCTTTGCCGAGACTCAGCTCAGCTCGCAGATTTGTTCGTTGATTTGGGAATAGCCATGCGAGAGAGGAGAGAGCTTAGGCTTAGGAGGGAAAGAACATAAGCGGGCTTTTCTTGTTGGGCTTTCTACTTTACAGGCCCAATAAAAAAATATTTATATTTATCACATAACCCAAGTTTTAATATTTTAATAATAAAATAATTACACATATAAAAGAAATATTCTTTTATTTTGTTGAATTTCTAAAATAGAATAGCATTATTGATGAATAACTTTATTAAAAATTACAATAGTTGGTATAAAAAACAATAGAAAATAAATCAAACTAAAAAAGAATAATACAAACATAAATCCTAATTTAATTAACTATTCCAAATGTATTTATAATTACTCATTGTTACAGCAGCATATTGTATGCGCAATATAATATGGTTATAATAGATCATATTTATTAATTAATAGATCATCAATTAATTAGTCAATCATTAACTCCTGTATTCACGGGAAAAAAGGAATAATTGGATGGAGGTGCTGATATAATTTTTGTGGCCTTAGAGTAGTGGATCGTTTCGGGCGCAAGAAACATGTTAAGAACATGTTCAGGAGTATTATTAGTGACTGTTGTCGTATCTAGTGGCGGATCCAGTGAAAAATAATATGTGAAGTTTTTTCGGAGAATTAGATATGTCCCTCCTTAAATTATGGTATATACACAAAAGTTGTGTAATACAACAATAAAATAATATGTAGATTAATGCTAAGTGTGTAATATTTTATCTACAAGGTGTGATATTTCTAATAGTTGCCGCTTTTAAACTCACTTACATTAAACATCTTTAATTCTCAATTTATTAGTTGGGTTTTAATTATTTTTTACTAATTATTATTGTATCAGTTAAATTATTATTTTTGTTTTTCATTCAAAAAATTGTTTTATCCATTATAAATTAGTCAATTATTTATTTAACTATTGAAAATTTATAAAAATTCTAATCAAAATTACGCTGAGATTAAGTTTAATGGTGAGTTGTTTAATAAACAAATTAAACTCGAGCTAATCTATTAATTTTTGTAAGTTATGAACCGGCTCGTTTCGTATTTATATACACATGAAAGTTAAATTAAAATCAATTAAACAAATAAATAAACTCAAATTAGTTTTTGATACATTCATATTGTTTTATTTTTAATTAAATTAAATTTTTAGTACGAAACTTGCCCAAAAAAATTTCTGGATCGGCCACTCTCTTCCCTCCTCTTTGGCATGATTCGTGGCATAGGCATAATCTGCTCTCCACCCTGACACGTGCCTGGGACATCTGTTCGCAGATTTGTTCGTTAATTTGGATATAGCCATGCGAGAGAGCGAAGGAACATAAGCGGGCTTATCATTGTTGGGCTTCAATCTTCATAGGCTCAATAAATAGAGGCCCATTTTTACTGAACATGGCTCTTTAAGCCTCATGTGGACTTCCAAACCCGACCGAGTTGTAATTGTATTTGGTCAATGTTGTACATACAATCTTGCTTTTAATTAACGTTCAGAGGCGTATTCGGCTACAAATGCTTATTTTAGGTACAAATATAGGAATAATTTATAGCCAATAGATGAAAATTTTGATGGTGTAGATATGTGCTGACTCATCAAATGACATTAATTGTAATTATTCATAATTGACATTTTCTTTTTGTCATTTAACACTAATGAGAGGGTAAATCCGTATTTGCATACAATTTATTTTTAAACATCTCATTTAATTCATATTTAATACTAATAAACTAATAATTTATTACTTCCATAATTATGAATCTTTCCTTTCACAATTATGATGGACTTTTTGGCGTTGCTTATTTCCATATTTCGGCGTTAAAAGATTGTGTGCAATATTTTCATGTTTCCATTGGTGCCCATAAACAATATAGTGTTCCATTGTTACATTAGCAGCTGCATGTAATTCCATTATTCCATAAAGATTATTCGTCATCTAATTGCTCCATTTGTAGTGTGAAATTATTCATTGTTTCATGTGAATGATTATTTTTTCCATTATTCCATATAAGTTGTAATATGATCCCAATGTGTCATATACATATTTTTAAATTCTATTGTTCCATTTTAACATCACATATTGATTCCAATATTGAAATTCACTTTGGTTTCATTGTATTTTATGTAAAAAATGACAAATGGAAACTACAATTCAGAAGGAATTGCCATCAATTGTAGTTGACAAGAGATTCAGAATTTTGATACCAATCAAACTGTGTATCGAAAAAAAATGAGAATACATATAGCTTGTATGGAGTAATGGAACCTAATGAACCTCCAATGGAACAATGTAAATATTACACAAACCTTCAATTTATGGAGCTTCGATTTGTGGAGTTTCGATCCGGGAAGGCTGCGAATTGGAAGCCAAGGGCAGCAGAGCGGAGCGGAAGGCATGAACTTTGATTTGTGGAGCTTCAATCCGGGGAAGCGGCGGAGAAGAAGCCATGGGAGGAGGCCATGTGCAACAGAGCGGAGACCATGGGAGGAGGCCATGTGCGACAGAGCCGAGGCCATGGGAGGAGGCCATGTGTGGCAGAGCGGAGACCATGGGAGGAGGCCACGTGCGACAGAGCGGAGGCCGTGGACTTCGATCTATGAAGCTTCGATCCAGGGAGGGCGACGGAACGGAGGTCATGGACTACGATCTAAGGAGCTTCGATGCGGGGATGTGGCGGAGCGGAGGCCATGAACGACGGAGAGACGCGACGAGGAGAGGCGCATGGTGGAGGAGTGGTGTGGCGGCAGGATATGCAACGCGGAGGTACCTATTTCTTTGAAGAAGACGATTGTGAATTATAGTTTAGGGAATGAAATTTTAGGGTTGTGATGGGTGAATGGAATGACGATGATGCCCTTTTGATTTAGTATTGATTTAATTCATTCATGAAATTAGTGGAGAATCTGAACCATTTATTATTTACATCCAACGGATGTAAGATATTCTTATATTTGTATCTAAGGGGCCCTTTGTCAAGGAGTGCATCCCTAAAGTTCATCCAAACATTTACAATCTTGTTTTTAGTTGATTTTGAATTTAAGTTTCAGGTATATATAAATACAAAACGAGTCAGTTCACAACTTACAAAAATTAATAGGTTGAGCTCGAGTTTAATTCGTTTATCAAACAACTCATCATTAGAGCATAACTTTGATTATAATTTTCATAAATTTTCAATAATTGAAAAATATAATAATTAGTAAAAATAATTAAAAACCAACAAATAAAATGAGAATTAAAGATGCTCCATGTAAGTGAGTTTAAAAGCCCGCAAGTATTAAAAATAGCAAGAGATAATTCATTCTAGGAAATTAATGATTCAAGTTTTCAGAACCAAAGGTTAACGCCGCTCTAGGTCGCCAACCTTCCCAAGCCTCTTCTTTTGCGTCTAATGCCACACCCACTGACATAATTCATTATAGGAAAATTTTGAGTTCAACGGCTCGACCATCTCTCGACCCCTCGGGGGCAAAATACAAAGACACTCACAAATCGAAAAGCTCTAATTCATTCGTCACCACATAATCCAAACTACTAGCTCAACATATTTGAGCTTATTGTAAATTTCTCGGATTCAAAGCAAGAGATACCGATGAAGATATCATATTACACATTGAACAAATCAATCAAGACTTAAGATTTGTGGAAGAAGCAATTGACCGGAGACTTGATCCTCACCGTGAGGATCATCTCATGGAATGCTAGAGGTTTAACTACAACTCAAAGCCACCGAGCCATAACCATCCTCCTATCTTGGCACAAGCCAACCCCCTAATCTAAATACAAAGTGCGAAGCTTTTATTCAGATTCATTTTCGAGCTTGCGAGCTCTCCTGCAATTAGCACATTTGATGAAGAATTTGGGAGGAATCTTGACAACTTGGTTCAAACGTTCCTTCTACTCACCAGCGCCTCAATTAGTCTCCCAAACAAGAAGCATCAGTCCTTGAGCACTCTTATCATATTTAGTTAGATCGGAACACTCTCATTTCTTCTCGTGTCACAACTTCCCCAACGATCATTTTCTCATTCAGCAGACTCTTCAAATTTGAAACTTATCGCCACTCCAACAGACAGAGGAGAATCCCCTTCATCAGCTATAATTAGTTGGATGATTGTGTCTTTTTCTTATGTGCTTTTTTTTAGTTTTGGGCAATTGTCTTTTAAGTATGGGCTTTCGTGCATGTGGTATGGGTTGTCTCAGTATATTAGGGTATGGTTTCTCTCTTCCGATTATTGTATTGTTTTGTTAGTGCAATAAAATTCCTAAGCTTATAAAAAAAAATGTAACGGCAAATGTAGCCAGTTATTTTAGGAAAAAAAACCCTCTTCTGACACCTCTGATGAAAATATTAGTCAATTATACTTAGTTAATAGATCAATCAAGTAAAATTATCCCTAATCTGAATAACAGTATGACATGGGGATTGAAACCAATGGTGTTTTTAAACAGTTACTAGGACCGGGTCACTGCAACCCGGAAGTTACAAATAATATTACATGCTAGTTGAATTGTATGTACTGTATAGTAAGTACGCGGAGGTGTTACTGTGAGATTTAAGGGACTATTAACACACTCAAGTTTTCATCAATCACACATTACATTCACAAAATAAGAAGAGAGAATGGGGAAGAAGAAGAAGGCAGCATCAGAAGAGCTCAACAGCAATGAAGTTTTTCTAGAGCACAAGAGAATGGTCAGTCATTCCATCATTTATGCATATAGAATTATAATTTCCTGTATAGAAGAAATAAAGACTTGAACCTTCATTGTGCAGAAGAGATGGGTGGACAAGAATTCTGGAAAAATCAACTACGTGCTGTATGCAAGGTCACTCTTCATCACCGGGGGTAGTGAACAATGGTGGACCTGGAATTGCTTCAAAGAAACTAGGTAAACTCACACCTCACCTCTGTCTGTACCCATATTCATATATATATGTATGCATAGATTGGGAATAATGATATGTAATTTGTTTTTGATGCAGTGAACATTGAAGTGGCTAAACTGGTGACAGTTTGTTGGCTTGATGTAAGAGGAAAGTTTAAGGCATCAGATCTCTCTGCTGGTGTCGAGTACGAGATTGCTTTCCAAGTTAAGCTGACAGAGGGTGCATCAGGATGGGAACTTCCCCTTACTCTTAGATTGAGACTCCCCAATGGAACAGTCCGAGAGCGCCAGGTCAGCATCCTCCAGAAGCCTAGAGGAAAGTGGTTCAATCTCAGTGTTGGCAGCTTCCTAGCCGAGGGTAGCGAGGAAGGAGAAGTGTGGTTCGATCTGATGAATCATGGTGGACACTGGAAGACGGGACTTTTCGTCAAAGGTGTTGTGATTCGGCCAAAAACTGATGTTTGAGATGTCAATCCTATGAAATATGTGTGCTTTTGGTACCAAGTACTCCTAATATGTAAATCTTAAGATTATAACGAATAATAAAGTTGTGTACCTTGATTTGTAGCTTTACATGTTTAATTTCCAAAATGAAAACCCGAAAGACGCTCAACTCCAGCCTTAATGGAAAATTTGGGATTGCACCTGAAACAGAGATCAAATCATGTCATTATCCTAGGATTATAATTAATCAACTGATATAAGGGAGGATACAGATGCATATACAAAGAACTAATCAATGAAGAATCTGAGTGAACAACTTGTGAACAATTCCAATACCCATCAAATTCAACTTGTAAATATATTTTCACATTTCTAACAGTATAGCCAAATAAAACAAGATGCTAGTGTTTTATGATTATGATGTTCATAATTCTTGTCCAATTGACAGTAAATACTATAAAGCAGTACTTACTATAATTATGCTTTGGAGCCATGTATTTGGTGAAACATACATGCATGCTCATGAACCAATTTCAGTTTCAAGTTCATGGCCCCATTGACTTTTAACACATTGGATTGGAACACAGTTCTGGTGATTCCATTTTCATGAACCAATATTGACAATTTCAATTTGACGAGCTAGTTGTTGGGTTTGTGGAGACTTTCCTATTAATTTAGGGAAGCCACAATTTCCTAATTACATTAGGATAATGAATTAGAAAAGAATTCCTAATGTGCAAGGAATTAGGAATTCTAGGTCTTTCTTAATTCCCCTTAGTCTTGCACTATAAATACATGTACTTGTAATCTCATAATTATTCATGAGTTGAGAGCAATAATAAGAGAGTAGTGTGACCGTGGACGTAGGCAATTTGCCGAACCACGTAAATCCTTGTGTTATTGTGTGATTGTTCTTTATTTCTCTTGATTACTTTTGCTAGAGAATTGTTCCACGTTGTTATACACCCCAACAACTGGTATTAGAGCCTAGGTTCGTGGCAAGTGGGAGCAATGGCAGAAGAAGGGAAAGTTCGAATCGACAAGTTCGACGGAAGGGATTTTGGATTCTGGTAGATGCAAGTAGAGGACTATTTGTACCAGAAAAGGCTACATGAACCTTTGTCAGAGATCAAACCGGAGAAGATAAGTCCGAGCGACTGGGCGTTGCTAGATCGGCAGGCTTTGGGTGCGGTGAGATTGACATTGGCAAAGAATGTTGCATACAACGTCTGTTGTGGAGTCAAAAGGTCTCGTTTCGAGACCGTTTAACCTCACAATTCGGTGCAAGTGCGTCCGTTAGTGGCCGAGTAAGGCCCGGGAGTGCATATTTTATGCTTTTTGGTGTTTTGAGGTGCGTACGCAGGTTCGGGAGGAAAAAGGGCCAAAAACGAGGCACCGAGCAAAAAGTCAAAGGGCGTTGACCAAACAGCCGGGCAGAGAGCATAAGTCACGATCGTGACTCCATTAGGCACGATCGTGGCTCATTAGGCACGATCGTGGCTCATTAGGCACGATCGTGACTCAGCCATTCACGATCGTGGCCCCCCCCCTTTGAAATATATTGCCGAATTAAGTCCAACTTACAGTGGGCTCCCCCGATCTCAGTCACGGGGGAGTCACGATCGTGCCTCAGGGAGGCACGATCGCCCCTCGAAGACCCACGATCGTGGCTTTACACAGGATCGAGGAGATTCAAAATATCTTACCTACCCCAGCCACGATCGTGCCTGAAGGAGTCACGATCGCCACCATTTCCAACTCACGATCGTGCCGCGAGAAAGACACGATCGTGACCCAGACATAGTCACGATCGTGCCTTTCTACCCACGATCGTGCCTTCCCTCAGAATCAGAAAAGTATAAAAGGGGTAGAGACACTTTTTGAAGGAAAGGAAGAAACTTAGAGAGAGAAAACGTACCAAGGAGCTTTTTAGCCATATCTTCAAGTGTTCTTGAGCGTTCTTCATCTTCCTCGACACCAAAGGCATCGATAGTTCCACCGGTCTTCATTGCGCATTGAAGACACACCTTGCTCGGGATTCCAAGAGCATTTCTTATCCTTTTATCTTATGTTCTTCATGTGTATTAGTGTAACCACCATGTTGATGCTAAGCTTGAGCACCATGGTTATGGGCTAAACCCCTTAGCCATGGGTGCTAGACAATATATAATGTGAATGTAACGTTTAATGAGATTAGCGATTTATTGATGAACAAATGTGTTGTGTGGATTGTTGTTTGAATGCATGTGTTGTTTAAGTGACGTTTTACAATATATGATTGAGGTGTTCTATCCGATACCGAAAGGGAAGGATTAGAACCCGGACTTAGCAACCATCGAGGGTTGAAGGCTCAAGACCGTGTCTTGGCACCTTCTATTAACCCTTAGCCGTTTATTGTCGATTGTATGCAATCTCGAGTTTTCTCAATACCGAAAGGGCACGGGAACACTCGGGAACCTCATTACCGAAAGGCGAGGTCGGTATCTAAGACATAGGCTCGACCAACCGTGTAATAAATAGCTTGCTTATCTCTTGAACTTATTCACTTGATGATTGTTTAGCACCCTAGGCGTTTGAATCATACGTTATCATTACCACGCGCTAGTATCATTGTCATAATTGCAAACACTTTTATTAACTCGTCGTAAACCCCATATTAATCCCTGTGGACCGACTCGGTATCTTACCGGATCATATAAATATTATTACTTGCGACCCGTGTGCACTTGCACGTGGAAACCATTGTGCGACGTTATCACGTCACATTTTGGCCCAACAAGTTTTTGGCGCCGTTGCCGGGGATTAATCGGTCTACGATTGGTAAATGCTTGTGTATATGTTGTTGTGATATTGATATTGTTTAGTTTAATTGAAGGTACTTATTTGGTACATGACCCGAAGCTCGGGAGTGCCAGAGTTTAATTTCAACCCAGAAATCGAAGCTTTGTGCCGGAGAAACAACGCTTTGAGGAAGCGTATTAGTGGAAGTATGGCTCAATCAAGAAGTATGGATGAGACTCCCGCGAGAGTGGAACAAAGACCTCCCATTCTGGGGAGAGATCGGGAAGAAGTTCCCGCTGAGGTAAACAATAATGAAAGGTCGTACTTTGGATCCGAGGATCACGAAGACTATGATGCCGAGGATGACGACATGCCTCAATTATCTCCGCTTCTCCCTAGAGGACCGCGAGGGAGGCGAGGGAGAGGAACTCCGAGGCTTCGTCAACCAAGACATAGAAGACGGGTCGACAATTACCACCAACCTCCGGACTTCGAGCTCACATCAGTAATGCTGAGTCTACTGAGGACAAATCCGCAGTTTATGGGCAACAACACCGATGCCCACAATCATCTCAAGCTTCTAGAAGACGTCGTGGAGACTACGGCCAGTGGTTATCCTGAGGATCTAGTCAAGACCAAGCTACTTCCCATCTCTTTGGGAGGGGCGGCAAAAGCATGGTACATGACGCTACCACTTCATGAGAAGCGAGATTGGGTGAGTCTCGAGAAAGTATTCTTGTCGAAATATATGCCACCTCGAAAGGAGGGTTTGCTTCGGAAGGACATCAACAACTACACCCAATTCCGGGGGGAAACTCTTGGAGAGACGTGGGAGAGATTTAAGCAGTTGCTGAGGAAGTGTCCGGACCACCAAATATGTGATGAGGTCTTGAACAAGACATTCTATTGGGGTCTGAATCAAGCGTCTCAAATGGCGGTGAATGCAGGTTCGGGAGGGTCACTTCTCTCAATAGCCCCGGGCGCAGTGTTTGATGTGGTGGAGCAAGTTGCACTCCAAAGCTATGAATACAATGAACCCGAAGCGGTCCAGAATAACCAAGGACCCCCGCCGGCACGAAAAAGAGAAGAACAAGAGACAATGAAAAGTCTCTCAGACAAGATGAACAGGCTTCTGAACATGGCGCAAGGAGATCAAGGAAGGAATCTGCGGCCTCAAGCGGGAGTAAACCGCATGGAATACAATAACAACAACAAGGGCAACTTTGGGGGACCGGGAAATGCACGGGGATACCAAGATCGTCTGGTGCAGAACCACCCCCAAGGATATGGAAACAACTACCAAGCGAGACCACAGGCCAACGCTAGTAGCTACGGCAGAGTGTATCCGGATCGTCCCCAAGGTGGCAACAATGGCCAAAATAACCGTCTGTCAACCTACGACAAGGGTCAACACTCTAACTCCAAGGGTGATGAGTCGCTCAGAGATGTGTTAGAGGCCTTCATAAAAAGTCAAACGGCGGTGACCGACGAGCTAAGAAGAAACCAGAGGGACAGTGAGGCACGATGGGAGCAACGTAATGCGCAAAGACCAGCGGGAACTCTTCCCAGTAACACCGAGTGACAGGACAATGGGAAGAGGCATGTCAATGCCATCTATGTTGGTACAGAGGTGAGCTCCTTGTCTAAGTCCCAACCTCAGAAGATGAAGGACCCCAGAAGCTTTGTAGTGCCTGTCGGGATAGGCTCGTCTCAACTGATGGCACATTGCGATGCAGGTGCCCGAGTGAGTATGATGCCTCTTACCTTGTATAAGACGCTCGGGTTGTCAAGCATGGAGGAGACGGAGGTGGTGTTGCAACTCGCCGATCATTCAGTGGTTACCCCAGTGGGAGTTGTTCAGAACCTATTGGTGAAGATAGGCAAGCATCAGGTGCCTACAGACTTCGTTGTTCATGACTACAAAGCAGGCCAGGATTTGGACCTCATTTTGGGAAGACCGTTTCTAGCAACCACAGAAACTTGCATCAAGGTCAGAAGTGGAGTGCTAACAATGTCCATTGGAGGTGAATCAATTACCTTCAAGAACCCGACATCCGATGAATGGTCAAGCCCCAGAAAGAAGGAAAACGGGGAGGTTGTGGTTCCCAAGAAGGTAGTGAAAGGGCCAAAAGCTTCCAAAGTAGAAGTAGACCCGAGACAAGAAGGACGAGAAGTTAGGCCAAGCTCCATGAGTTACGAAGTGGAGTCCATATCTGTGGTTGAGGAACTCGAAGAAGTTGAGTTCGAGAAGTTTTTGTTTGATGAACTCGAGGGTGAGAATGAGGCCGAAAGAGAAGCAAAGGCCGTACAAGAAACAACCGTGCTAGAGACGCACGAGAAGTTGGGAGCTACTGCTCCAGGAAAGAAGCTGTCTCCTCGGAACCGGAAGAAGAGGAGCAAGAAAAGGAGGAAAGGCGTTGTGACGCCAACAGCAATGAAGACGGTGTGGCTACCGAAGAGTTGGGTAGACCAGCTGTATGTGGAGAGCACCGAAGTGACGGTGCGGAAGGCAAAAGACCTACAGTGGAATTGGTGGAAGCCACCGGATTGCACACAGCCCGAGATTGGAAGAGCGGTGTAGAAACCGCAGATTCGTCGGGCTAACGACGTTAAACAAATGCGCTATTGGGAGGCAGCCCAAGTTTCTAACCCCATATGTGTAAATTCCCGCAATTCAGTTTATTTGGGTCTAAGCAATGCACTAATATTTGTTTGTTTTTCGCATAAAGGAACCGGTGCAATCACGACGCCTATGGCGTACACCTCTCCTTCGCAAAACGAACAAGTCAACACCCGGGACAAACCATCACGACAAGTCAACCATTTTATTTCGAGAAAGGTAGTATGTACTTTCTCCTATGATTATTAAGTTGAGTTGATCTTGCTTAAGGCTTGTGATCGCCTTGGAACCTTGAATGGTTTGCCCCTCTATGTGGGTTGTTGTGCTTTGATTAGTAGTATTGTCGGGTTTATTTTATATAAGGGTGTCGCCGTGAAAGTTAGGCGCAGTTGAGTCTTAAGTGTGGTGTGTACGGGGTACACACCACTGTCGGGTTTAGTTAAGTTCGGGTATAATAATACCCTAAGTGTGGTGTGTGTCCCACACACCACTAATGAGTCTAGAATTTGTTGTATTTGTGTATTTTGGGTCGGTTTGGATGACCCTTTTATTTTGGTGATGTATGACTTTACATGTTTAGTTTCATTGCATTTGACATGTTAGTTTACTTTGCTAAAATTGATGGTTGTTTGACTTCGAGTATGTGGGGCATTTGCCCAAATTGAGATTGTTGTGAGCATGATAAATTGATGGCATGATAGTGTAAATGTCGAATTTGGGATAAGTGTGGAAAAGGCCATTGTGGGCCAAAGGGTATGAACACATTATAACACGTTATGTGTGAATGCCATGCTTTTTGTTTACATTATATGCATCCTCATCAATGCTTCGTGATTATATGATTAATGGATCGACCATGTGGCCTCGGCCAAAAAGATCATAGACCAAAGGAAAAGATTCGTAGGCATTACCCGCCATCCATAGTACCCTCTCTTGCCAAATTGCCTTGTTTATGAACCTCACATGTTGAAACCTAAATTCATTTGCCTAACTGTGACACGAACCCGAGTCTCTCATTACTTAGTTGCTTCAACGAGTGGGGGGGAAGGGATAGTCAATTGTATAGGGATGAAGACGGTGACATGGGGTTTTGGGGAAATGAAAAGATAGAAGGGCCATTGGGAGAGAAAATTACTGCTAGGAAGACACCAAATGTGACACTTCGAAAACTGCTACGTTTCGGGTTTGAGGACAACAAAAAGGAAATGAAATAGTGTAAGTGAAGTACTTGGCATGCCGGAAGATCCTAAGAAGGAGAGCAAAAATGCCGAAGGAAAGAAAAGTACTAGGAAAGGAAAAAACCAACAAACCGAACCCGGACGAAAGCCCAAATACAAATCGCCAAAGTGGTCGAAATTTAGCATTGTGGAGCAAACCAAAAGCAGAAGAAAGTGTCGGTGATCAAAGCAGAAAAGATGGGAAAGGATGATTTAGGGTAAAAAGGGGTAACAAGTGATTGACAACGAGTCTTGGGGAGAGATTGAAGTGTAATGGGGTTTGTGAGGTTGAGGCAACTTAGGAATTGAGCATCATTGATCTTCCTGATTTTTCCCTCTAAAACACCCACCCGAGTCTAACCTACACTACAAGCCAAATAAGCCCTACCGTATGGATTCACTTTTGGCTATGGTCTAGAAATCATCGGGATCGGTTCGAACCATTAAGGTATGATCACCAAAGTATTGAGGAAAAGGGATTTATGTGATGCATGTTGTGTAAGGGCAAGTGTAGTTTAACATGTATGCGGAGTGAAAATGATACCCTTCGTGCACGGTGTCCTTTGCATGAGTATTTCGAGTTCACATGAAAACTTGATTGTCATTATGAATTGTGCTTATGGAGTCTCAATGTGTGTGTTAGGAATAGTGTTGTCTTGAGTCTAGTAGTGTCGTGTTTTGTCGTTGTAGGATAGTGGTAAGTTGTCCCGTTTGTTTTACTTGTTTCGGTTCGGGGGTGTTTGCCTAAAACCCCTAGGAGATGCCGAGCTCCTCCTATTGAGTTGACTCAGGGTTCTTAACTCGGTGAATTTTGCAGTACACTTGTTGACTTATTGGGACGATAAGTGTTTAAGTGGGGTGTGTTTGTTGTGGGGTCAAAATGTCTCGTTTCGAGACCGTTTAACCTCACAATTCGGTGCAAGTGCGTCCGTTAGTGGCCGATTAAGGCCCGGGAGTGCATATTTTATGCTTTTTGGTGTTTTGAGGTGCGTACGCAGGTTCGGGAGGAAAAAGGGCCAAAAACGAGGCACCGAGCAAAAAGTCAAAGGGCGTTGACCAAACAGCCGGGCAGAGAGCATAAGTCACGATCGTGACTCCATTAGGCACGATCGTGGCTCATTAGGCACGATCGTGACTCAGCCATTCACGATCGTGGCCCCCCCTTTGAAATATATTGCCGAATTAAGTCCAACTTACAGTGGGCTCCCCCGATCTCAGTCACGGGGGAGTCACGATCGTGCCTCAGGGAGGCACGATCGCCCCTCGAAGACCCACGATCGTGGCTTTACACAGGATCGAGGAGATTCAAAATATCTTACCTACCCCAGCCACGATCGTGCCTGAAGGAGTCACGATCGCCACCATTTCCAACTCACGATCGTGCCGCGAGAAAGACACGATCGTGACCCAGACATAGTCACGATCGTGCCTTTCTACCCACGATCGTGCCTTCCCTCAGAATCAGAAAAGTATAAAAGGGGTAGAGACACTTTTTGAAGGAAAGGAAGAAACTTAGAGAGAGAAAACGTACCAAGGAGCTTTTTAGTCATATCTTCAAGTGTTCTTGAGCGTTCTTCATCTTCCTCGACACCAAAGGCATCGATAGTTCCACCGGTCTTCATCGCGCATTGAAGACACACCTTGCTCGGGATTCCAAGAGCATTTCTTATCCTTTTATCTTATGTTCTTCATGTTCTTCATGTGTATTAGTGTAACCACCATGTTGATGCTAAGCTTGAGCACCATGGTTATGGGCTAAACCCCTTAGCCATGGGTGCTAGACAATATATAATGTGAATGTAACGTTTAATGAGATTAGCGATTTATTGATGAACAAATATGTTGTGTGGATTGTTGTTTGAATGCATGTGTTGTTTAAGTGACGTTTTACAATATATGATTGAGGTGTTCTATCCGATACCGAAAGGGAAGGATTAGAACCCGGACTTAGCAACCATCGAGGGTTGAAGGCTCAAGACCGTGTCTTGGCACCTTCTATTAACCCTTAGCCGTTTATTGTCGATTGTATGCAATCTCGAGTTTTCTCAATACCGAAAGGGCACGGGAACACTCGGGAACCTCATTACCGAAAGGCGAGGTCGGTATCTAAGACATAGGCTCGACCAACCGTGTAATAAATAGCTTGCTTATCTCTTGAACTTATTCACTTGATGATTGTTTAGCACCCTAGGCGTTTGAATCATACGTTATCATTACCACGCGCTAGTATCATTGTCATAATTGCAAACACTTTTATTAACTCGTCGTAAACCCCATATTAATCCCTGTGGACCGACTCGGTATCTTACCGGATCATATAAATATTATTACTTGCGACCCGTGTGCACTTGCACGTGGAAACCATTGTGCGACGTTATCACGTCACATTTTGGCCCAACAATGTCAATCACAAGTAATAATAATTTTCATCTTTAAAAATTTGTACTTAAAAAGGAAAGAGTTGCTTGATAGATATGGTAAACGCATTTGACACATATATTTTTTTTAAAGCGAATTTTATTTAATAAATAGCAACTAACCCGGCATCAAGCCGGACAGCTGAGGTTACAGTCGGTGGGACATGCCTCTCACTATAATTCCAGCTACTGTTAGTCAACGCAAACTTGGCCAATTCGTGGGCCGCTTTATTACATGATCTACGAAAAAAAGTTAATGACACGTTACTATCAGATGCTGCGAGTAACCGTCTACAGTCGTGGATGATCCCCCCAAACATGTTTTGTAGTTGTTTTCTTCCTTGGACTTGATTCACCACCCGTATGCAATCTATCTCGACCTCTACCACCCTCCAGTTATGCCCTTTTGCCCAAGAGAGAGCTTCCCTGACTCCTACGACCTCCACCTCTTCGGAATGGAGATAACCCGTAAACCGTCTGCACAGTGCTCCCACAATGAGGCCTTTTGAATCCCTGCAGATAAGCCCTATACCCCAGTTTCCCCCCTGTACGTCTATACCCCCATCCACGTTTATTTTTAATCGTCCTTGATGTGGTGGGACCTGATGGCCGGGAAATGGACGCGAGATTTAGGGCGCACCGCCACTCAATCGTCACTTGCTTCCCTGACTAACGCGCATCAGAGCACGGTCGTCTATCAAGTAAATTTATAAGTTTCCGGCTTTACCGGGTCGAACTCTTGGGGACCAAATGTGGGTATCATAATTGGACTTTTCGCGCCTTCTTTCCCGACACGACTCGAAAAAGTAAATACACAAGAGAGAAGGTTTAACTAACTATACTAAGAACACAACTACATCTACTCTACAACTAGTGCAAGAAAATAAATGTGGGGCGGATGGTAGATTGTTGGTCGGAAGTCAAGAATTCGAGAACCTAAGGAACTAAACATGATCAAGGCTATCGAGCAATCAAATGAACCATAGACAATTCATACAATTACAAGAGATCCACTCATCAATTCATAAGCACTCAATTAATCTATCACATGCAAATCGGACCTATGTCTTAATTATCGAATCCCGCCTCTCGGCAAAGAGCGACATAACTAGCCCAATTCTCGTGATTCAAGGGATGTTACCACACTCGCTCACTACATTACACTACTCCTACTCGATCACCAAACTAACACTAAGAGCAAGCATGTCTTTCCCCCGTCATCACGAGACTCAAACTAGTTCACTAAAACCGACAATGATCGAGCCCAAAATGAGGACGCATTACGCCGTCACCTTGGTTCTACCTATTCACGCTCTCAAACCTTTCTTTCAAACCAGTTCAATAAATATGGCAAGAACAATCATGCAAGTAATCACAAGCTCTCACTAATAATCACAAACATTTCATACATAAGCAAATAAAGCACGACGATCTCAAGTTCTCACTCAAAATCTACAGTAGAACACAATAAATATGCAACAAATAATTAATTACTCATAAATATCCGAATTTAAGCCATAATCAAGGTTTAGCTCCCATGACCTAAGATTTTAGCCCCAAATCATGGTGCTCAAGCATTCAACTACAAGATAAGCTAGATTCAAGACATAGAAGGAGAATTACAAACCAAAAACCCAAATACATAGATTTTGGGAAGATCAAAACCTTCTAAACTACCTTTTCCATGTAGTTTCTTGCCTCCTCTTCTTCTTTCCATGGTGGTGGTGGTGGAACTCTTCCTTGGAGCACCAAAAATGGCCTCCAAGGGAGAGCTTGGAGCTAGAGCAAAATGGAGTAAAGGAGCTTGGGAGCTCTCTGCTGAAAGTGAGAAGTGTGGAGTGAAGTGTGTTGTGTGTTCCCAATCTCCAATGTGTGGTCTTCTTTTTATCCAATAATATCCCCTTTCTCTTTGCCCAATAACAATATATTTTATTGACAAATGATTGCTGATTTTTGGTGAGTTGGTGAGAGGGAAAGTGGTCTTGAGTGGCCCACACAATGATATGGCAGCTGCAGATATTTTGGGGTGACTGCCTTGGCGACCAGCCACTGTTCCGGTGCAGTTTTGGCCTTCTTCCAGTCCTCAAATGGAAAACTTTTCTTCACGAGAGTTGTAGCTCTCTTCTTCCTCTTGAATTTAGGCTCAATAAAGTCTTCATTTGAATGTCGGATGTTGAAGATATGGCCCTTGCAAGATCGTTCGCTGCTGCTGGAATTTTCTGCCACTGTCACGATCGTGACGGCTTTGAAATTTGCCGTTGTCACGATCGTGACGGGTCCGTGGCAGCTCATTTTGCCTTGGTCACGCCATTTTGTCACGATCGTTGCGGAGATCGTGACACTTCTTCTGGATTCTTTGTTTTTGGTTGTCACATCGTGACATTGCTCGTCACGATCGTGACACTCTGTTTTCCTCGCTTTCTCCAGTTTCTTGGCATGCCATCTACCCCGATCATCGTCCCGAAATCACTCCAAATGTGCTCCATTTCTTATCAAGATCAAAATTCCTCCAAGGGTCGAAAACATCAAAATATTGGCTCTAAAATGCCGAAACGAGGACAATTTGGTGCTTAAATGTGGGTCAGAAGTGTAAATGCAAGGTCACTTCGGGCCCGCATCAGGACCCACGCTTTTGGTGATAATGACACGAGCGGATCTGCACATGAGACTCCTTCCTGAGGCTTTGCCGCTAACCAGGCTCGTCGGAATCCTTTTGCTGTTGTCGTCACTCTCGCTGGGTGGAAAGCCTCCATCTTCCAGATTGCTTCATTCCTAGCTCTCCATATTGCCCATAGCATGATTGCCCATAGCGAGGCACAAACGCAACTTGTTGGAACTGTCAACAAACTGGTCACTTCAAAAGTCATTGTCCAAACCCGAAGAAGGAAAGCAAGAAGGACAACTCGGTAAATGCAACGGAGGAATTCGAAGACGATGCTTTGATCTGTTGTGTAGAGAGTCCAGTTGAATCATGGATCATGGATTCAGGTGCGTCCTTCCACACTACCCCTTGTAAGGATTTGTTAGTGAACTTTAGACCTATAAAAGGTAAAGTTCATCTAGCTAATGATCAGACAGAAGAGATCATGGGCATAGGAGATGTGAACCTCAAGACTACCATGGGTACGATTTGGACGTTGAAGGATGTCAGGTATATCCCCACCATAAAGAGAATGTTGATCTCGGTGAGTCAGTTAGACGGTTTGGGATACAAGATAACCTTTGAGAACGGCCAATGGAAGGTATCAAAAGGGAATCTGGTCACAGCTCGCGGTTGGAAGAAAGGAACTTTGTACATGGCGGAGATACCAGTGGAGAGGGTTAATGCAGTCACTGATGGGGCTAATCCTTCAACTCTATGGCACCAAAGGCTTGGGCATATGAGTGAGAAGGGGATGAAGATGCTAGCTTCAAAAGGAAAGATTCCAGAGCTGAAGAATGTGAAAGTTGATTTTTGTGAACCATGTGTGTTCGGAAAACAAAAACGGGTAAGCTTCACAAACGCAAGGAAGGATCCTAAGAAGACGAAGTTAGAAATGGTGCATTCAGACGTGTATGGACCCACAAAGGTTCCGTCGATAGGAGGATCTCACTACTATGTCACATTCATTGATGATTCCACAAGAAAGGTATGGGTTTACTTTCTGAAGCACAAAGATGAAGTATTTAATACCTTTAAGAAGTGGAAAGCTGCTGTTGAAAATGAAACCGACTTAAAAGTGAAGTGTTTAAAGTCTGACAATGGTGGTGAGTATAGTAATGATGAGTTTGAGGATTATTGTGTTGAGCATGGTATACGGATGCTGAAGACTGAGCCTGAGACACCCCAGCATAATGGTGTTGCTGAGAGGATGAACAGAACGCTTAATG
This sequence comes from Geranium rotundifolium, assembly GCA_963920655.1. Taxonomy (NCBI): domain Eukaryota; kingdom Viridiplantae; phylum Streptophyta; class Magnoliopsida; order Geraniales; family Geraniaceae; genus Geranium; species Geranium rotundifolium. The sequence goes on from OY987313.1 coordinate 7,934,384, forward strand.
AGAGAGCGAAGAGTATGAGGATTCAAGCAGGATTGCCCAAGAAGTTCTGGGCGGATGCAGTGAGTACAACAGCGTACCTCATAAATCGTGGACCCTCAACTCCTTTGGGATTCAAGATCCCTGAAGAGGAATGGCGTGGAAAGGAGGTAAATCTTCAACACTTGCGAGTCTTCGGTTGTGATTCTTATGTGCGAGTGAAAGATTCTGACAGAGACAAACTTGATCCGAAAGCAAAGAAGTGTGTATTTATTGGCTACGGTTCTGATGACATGGGGTATAGATTCTGGGATGAATCAAAGAGAAAAGTCATCAGAAGTAGAGATGTCACATTCTATGATAATGATGCACATAAGGATCACTGCGAGGCAGAATCAGATGTCACAAAAGAAGGAGAAGACAAGGAAGAAGCATTGTTGGAAGGCATTACTGAAGATGATCTTGCAAGCAACAGTCGAAGTTCAGTGCACATAAATAATGAGGAGATAGTACCGACTACCCCAGTGGCTGAAGTGAGGAGATCGAGCAGAGTTACGAGACCTCCCGAACGGTTCTCTCCGTCACTACATTATTTGCTGTTGACTGAGAATGGTGAGCCTCAGTGCTACACAGAGGCGGTTCAGATGGATGATTCGGTTAAGTGGGAGTCAGCCATGAACGAAGAGATGATGTCTCTTGAAAAGAATGAAACTTGGTCGTTAACTAAGTTACCAGCTGGGAAGAAGGCCTTACAGAATAAATGGGTGTTCAGGGTCAAGGAAGAACATGATGGCAGCAAAAGATACAAGGCAAGGTTAGTGGTCAAGGGTTTTCAGCAGAAAAAAGGCATTGATTACAACGAGATATTCTCTCCAGTAGTCAAGATGACTACTATCAGACTTGTGTTGGGTATCGTGGCTGCAGAGAATCTTCATCTAGAGCAGTTAGACGTCAAAACTGCGTTCTTGCATGGCGATCTTGAGGAAGACATTTACATGGTACAACCAGAAGGTTTCCGGATAGCTGGAAAGGAAGATCTAGTTTGCAAGCTAGGTAAAAGCTTGTATGGTCTAAAGCAAGCACCAAGACAGTGGTACTTGAAATTTGACGATTTTATGATGAGGAGTGGTTACACAAGATGTGTCATGGACCATTGTTGCTACGTCAAGCACTTCAAGGGATCCTACATCATATTATTGTTGTATGTTGATGACATGTTGATTGCAGGCTCTAACATGGTGGAAATCAACAAGTTGAAAAGACAGATGTCTGAAGAGTTTGAGATGAAAGACTTAGGTGAAGCGAAGCAGATACTCGGTATGAGCATTAGCAGGGATCGATCTGATGGTAGTTTGAAGTTATCCCAAGAGAAGTATATTGGGAAGATTTTGAACAAGTTCAGTCTCCAAGATGCCAAGGTTAGGAGTACACCGCTGGGAAGTCACTTCAAACTCACTCGAGAGCAATCACCTAAGACGGATAAGGACATGGAAGAAATGACTAAGGTCCCTTATGCATCGGCAGTGGGCAGTTTGATGTATGCGATGGTATGCACAAGACCAGACATTGCGCATGCAGTGGGAGTTGTTAGTAGATTTATGTCTAATCTAGGAAGAGAGCATTGGGAAGCGGTCAAGTGGTTGTTTCGCTACTTGAAGGGGACTTCAAAGGTTGCACTACACTTCAAGAAGAAGGACGTGATCCTAGAAGGGTTTTCTGATGCAGACTTAGGTGGATGCCTGGATATAAGGAAGAGTACTACAGGGTACATCTTCACCTTGGGTGGCACAGCAGTTAGCTGGATGTCACGACTCCAGAAGAGTGTTGCTCTTTCAACCACAGAAGCAGAGTACATGGCTATTTCAGAAGCTGGGAAGGAAATGATTTGGTTGAAAAGTTTTCTGGAGGAGTTAGGCAAGAAACAATCGGACAATTCTTTGTATAGTGACAGTCAGAGCGCTATTCACCTTGCCAAGAATCCCGTGTTTCATGCTAGGACGAAGCATATTCAGTTGAGATATCACTTCATTAGGGGGTTGATGAGTGATGGCACTTTGTCCTTAAAGAAAGTCCTTGGGTCAAAGAATCCTGCATATATGTTGACCAAGGTGGTTACAACCGAGAAGCTGAAGCTATGTATAGCTTCAGCCAGCCTTCACTGTTAGTGAAGAGAAGGCGTCACACTAACTCTAGAGCTTATTGCGGAGATCGTTGGGCGTGTTACTGGAGATACATGATTGAGGGTGAAGACGTGTGAAGACAGTCTCCAAGTAGGAGATTGTTGGGTTTGTGGAGACTTTCCTATTTATTTAGGGAAGCCACAATTTCCTAATTACATTAGGATAATGAATTAGAAAAGAATTCCTAATGTGCAATGAATTAGGAATTCTAGGTCTTTCTTAATTTCCCTTAGTCTTGCACTATAAATACATGTACTTGTAATCCCATAATTATTCATGAGTTGAGAGCAATAATAAGAGAGTAGTGTGACCGTGGACGTAGGCAATTTGCCGAACCACGTAAATCCTTGTGTTCTTGTGTAATTGTTCTTTATTTCTCTTGATTACTTTTGCTAGAGAATTGTTCCACGTTATAACACCCCAACACTAGTTCCCTTTTCTCCATCTTCCAATTTCATGGCCCCACTGCCATTAAGATATCGGGACACGGTTTTGCTGATTCCATCATCTTCATGAACCAACTCCACCAATTTCAAATATCTATGAACTTTCAAGGAAATTTCAGTTGATTTTCAAAGAAATATCTATGAACCTTTTATCGTCAGACTTCCAAGGAAAAAAGACTTACCAACTCCGCAACTACCATTTTCTTGAAAAATACAACACGCAAGTTGGGCAAAGACTATACCTCAGAGAATATTTTATATCTCAGTTTATTAAAATTAATAAATAATAACAGGCTTTGCATTCAAGGGAATTTCTATGAACTTGTGTCAACATCCAAGTGATGTGCATGTATGTGACTTTTCAAATCTGTAAGCTTAAAAACCATCACAGTACTTGACATTAATTTATGCATCAAAGAGAACAGCAAATTTACCTGACAAAAGCAAGTAGCAAGTGCTAGAATATCCCCCACTAACATAACAATCCAGTTTTCTGCTCCACTCATAATACCTTCCATCTTTCACAAAATGAAAGCTGAAACAAAAAAAAACCAATTCAGGTTATCCTTCATTTTAAGATCCGTGTATATTCAATCTAAAATCCTGAGAACAATAAAATCAACCACATAGGTAAAATGGAAAAACATAAACAGGGGATAATTTCAGGTGGCTACGCCTAGATTTTGCTATTTTTCACCTGGATACACCTAAAATTTTTTTTCAGCTGACTATGCTTAGAATTTGCAAATTTTCCACTTTGCACGTTCCGTCCAATTCTGTTAATTTTTAACGTTTTTTTCATGTGAAATGACTAAAATGCACTTAGGGTAAAATGAGTTATTAAAATGGTTCTGAAATGCCCTTAACTATTCATTTAATTTTCAAATTAATGCTACTCATTTTCTCTTCATGCGTTGAATCCTTCACCGGCCAAACAGAACCTTCTCCACGCACTCGCCGGAGCAGCAAAGGTGTAGCAATGATCAAACGTTAACGGGGTTGTTGCAGAGGAAGATGAGGGAGGAGGAGGCGGACGCATCTCCGAGGCTCTCGTAATAATGGACGCAGAAGAGCGAAAGCGAGAGTTGAAGGTCGTCAAGGGTCCTGACCCGACTCTTACTGCTCAGCAGCGGCCTCACGCAGAGCATGTAGAGCCTCCTGGCGGGTCGGACTCCGGGCGGAGGGGTGGACACGTGTCGGAAGAAGAGGTTCTCCCAGAGTTGGTCGCTTCCGGCAATAGAGCTCCACAGCCGGCACACGCACGCGGAACACGGCGCTGCTCCGGCAAGTACGTGGAGGAGATTTTGTTTGGCAGGTGAAGGCTTCAACGCCGGAAAAGAAAATGGGTGGCATTAGTTTGAAAGTTAAATGAATAGTTAAGGGCATTTTTGTCATTTCAGTCCAATTTTAAAAACTCGTTTGACCCTGAGGGCATTTTAGTCATTTCACATGAAAAAAACGAAAAAACTAATAGAATTGGACAGAAAGTGTAAAGTGGAAAATTTTTACATTCTAGGCGTAGTCAGCTGGAAAAAAAAATTCTAAATGTACCCAAATGAAAAACAGCAAAATCTAAATGTAGCCACCTGGAATTATCCCCATAAACAATAACATGTTTCAGAGTTCAATTTACTAAGCAGAAAAAGGAACAGACAAGTTCCAAGATTTTTTTCCCATCAACTCACTTTCTCAAGAGCCGTTAGAAACGTAGTTACATAAATATTTTCTACTTCTAGCATATACTCATCAGGTATTTGCACTTAAATCATTGCTACTAGTGTTTTTCAATAGTTACTTAGACCGGGTCACTGCAACCCGAAAGTTACCTGGATATCTACGATTAATATTACACACAAGTTGAATTGTATGTATAGTATGTAAGCGGAGGTCACCTCAGGTACTGTTGTGGGATGTAAGGCTTATTAACAACAAGTTTTCATCAATTGCACATTTTATTCACAAAAGAAATAGAGAGAATGGGGAAGAAGGCAGCAGCAGGAGCAGAGCTCAACAACAATGAAGTTTTTCTGGAACACAAGAGAATGGTCAGTCATTTCATTTTATTCCATTCCATCATTTATATATAGAATTATAAAATCCTATATAGAAGAAATAAAGACTTGAACATTCACTGTACAGAAGAGATGGGTGGACAAGAATTCTGGAAAAATCAATTACATGCTGTATGCAAGGTCACTCTTCATCACCTGGGCTGGTAAACAATACTGGACCTGGAATTGCTTCAAAGAAACTAGGTAAGCTCACCTCACCTCACTTCTGTACCCATATTTATATATATTTGTGCACAGATTGAGAATAATGATATGCGATTTGTTTTTGATGCAGTGATGAGAACATTGAAGTGGCTAAACTGTTGACAGTTTGCTGGCTGGATGTGAGGGGAAAGTTTAAGACATCAGAGCTCTCTACGGGAGTCGAGTACGAGATTGCTTTCCAAGTTAAGCTGACAGAGAGTGCATCAGGATGGGAACTTCCCCTGACTCTTAGGTTGAGACTCCCCGATGGAACAGTCCGAGAGCGCCAGGTCAGCATCCTCCAGAAGCCTAGAGGAACGTGGTTCGATCTCAGTGTTGGCAGCTTCCTAGCCGAGGGTAGCAAGGAAGGAGAAGTGTGGTTTGATCTGATGAACCATGGCGGGCATTGGAAGACAGGACTTATCATCAAAGGGGTCGTGATTCGGCCAAAAACTGATGTTTAAGATGTCGATCCTATGAAATATGTTTGCTTTTAGTACCTAGTACTTTCCTGGCATGTAAATTTCAAGATTATAATGAACGATAAGGTTTTTGTGTACCTTGTTTTGTATCTTTACATGTTAATTTCCAAAATGAAAACCTGAAAGATGCCCAACTCCAGCCTTAATGGAAATTTTTTAAATTTCACCTGAAACATAGATCAAATCATATCATTATCCCAGGATTATAATGAATCAACTGATATAATGGAAGATAGAGATGCATGTACCAAGAACTAATCAATGAAGAATCCGTGTTAACAAATTATTACCAATTCCAATACCCTTCAAATTCAACTTGTAAATATATTTTCACATTTTTAACAGTATAGTTAAATAAAACAAGATGCTTGTGTTTTATGATTATGATGTTCACAATACTTGTCCAATCCATGTATAACCCATAAGCCTATAATACTATAAAGCGTTACTGATTATAATTATGCTTTGGAGCCATGTATTTGGTGATGTATACATGCATTCTCATGAACCAATTTCAGTTTCAAGTTCATGGCCCCAGACTTTTCAACACCGGAACACAGTTTTGGTGATTCATTTTCATGAACCAACATTGACAATTTCAATTTGAAGACCCCATTATAAATTGGAACACTGTCAAGCTAATTCCCTTTTCTCCATCAATTCCAATTTCATGGCCCCACTGTCATTAAGACATCGGGACACGGTTTTGCTGATTCCATTTCATAAACCAACTCCACCAATTTCAATTTCATGGCCCCATTGCATGTCATAAATTGGAACACGGTTTTACTGATTCCATTTTCACGTACCAACTCCATCAATTTCATTTCATGCTCCCATTGACTTGGATTACTTGGAACACGGTTTTGCTGTTTCCATTATCAGTCTAACCCATACGAATTTAGCAGCCATTTGCTACCAAAGTGTCATTTTCCATTTTTCTTTCTCAGCAAGTGTCAATTTCCATTTTGAGTAGTTAATTAAGCATGGACAGTCAATTATGAACCTTCACATAATTACAGCAAATAAAGTAAGCTCACGGGGGCAAGGGATGCAAAGTCAAGCATTAAATTTTAAACTCACCTTTTGTAAAGTGTCACAAGAGATATGCATATTGGGATGAAAGGAGTAAATATTTTCTCAACTTTGAAAATGACTTCTAGAATAATAATGACAGGCTTGGATCTTGAATTTTCAAAGAAATATCTATGAAAAAAAAGAAAAGAAATATCTATGAACTTTCAAGGAAATTTCAGCTGACTAGTATGCACCTTTTATCTTCAGACTTCCCAACTCTGCAACTACCATTATCTTGAAAAATACAACACGCAAGTTGGGCAAAGACTACATATATCTCAGAGAATCTTTTATATGACTCAGTTTATTATATTAATAAAAGGCTTTGGATTCAAGGAAATTTCTTTGAACTCGTGTCAACATCCAAGTGATGTGCATGTATGTGACTTTTCAAATCTGTAAACTTTGTAGAAGATGCTAACCAACATCATCTCCTGTTAACTGTATCATCATATTAAGAACTTTTCCTGTTTTAAGAAGGGCAAGACACAATTTATGTTTAGTAATAAAACAGAACTATTTTAAAATTTTGGGGCAACAGATATAATAAATTGGATTTAGACTATCACAGCACAAAACAAAATCTTAAGAACCATCACAGGAGTTGACATTAATTTATGCAGCAAAAAGAAGAGTAATTTTACCTGACAAAAGCAAGTAGCAAGAGCTAAAATATCTCCCAGGAACACAACAATCCAGTCTTATGCTCCATTCATAGTACCTTCCATCTCTCGCAAATTGTATAGCTGAAACAAAGAAAAACCCCATTCAGGTTATCCTTCATTTTACAAGCCGTGTATGTTCAATCCAAAATCCCAAGAATGATAAAATCAACCACATAGATAAAATGGTGAAATATAAACAGTAACATGTTTCAGAGTTCAATTTACTAAGCCAAAAAAGGAACTGCGTTGACAAGTTCCAAGATACTTTTCCCATCAACTCACTTTCTCAAGAGCTGTTAGAAACGTAGGTACATAAATAGTTTCTACTTCTAGAAGTCAAACTACAACTTGTCCGACCAGTTCATGAATAGTCTCACGCAATTTGTATAAATAGGCTTCAATGGAAAAGAAGAACATGTTCAAAACAGATAAATAAGTCTGAAGTATACTTCCCTTCCATCACCTGTTATTTGCAACTACATTTTTCTTCTGTCTTCTTTTACTCATCATCCCCACTATGGAAGCTGTTATTTCCATTGTGGTAGGTCCTATTGTTAACGAGTTGTATGGGAGTGTTACTAAATGGATCAGGGAGGAGTATTCTGGATTCACTGGTGTGAAGCAAGACCTTGAGAAGCTTTCGTCAACTTTAACTACCATCCAGGATGTACTTCAAGACGCAGAGGACAAGCAACTGAAGACTCGGGCCTTGAGAAATTGGCTCGGCAAGATCCAGGATGTGGCGTTGGACGCTCAGGATGTATTGGAGATTTATGCAACTGAAGCCATCCAGTGGAAGAAGAAGCCACAGGTAACAAACATTCTGTATAAATTCAGTGCCGCGAATAAAATCAAACAACTTGTGGAGAGAGTGGAAGGCATTGCTAAAGAGAAAAGTCAGTTTGATCTCACGGCAAGCCTATACCACGGCTCACCAGATTCACAACAACACAACCATCCACAGACTACTCATCACGTGGTTGAATCAAACGTTGTTGGTCGGGAGACTGACAAAGAGAAGATAATAGAAATGTTGCAGTCAGATGCAGATAGCGACATTTCTATTATTCCGATCACAGGCATGGGGGGTCTGGGGAAAACCACACTTGCCCAACTCATCTACAAAGACGAGAGGGTAGGGGATGAGTTATTTAAGCCTAGAATGTGGGCTTCTGTTGGTCCTAAATTCGACGTGAAAAAGATCATTATAGAGATGATAGAGTCTTTTTCTAAAGCCAAGGATAGCAGCCTTATAAATTTATCCTTCAGCAACCTTAAAGACCGCCTTCTGTTTATTTTGGGTGGGAATCGTTTCTTGCTTGTTTTAGATAATGTCTGGAAATATGATGTTGACGGGTGGGGTGACCTTAAAAATCTCCTGATTGAAGGAGGAGGAAAGGGAAGTAAAATTCTGATTACCAGTCGAATCCTAAGTGTGTGCCAAAAGATGGGAACAAAACCTCCTTACCAGCTGGACTGTCTGCCCCCAGATCAGTCTTTCTCGTTGTTTAGAAGAATAGCCTTCGTAGACCACTTGACGCCTTTGAGTGAAGATGAACAGCAAGAATTGGAAGGTATTGGTGAGCAAATATTGGGGAAGTGCAGAGGCTTACCTTTGGCGATAAAAGCATTGGGTGCTCTTTTGCGCGGCAATACCGCTGTAAGCAAATGGAATGACATTCTTTTAAATGACATATGGGAAATAGAAGGTGATGAGTTAGAAATAGATCATGAGAACAAAATTTTGCCGGCTCTAAAATTGAGTTATGACCACTTACCTTCCATCCTAAAGCAGTGCTTCGCATATTGTTCCATATTTCCCAAGTCCCATGTTTTCATTAAAGAAGGGTTGGTCAAATTATGGATGGCACAAGGATTTGTCCAACAAAAGCGGCAGCAGAGGACTGAAGAAACTGGAATGGAATATTTTGACAGACTGTTTGGGAGGTCCTTCTTTCAACCTTCACAAGAAGGCACATATAGGATGCATGATCTTATCCACGACTTGGCACTCTCCATTTCGAGCCCTCTTCACTGTCAAGTCAAGGACCCAATCAGTCTACCTGTTAAAACATCTCGTCACGTGTCAATACTGTGTAAAGATGTTGAGCAGCATGTTCGAAATATTGCCAGGGGATCAAAGAAGCTGCGCACGCTTCTACTGCCTAGTTCAAACCTTGGAAATTCCAGTCAGGTGCTTGACATGATTTTTCACCAGCTGCCCTATGTCCGTGCATTGGATCTTAGTTCAAGCTCACTTTCAGAATTGCCCAAATCAGTTGAGGAGCTGAAGTTGCTGCGCTACCTCAACCTCTCCAACACTGAAATCAAAACTCTCCCGAATTCAGTATGTAATCTCTACCATTTGGAAACGCTGAAACTCCTTGGGTGCGTTTGGCTTACGGAGCTCCCCAATAACCTTGGCAAGTTGTGTAACCTGCGACATCTGGAATTGGACGAGATGTTCTGGTTCAAATCCTCCGGGCTGCCACCGAGAATGGGAAACTTAACTAGTCTGCATAATTTGCATGCATTTTGGGTTGGGAGGGACAGTGGATATCAACTTCAAGAGCTGCAAAACATGGCAAATCTTACTGGAGAGTTGCGTATTGTGGGGCTTGAAAATGCAGTTAACTCAGGTGAGGCTGCTTTGGAAGAGAAGAAAAGTCTTGATGAGTTGACATTTGAATGGAGCGCAAATAGGCAAGTCAATCCACAAGATGAAGCAGCGGAAGAGCTGATACTCACAGAGCTAAAGCCTAACTCCAACATCAAGGTGCTCAAAATATGTCACTACAGGGGAACTGCATTTCCACTTTGGATGGGAAACGATTTGCTTCGTAACCTAGTAACTCTTACCTTAAAGGGTTGCACAAATTGCAGAAACCTCTCTCTCGGAAAGCTACCCCGCCTCCGTCAGCTTTACATAAGAGGTATGCAAGCCTTGGAAAAATGGGTGGAGACAGAAGCAATGCAGTATGGTTCACTCAATACTTTGAAGATTAGTGACTGTCCTGTTCTAATAGAATTGCCTGAAATGTTCCCAAGTCTCAGAGTTATGAAGGTGAAAAAATGTCATTCATTGAAGGCTCTTCCTGTGACTCCATCTCTCCAATTTATGATGCTGCTTGATAATCTTGTTTTGGAGAATTGGAATGAAGCTCTAGTGCGCATCGGTACTATAAATGATCAAGGCCAAACCATATTCCGTTTGCTGCACTCATTCTTGCAACTTTTGGAGCTGAAAGTCGTTGGTTGTCCCAAGCTGCAGGATCTGCCAAAGGTCTTTGCTCCTCAGAAACTGGAGATAACTAAGTGTGAGTTAATTAGTGTCCTTCCAGATCCACAGTTTGCTCAACGTCTTCAACATATGGCATTAGACTCCTGTAATGATGGGATGCTGGTGAGGAAAATACCTGATACCAACTCTATATACTCCTTGGTTCTTTCCAACATTTCAAGCCTAGCATCTCCACCAAAATGGCCCCACCTCCCTGGGCTCAAGGCTCTGTACATCATCGGCTGTGCAGATCTTGTGTCTCTATCTAACAAAGAAAGTCCATTGCACACCTTAACTTCTCTCGTGCTGCTGTCTGTTCGAGACTGCCCCAAGCTTGTAACATTGATGGAAGAAGGCCTGCCAGCAACTCTTGAGTGTTTGATCATTGGCTCATGCTCCAGTTTGACGACCCTTGGCCCTAAGGAGACGCTGCAGAACCTCACCTCACTCAAGGACCTTTATATTGAAGATTGCCCTCTTTTCCAGTCCTTGCCAGAAGACAACCTTCCCGCCTCTCTCAAGCATCTGCACATTCATGAATGTCCTCTACTAAGGAAGCAATGGGATATGAAGAATGGAGGTGATCCAAAACGGGTGGCAAACAGCCACATCCCTGACATGGACATTCACTTCAATCAAGTTTCATCACTCATAGCTTCTAAAAGGCAGATGGCACCTCTGACAGCTTGGTATCATCCTCTTATATGCTGCAAAGGTTAGCCCTTTATTTTTCAATAATTATAAGTCAAGTTTCATTTGAACTGCTGTCTCAATTATCAAAACATAGTTAAGGAAATCAATAATTGATATGTCATGATGTAAATCCCTATGGTATTAACCATATAGATCAGTTCTTATGGATGCGTGTGAGAGAGAGGGAAGATAGATGCACGCATACTAACAGTGAAGCTATTTTTTTCTTTTCTTGTAGCAATGGATTTGGTAGGCGACATGGATCCTGCACAACCTTCTATTTAGCAGAAGCTTCAAGTTCTGCAGAAAACAGTAAGTATATAACCACAATGTGACAATTAATTTTACTATGAATTATGAGTGTCAATAAATACTTAATATAGCAGCATGCAATTTCTTGGATTGATGTTACTTGAATATGATGTTCAGGGCATTGAAGTGGAAGAGAAACAGACACAACACTATATGCATGATGAAAATTCGGTTTGTTTTCACTATTCATCACACTAAAGGGAGGCTGATTGAAGGGGCAACATGTATCAATATAGTTGAGTTTTATATTTTTAACGTTCATCATCATAGCAAAAAATAAAAAACAGTTTCGTTTGTAAGCTTCATCTTCCTTCCATTTCCCATTGTATGCCTATCTTACTCTAGCAAGATAGGTTGAACATTAGTTATTGTGTAATGTTAACAATAAGCCTTCAAGTGTTTGCTGTGATTACTCTTGTAATCTGTATTGAATAGAGTGGATTTGGTGACTTTGCATCCGTGCTTTTATTCTTTTCTTATTTGTATCCCCACATTATCTTACCGTAAGGATCTGTCAAATAATCTATGCTTTACTTCTCAGCTATTTAGATTACATGTATGATACTGTAAACTTGAAGCTTAAGTACTTTATCTATGGTCTCAATCATCAATATAAATTTAAGATTGTCCATGCTAAAAATGTTTTTGAACTGGAGAATCAGTTCAGACTATATATGTGCACATTCACATGCAAAGTTCCCAACTGTTTCAGTCCCTGGAAATAGGAACAAATGAGAGCTTCATCTAACCCAAAAAACTGAAACCCAAATACAGAAAATGCACAGCTAATTCATACACATAAAGCAATAAGGGGGCATAGGAAAGTAAAGTAAAAGCAAAATTAAATGTAAAGGTTCAATGAAGAAGCATAAGCATGCAAGACCCATTTGCACAAGCATTTGACAGATCAATGAAAACCCAGAAAGCAAAAGGGACAATGAAGAACCGAGAAAGTAAGAGACCCAAGAGATGTAGAGAGAACCTTGTGTGGGAGAGGGAAGCTTGGAGATGAGTTCCAATGAAAAAACTGATTCACAATTGTCAATTTGGAAGAAGGGTTCAGTGGAATTAATTTTAGCAGTAACTCTGCGATTAATTTTATCCTCCAAGGTTAAAACTGTAATGTAATCCCATTATCAAAACAACATTTTTTAATTAATATTTGATATCGCTCTGTCTGTCTCCTCTATCTACCACACTGTCTCTTTTGAAGAGAAGCGAAGAGCCTGTCCTATTTCTGGGTAGCAATCAGCTATGTCGCAGAGAAGCAGAGTAAGTAGAAACATTGCCATTGTTTTTCTCTGGGGTTTTGTTGGCAATGGATTTGGAGGGTTGGGATGGAATTTTAGTTGTGTTCGTTAGGTTAACAAAGATTATAACTTTAAGCTGATTGAATTTGAAATTGAAATGAGTGCCCTTTTAGATGATCTGGGCTCTCTTCTTTTGTGTTGTTTGGTTGGTGAATTAGGAAATGGAAGAAAAACTGAACCTATGATGCTCCTTTTTTCTTCTTCTCTGTTGTGATTGAATTGGGACTTTGTTTAGGTGATTGATATTGGGACTTGTTACTGATCAGTTAGATAAGGCTATTGATCTAACTTCACAATCCAGAAGCATTTTTATGTGTCAACGACTTAATTGTCTACTTTTGAACTCATGGATGAGAGCAGAAATGGTTATAGTTCACAACGTTCTCTCAGTGGCCCTCAGAAATAGCAAATTGAAGGATCTGTTGTCATTGTATAGTTTTGCTATGTGGCAATATCTATTTAAATGATGCATTTTCCCCCTTAAAATGGTGTAGCTCGGCTCCACGAATTGATAGAAAGCACTTCTTTCGTCAAGATGGGTAAATCCAGTCTCTCAAGTTATCATATTCAGGCAGTGTGATAAAATCTCAGTAACATGACCATTCCCGACCCTTGTTGGAGTTTCCATTAATACAAGAGTTGTATGTCATATGAACAGTTGAGTGCATTTCTTGCCAACATCGAGGAAACTCAAGAGGTTACAATTTGTAAACTTGAACATTATTGTAAGTGGAGATACTGCAATATGTGACGGTCAACTAAGTTTTGCTTACCTGCAACATAAACTAAAACTTATAGCATCTTTGCTGGCTGGTGATAGTCTATGATTTTACTTTTAGGTGTGTTTACTTCTTGCTAAAGTATCCATGCATGTGTCTCATTGTAAGGCCACTTCTTGTTCGCCTCTTCGATCATGGTTCTCAGCAAAACTCTACTTTGATGAGGTGCATCCAATATTTGAAGCTTCATTCTAGGAACTTATCTAAGATGTTTTTTTTGCTCTGAGTCACTAACGAATTTGTATCATGTTTGCAGATATCACAAAAAAGGAGCATAAATTAGCACTGAATCTTTTGCATTTGAGCATGCAAATGCATAATTTGTGAACGCTATAGTCTTTATAGTTTCTACCGTATTGGGCTAATGTTAGATTTATAGCCAAACCTGAGCGTGATTTTTTTCCCCAAAACTGATTAATCTTGAAAATTAGATTAGCTCGTGTTCTTGATAAAAACATTTACAGTTCAACTAGTTCATATGGTCATGATTTATATTACATTTGTGATTGAAAATGACTTGTCCTGTATCATGGAAACTGCAGATCCTCCAAGTTGAATTTGCGAGACCATCTATGTGTAAAGTCGAGGAACAGAAAAAAGCATGCACAAAAGAACCGATCCTTGTAAGTCCCATCCCTCCATTTTCCGTTTTGCTTTTAACTTTGTACCAATTCTTTTGTTAGTAGTTACAGCAAAGACACCGTAAGCTAGTTCTGGTTTCCCAAACCCCATGATTAGTTATGTCCACGATGAAAACGACCAGGCATGAGCATGCCACGAGCCAGAGTTCCAATTCAGGTCTCTCGCTTTGCCATGCTTGGCAGTGGCACCACACCAAAAGCTTATGCACAAAAATATTCCACAGCCCCATATCCATGACATATATGGTTTAGTTGTGACCATTACTCACAAACACCATGTGAGTTCCGTACTATGGTCCCCAACAGCCACATGCTATAGAATAGGAAATGGCTAAGTTTTGAGTTTGAATCTTCACTATTTGGTCCTGTTAACGTGTTTTAACACTGCCCTTCACATGCAGGCCAACTCAAAGAATCTATTTCAAGACTATTACCATACAACAGGTAATTAACTATACAAGTAACTGATTTAAGGGAAAATTGCAAAAAATTGCCTTATTATATGACACTTTTGCAAAAAAGTGTTTGTATATTTTTTTTGCAAAACTTTTTCTGTTTTTATCTTTTCACTAGAATTTGTATTGTCAAATTTTGTAATTATACTATTTTAAGTTAAATTTATGTTATAAAAATTTTATTTCTTAATTTCAAAGGCAATTCCGTCATTTTTATAAAAATACTCACATTTTGCAAAACAAATGCGAACAACAACACAACACCTTTTTGCTATTAAAAAACAACACATCACCCTTTTGCAAAAATGTTATAATAGCATAGCACTTCTTGCAATTTTCTCTTGATTCAAATATTAACATAATAATAGAGTAAACACAGAATTTTGTTTTTCATCCAAGTCTTATGAAATTTTTTATACTAGCTTTAGCTAGTCAAGATTTTCCTCAAGAAATGGAGAGCAAATTATATGTTACAGAATTTTGCCAAATAAGAGAGTTATCTATGATATGATAATGAACAGTTAATATATGCCTCTGCAGAAAATAAAAATCATATATTCTTCATAGTTTTGTCCGATTTTGAACATATATATATGATTTGCCAATCCAATCAATCTCATGAACAGAGAAAGCAAGTTGGTGAGCATGGAAAATTGTAGAAGAAAAGCATGACATATCTGTGGAAATAGGATCTCAAATTTGGGTTAGAGAAACAAAAGTTGTGTACCAAATAGAATTAGAATAAGGATTATAGAATATATAAATATATAGGTAGGAGCTGTAGTGATCTTATGCTTAAACATGACAAGCTTAAGAGATTCATTTTCTGAGCAACATGCAGGAACATGACCTTGTTGGAGGACCAAGACCTTGGAAAAGAAATGAGAAGATGGGGAGGAAGGAAAATTTGTGTAAGTAGGGGGGAATTGATGAATTATCGTAGGTCGATCGAACATAGTATCTTAATCTAAAGGAAAAGAGAGAGCGCTAACGATAATCACGCGCATGACTGAACCGTGATATGATGTGTTACAAGAATATAGGAAAAATTATTCCAAATGATATAACTACAAAGGGATGTGTATTTATATTGTCGCTGATATTTTAATTATAAACGCCGTGTCAAAAAATCTGTCACTTAACCAAATAAACTTGTTTATTCGTTGTGAATTGAGATAGAGTTGATGAATTTGATTTGAAAATTTCTCATAAACATTGACATGTAAGTCAATTTTTTCATTGATTTATTGAAACTATTCAAATTGTTATATATTTTTCTCTTATATAATCTATAGTTTCATTGGCACATTTCTACCATTTGAATTGTATCTCAAATTATCATAATTCATAAATATTCTGAAAGGCCCACACATATATTTGGGATATTTGTAGGATTTATACAACTTAATTATTATCTGTTGATATAGCTTCTCTCCAAGAATTAGCCATAGATGAAGAGGGATGAGGACAATTCTTGAAGCAAGTGGGAGTGCCCTTAAATTGTAGGGCTAAGGGTGTGGATGGGATATTGATTGGGCTTAGGGGAGGCCAAGACATCTGATACCCTCCAGTAGGACACTCTAGATACAATCTTTCAAATCTCTATCTATTCTCTCCTTTTTGTGGCAAATAGCTATGGAAAAGATGAAGAAGTGTGCCTCAAGCATCTTCATAGTTCATGACATCCCATGTTCCCAGGTTGTCCCTCAAATTTGTATATGAATAGAGAATAAATACTCACTTTACTTTTTAGAGAGTGAATTATAAATTAATTTGTACTAATATCATTTCTATGAGTTAAGAGACAATATTTAGTAAGAATTAGTAAAGTAATTTCATTAATTCTTGATTTTTATAGTCAAGAAATATTATTTTGTGTGGGTGTAGACTTGTAGTGCAGGAGAAAGATAAGAAAAGATATAAGATCTTGACGAAAATGTTTATTTATTGTTTATATCATTTTATAGTACTTTAAAAGTAAAAAAAAACAAACCAAGATACCATTTCAGAAACTGAAGATAAGCTTATGATCACTTGATTCACTTCAGAAAGGCCATATAAAGAGAGAGATTCTAAAACATGATAAAATAATTAATAAAGAAGAAACCCTTTTGCAGTTCAATAAAAATCGATTGCCAAGAACTAATTAGTTCCCATAATTTGTAGGGTATAGTAGATGCAGGTGAATTGGTCACTTATGAATAAATTTTAAGTAGTCTATGAATGGTATAATTTCAATTTACATTAATTAGATTTGTCACACTTAACTACAGTTGTGAATATTCTTGTCTCACTTTGCTATATTCCGTTTAATTTTAACTTGACACCATTAGTTTTTATTGTAAATTATGACCAACATATCTCAAATTTTGATTTAATTTTAAAAAGAAATTGTAAACAAATCATAAGTATTTTGGTCATTTTGAAATAAAAACTAATGGTGGTAAATAAAAAAAACAGTATAAGTATTTCTTTTTCGACTGCTAATGTAATAAAGTGAAAAAAAAAATGTATACTCAAGTTTAGGAAAAAGGAGATTATCCCTTTACGAATTAAGTGTGACAACATCTTACATATATAATAGATGAAACCAACAAAAATTTATGTTCAGTGAAATCGTTGAACACTTTTGCCTCTCCGGTTAATGCATTATCCCAAAATCGATTAGATATAGATCAAATTGTTGCAAATTCTTGAAAATATGGACGAGATGTAACTCAATTTCTTGTGAGCGTGGAAATTGGAGCTTACCTCTAACTACATAGGCATAGAAGACGATGCTCAATTTGACGGTCTAGAAAGGGATGAGTTTATGAACAAGTCATTGAATTTATTCAAGGAAACGAAGAATTTATGAACCAAAATTATTTATCTATTTATATACGATATCTCGTGTTAATTCTTCAGATAAACATCTGTCAAAAAACTACTTAATAATTATTTATATGTAAACAATTCATCACAGGTATTTGTATAAATAATTCACGATAAGAGTAACAATCTAACAAAAAATTAATTGATAATTAAATCGTAAATAGAAAATTACTTAAGGTGGATATTTGTAATTAACCTAGGTTTCCATAGCATATTAGAAAAGATCGTTCTAATTTGAGACACCATTCTTAGTTAAGTCAAGCTTAATATTTTTTTTGAAGTAAATTTGAATTTTATTTAAAAGGGAACAACTAACCCGACTTCCAAACCGGACAGTTGAATCTATAGTTGGTGGGACAGTCCCCTCATCATAAACCCAACCACTGTTAGTTAAAGCATATTTGGCCAATTCGTGAGCCACTTTATTACAGGTCTTACGGGCAAATTTTAGTGTGATGTTCACCCCTCGGCCAGACAGGATCCGCCTGCAGTCGTGTATGATACCCCCGACCATATTTCTCATGTGGTTTGTTTGTCTTATCTTGTTCACCACCCGAAGTCAAGCTTAACATGATAAAACATAAAGTATGATGACGATATTTAATATCTAACAGTACATCTAATCAAGTCCTATATATTCCTTTAAACGACATTAAATCAACAAATCAGTTGATTATGGATTAAATTAAGCAAATGCGTGCAATGGTCTTATAATGATAAGATTCAGGAACATGTTCCGTTCTCTCTTTGGTACGTAAAAGTGAAAAAAAAAAGCTTTTAAGTTTAATTATTATTACATCTTTCTGGTCAGCACTGTGGATTCTTGAAGAAGGCTTCAAATTAGTAGAAATGGCAGAAGAGTGATGACTGAGGGCATATTGGTCATTTAACATGATAGCAATATAATGGTCATAAATGATATTATTATTTTCTATATGGAGGCACTGATGAATATATATAGAAGGACCTACATGTATTTTGTTTGATGCAAAATCTTAGAAAACATGTGTTAGATTCTTGACCTATATTTTGTAGGGTTGGGCTTTAACAGTACCTACATGTTTTGCACCTCTACATGGTATGTGTTTGCTTTTTCCTAAAATCATATATGCTTTCTTTTGGAGGAGAAATTACTAGACAAAATTAGAGTGATCATAATTAATGCTCTACGACAAATTTTCCTTCACATAGGGTTTGATTGATGTGCCAAAAATTATTAAATGAATTAAATGATTTTATGAACAGAGCAACTTGATGAAGAAAAAGAATATGGTGTTATGAATTAAATGATTTTATGAACAGAGCAACTTGATGAAGAAAAAGAATATGATGTTATCAACTACATGGTTTGCAAACTTATGTCTATCTAATTTTCTAGGGTACATTGCAACATTTTCAGTCACATATTGTTAGTGAAAAGATTTGAGTTTCAAAGCATATTGTAAATAGGATGGCGAAGGGTTAAAAGATAGATTTAAAATATGATATAATTAGAAAAACGTATATCTACCTACACTATATCAAAATTTATACATTTAAGGATATTACCTTACAACATTTCTATCTATTTGCAAAAATGCATTACCTAATTCAAAATAATTAATTTGTTTGTTTTGCCCGTGTTCTTTTTTCAAAAGGTAATTTTTATCCGTATGTATAGTATCCATTTGACATATTTATTCATCTCAATTTCAAATTTGTAAATCCTTTTCGGCAATCACTATTAATTTTTTTCTAGTTGTAGTGTACATGATGCATTGACATAAGCTATGACAGCACACTTGCACACTGTCATGATAGCGATGCCACAAGAACGTTGACACAGCCTATGGCAACATGCTTTTGATGATACGCTACCATAAGTTGTAGTAATGGACGATAAGTACGTTGTCATACTTTATGACAACACACATAAAATTTTTTTACGATGTCATAGTTTGTTTATGGTAGCGAACATAGTATATGCGCTGCTAGAGGATTAATGTGTAAATAATAAAAAGTATGTCATTCACAAAAGGCAACTGACTAGGATTTGAGAAAATCTGCAAGACTCCGCCCAGATTTGAGGAGACAGCAAATCTTAAAATCGAGCAAGATTTGGGCAGATTGAGGAGAATCTGGCTATATTTGGCATTTCTTATTCTATACCCCAACAGTTTTGGTCGTGGTTTCATTTTAACTGGGTACCAGCACAAATGCTTGACTAGACAATAAAGTGAGAGTGAGTACTCACAACCTCACATGAAGAGAGTCGTTGACGGCAAGGTTGGCGGTGGGAGGAGTCTCATCGGGAATGAGAGTAAAATTGCCAGCAAATACAAATGCTCAGTTTCATATTAAAATATGAAGATATCATGCAACGTTCTGTACTTATGACAGCATACATGTTTGTATGTTGTTATAATTAAAACTTTTATGGCAGCGTATATGTGGGTTGCTATAAAACATTCAAAACAGCGTGATATGCATACTAATCATGTGCACTATCATAGTTAATACTTCCGTCGTTCTATAAATTCATGATTTATTCAATTAAACTTATTAATTATCAATTAATTTCTGATTAGTTTTATAACTCAATCAATTTCTAATCAACTTTTAATAAGTATTCCTCACCCGGTATATAGTGTTTAATATTTTTCGAAAACATGCAATAAGTACTAGCTAGTAGCTTTCTACCAAATTTAAACTGTTAAAAATCAAATTCAAAAACAAAAACAAAAACTTTTTAAAATGTTTTTGTCCACGTAAGCACAACTTGCACTACAAAATCGCTATATATATATGTATATATTGACGAAGCTATGATCTTAATTAAATATTGTCTCTAAAAATGGCTTCTATACCTCACTTGAACAACTATGATCATGACTACACAACCTTCCCCTCCGACCTCTACCAAGACAACATCCCAATCATAACTCCGTCCACCGGAGAAGCGCTCATCGGCGCCGTCTCCGGCAGCCACTACCCACTCACATGGAGCAGTGATCATCAGTTCTTATTAGAAAGCTACCCATTTCCATTCTTCAACAACAACCACTACAATATGGGGTTGCCGGAAAGTGACGTGTCGCCAATGATGTCAGCATCCTCGTTCCTGTCGGACGACATGCAAGGCTTGTTCGGGTACCAAAACGGCGGTGGATTGTGTGAGTTTGTGGATGATTACTGTCTCCGGTTCGGTTCGGCCGATCGGTTCAACTCCTCTAGTCCTTCACAAGATAATTGGGTACGCATCTTTTTAAATTAGTGTCTTCTCTTCAATATACATATATACTTAATACTATGCATGCAATAATAACGCACCCACATGTGTATATTATATAGTTTAAGTTTCAATTTGACACTATTATATTTTTTGTGTGAACTATGCATATATATGTATATATGTTCCTGTAGATTTGTGGATACTATTCTATTTTTTCATCAGTGAACTTATTAATATCTCTTGTTCTTGGCTGAGAGTTGGTTGCTCTCTCTTCCAGATCTCTTTCTCTCCTTTAATTTTAATATTTCTTGATGAAAAAGATCTATGGCAGATCATGAGGGTTCATAAATATTAAATGCTTACAAAAATATTCTAAGATATAATTAGTGGGTTTCAAAAGAGAAAACATATGTAAGTGGAACCTTGAAATTATTAGTAGTATTCTTTTTTCTTTTCTTTTTTTTGGAAAACAATATTGTCCCAATGTTGACATATATATACTAACAAAACTCATATATATAGTGTATATGTATAATTTTTTTTGTGAATATAGTCTGTTTATTTATTTAGACTATATACATATGTACAGGGAAATCAATGTAACAAAACACAAGGTGTTGAAGAATCAAACATAAAAGTCGGGAGGTACTCAGCAGAGAAAAGGAAGGAGAGAATAGTACGATATTTAAAGAAAAGAAACCAAAGAAACTTCACCAAAACTATCAAGGTATCTTAATTAATATATATAAGAGCACTTTATTTTATGGTTTTCTATATATTTCATTGGTTATGGAATTGGGCACTATTATATATAACTTAATACAAACAAAAATATTAGCATTTAGTTTGATGATGATTTAATAATGTGTATTTTGTTTTCATGCAGTATGCTTGTCGCAAGACCCTAGCAGACAGGAGAGTCCGAGTTCGTGGCCGATTCGCAAGAAATAATGAATCGAGTGAAGAAGAAACTAGCACGAAGAAGAAGAAGAATGTTCATCACATGCCCGATCAAAAACTTAGTGAATTGTTCTCCGGCGAACCCATTGATCAGGTATATATATAAATATATTTACATAAATTAATCACATAATATTAATTAATGATAGCATATTTAGCTAATTATGCTGTATATATATAATTAGATGATATTATAATTATATATTAATGTTTAATATTGCAGCTGAAGCATGATGAGGAAGATTGGCTTCAAGAGGCTATGGCAAGCCTAATGTTCTTGCCTTATGCCTAATCCAAATTAGACAACTAATTAATGTAGAACGTGAAATGTACGAAGAGGACATTGTCCTTCATCTCTGTCCTGTGGAATTGATCCCATTGTTGACCGATGAAATTAAATGATTCTTGAGTTTTGATACATATATATGTTTTAATTGCATGTGCATGCATGTAGAAGTCGGAAACAAATTAAAAGCTTACGTTATTAGATGTAAGCAAATCCATACTCCTTATACAATTTTGAAATTTTATTGCACAAAAGCTAAACAACATCATCGTCATCATTTGTATTTCCATTTATTTGATAGGATATAGAGACTTTTAAAAGATAGTTTGCTATTCATAGATCACTCATTAATAAGGTACTCTCATATGTAATGAGTAAACATGCATAATCATATATTATTTCTTATGAAAATGATTAAATAAAACAAATAAAAACAATTAGTGCATATTAATTCTTTATTTTATATTGATCTGAAATAAAAAAAACTCCCAAAACTTGCTCGATCATTATTTTTACTAAGTACCTATGCCCCAAATGTGTAGAGGTGGTGAGGAGACCTATCTATATATAATTGGTAACCTAAAGTCACCTAATTACCAAATCAAATAGAAACAATTATATATATTCTACTTCCCATATTCCTAACACTTTCATGCAAGAAAAAAAAAGAGAGTTCATTTTACTTGTGTATAGTGCAAGCATATATATGAGCCCTTTTAATTTTTTTATAATAGATCGATCTTCTGATTTGATGCCTTTTGCAGGGGCCAAAGGCATCTTTGTTTTACATAAAGCTTCCTATTACACTCTCTTTTTGTGATCCACCATATATAATATAAGCTTCAAACCAAAAAACAAAAAGATATATAATGATAAGAAAGAAGAACATGTCTCTATATAGTATCATCACCAAGAATTAAGAAACCAGATTTTCTCGTGTAATGTCTTACACACAAAACGACACATGACTATAAATGAACATTATTATATTATTAATTGTAAGTTGAATAAAATATGATGAATATGTGATGAGCCTAGCTGCCAAGCTTTAAGCAAACGAGAATTTAATTACTATTATTATTATTCAATTCTACGTTGTGATGAGTCATGTATATATAATAATATTATAGAAACTCATAAACTTTACGTTCATATATAAGTTAATATTGAAACATTGAAGCAAGATCGTAAAATTTTATCAACTAAATTTTCTGAAGCTCGTGAATGGCTTGCTCAGCATTGCCTTTCGAAACAATACGAAGAAGTGGACACAATGCCATTTGGCTATATATGGCGCAACATTAATTAATAATTGAACTCTCATGACCCAAATTCAAGTATTAATGAATTAAATAAACAAGTTTTGGTTATTTCTTGTCTGATGCACATAACACAAGTCAACGTGAACATGGGAAATCCATAGATTTTGGCGTTTGAGGATATATAATGGGTGTCACAAGTATACATTCTTTCTCCTGTAAGAAAGCACTCACTCGCTGCTCATCTTCATAATTCTATGTTTCTTCTTTGCAAACCAATATCGCGTACAAAGCATCACTACAAGCACTACAATTAATGATTTTGCAAAACATTATACAATAGTCAATAGTCATGTCCCAAGATTTACTTACCAAAATATTATTCGGTTGACAAGAACATATTATTAATATAACGATTGTAGGAGTAGGATACTATAGTGAGTGAGCATTTTCCTGTACAAAATTAAAAATCGAAATTTCTCCAAAGATTTTGGCTATGATTAATGAAAAATTCAATCTCCTCTATGGAATATGTATCCATAATTCAATGTTACTTGCTACATTTGACTTCGTTTGGTTTTAGAGGAGACCCCACAAGACAATGCCTATCATGGTCCTGGTTTTAGGCTAAAAATAGGACAAAATGTATGTAGAGTTCTTGAGTTTTTTGTTGACATTGTTGACGCTCAGTTCATGAAAATTGAAGTCTAAGAAAGAGAGAATCTTGAAGTGTCTTCTGGAGGACAGAGAAGCCTAAATTCTCTGGCTCTTCAGTGGATTCAGTAAAAAATCCGAATTTTGTATCCACAAGAGTTGATTGAGGAAGATTGTGTCGGTGTTAATGGACTTTAATTGGTTTCAGACCCACAAAGATGATAAAGAAGCAAAAACCAGCCACAACACTTGGGTCCCATATGGGGAAAAAATGAATTGGTTGACCAATTTGATCTGTGTGGACAGGTTTGAACCTAAAATGATGGCAAGTTTAGTGACTGAACAGCCAACAGATACATGGTGGCCTAAAATGGAACAGTTGACTGTGATACTCAGATGTGATACCATAAATATGTCTGCAATTATGATTTCCAAAACAGTATTAGAGATCTGATGTTTTTCAACAGTTGCCTATTTGTTTTCATGGAAATGTTGCACTTAACTTAATCAATTAAATCGTAAGAATACACTAACATGACATAAACTTCAGAAAAAATCGTTGGGTCTTACGAGTTAGGACCGCTCAGACTTCACTTCAGCTTCCAGGCGGGCGCTTTCCTTTGTGAAAAACTCGAAGTCTTGAAGAAGTTTGGCTAACTTGTTGATGTTCTCTTCCTGAACCTTTGCCGGAACCTTCTCATAGCCAGAGGCATTCATGATGTTCTGCAACTTCTCTTGTTGTCTGTCGTATTTAAATTTCATTACCAACATCAATGTGACGAGTTGGAATATTCGGGTTAGACATGTATAATTGCATATATTTATAGGTTAGGCAGTATTAACGGTTTTAGTTTTAAAAGGATGGTTTGCTTACTTTTGTGTTTCTTCCATCTTCTTCTGTATCTTCTCCAATTCTGCTTCGGCGTTATGTTCTCCTTGAACCTTTAGATAAACTTTAAGGTTTTCGTTGACGTTCTCGAATGCACAGCCAGTTGGAGCTTTATCTTTTCCACTCAGTAAAACCTACAGAATGTTTATCCAGCAAAAGAGAAGAATCTTCAAGAATTGAGAAACCATGTCATTGTGAATCCCGAGGATAGTTTTGTCAACCTCCCCTAGAGGAGATGGTCAAGCTATGGTAAAGCTAAATCATCAAACACTCAGTTTGTGGAATTCCCATCCCCCAAAACAAATTAAACTATTTTCTAACTGATTTACTGATTCTATACTTGTTGTGATATAATATACATGGCGGAAGTACATACTAAATCATATGCCTAATATTTATCATCCACACAAATCCAAGTATAACTTGGGGACTTTTAGACAATTAAATAAAAGTTTAAGTATTGTACAAAGCATAAAATGTGCAGCCAACGCATTGTGTGATTGTGCTGTGTTGAACCAATAAAGAGATGTTCACAAGACGGCGTATATAAATAAAATTTAATCACATACTAAAACTAAGTAAGGTTGCATACCTCCAAAGATGACAAACTGGCAAGAGTTTGGATCACCAGTTCATGGCTAATGATGGCTCGAGCAATCGCATCAGTTTGGCAAAATGCAAAAGCTGGTAGCCTGAAAAATAATCAAATTTATAGTTTAAGATTCTACATTTAAAATCGCACCAACCGAGATGGCCTGGAACTATAAACAGCAACCTTTGAATGATGAACAAATGCTTTACCATATTCTCAATTCATATGCTTATGAGATGACATAAATTTGTACCTTTCATTCTTTTGTTTCGTAAGCACCCCAGACCTCAGGGACCTTATAGATTTCACGGTAGACACCACAAGTTCCATCTCATATTCAACAGTGTCATTTGCCCATCCCTGAAAGGAGTTAAATCCGGTAAATAATATGATCAGATATAAGGGGAAAATAAGAATGTACTAAAATATGATATCTAAGACCCACAATTGTAGTAGTAAATATGATTATGATTTACAGTTCTGTCACTGATAACATTGCACATAATCATGCCTTGACACAGAAAAGAAGCTAAATCAATGTCGGTTAAACAAAATGTCATATTAGAAACAATTAGCCAGTCCAGTCGCCACTAAGCCATCTATTTCCCACAGACATCATACAGTTTGAAAGTATATCTTACCTCTACCGGGGATGGATAATCGCATGTCATGATTGATTCTTTCCCTGAAATGGAGCTTGAATGAGGAAGCCGCTGCCAAAGTTCCTCGGTAACAAATGGCATGAATGGATGAAGCAGTCGCAGGCCAATTTCTAAACACACCCACAGCGTAGCTCTTGCGGACTGCCTTTCAGACACGAATTTCGAGTCATCACCGGTGAAGTAGGGCTTGATTGCTTCAATAAATACATCACAGAACTGGTATTGCCACCAAGAATATACTGAACTGGAAGCAAGTGCGAAATCAAATGAGTCCAGTGATGACACGGTTTTGGCAATGGCCTTGTTCAGCACAGATAGTATCCACTTGCAGCTAAATGGCATGGTTTCCGGAGTAACAGTCACTGGAGGGACATAATTGTCACCAAGTTTGCTCATAGCAAACCGGACAGCATTCCACAGTTTGTTACACCACTGACGGTATCCCACCACTCTTTGGATATCCAAATTTATCTTATCAGACTGAAAGAACAACATTAACAAATGGTTAGTAAGCGAATTTAGAGAACAGTGAAATATTAGAGAAATCATATAACATACTTGAGCTGTGTAAGAGACGAGGGCGAAACGGAGAGCATCTGCACCACATTCAGAAATACCATCTGGGAAGTCTTTCTTCTGACCCTCTTTGGCAATAATCAGTTCATTTTTATCCAAGTTACCCTCCTCTAGCCTTTTGTGCAGACCTTCAAGGGATATCCCATTAATTACTTCAAGAGGATCAACAACATTTCCCAATGACTTTGACATTTTACGCCCATGTGCATCACGAATCATAGGGTGCAAGTAAACCTACATGAAAGAAAAGGTCAGTAAATTTGCCTCAATATTCTTCATCCACATAACAGAATTACAGAAAATTCATTATATGTTCTCTACATCACTTGATCATGTAATGATACATTGTTTCCCATCAATGTAAAATAGTCTCCTTCCATGTGATTAAATAAACTGATCAATAGGGAAGTGAGATGAGTGTTTCTTTTATAGAAATGCTATCACTATGGTCTCTAAACTATGTGGAAATGTCATAATGCCTAAGATGGAGATTTTTAGCAGTAAAACATCCTATACATGCCACCCATGATGGCGTCTAATAGAAGAACAGAGAAAGTAATATTATGCTTCTGCTCTAGTAACTCTAAATATGCCTCCTAATTTAGTGAAACATTACATACCTTAGTAAAAGGAACATCACCACCCAATGTAATTCCCAGCATCACCATCCGAGCAACCCAGAAAAAGAGAATGTCATGGCCAGTTTCAAGTACTGAAGTGGGATAAAATGCCTTCAAGTCATCAGTTTCATCCGGCCACCCCAAGACAGATAATGGGAAGAGACCAGAAGAAAACCAAGTATCCAACACATCAGGATCTTGAGTCATCTCAAACTTCTTCCCAGGAAATACTTTGGTAGCTTCATCTCGAGCATCCTCCTCGTTTCTGGCAACTATCCAGTGGTCATTGTATGCACCTAGTTCCTTAAGTACATCACCCTCTACGGTAACATACCATGCAGGAATGCGGTGTCCCCACCAAAGTTGCCTTGAAATACACCAATCACGGATATTATCGAGCCACCTGTGATGTTCAGGGATTTGAGTTTTGCGAGGACATTTTGCAAAAATATTTACAATACAAATAGAAACAGAAATAGAAAGAAGACGAGAAGTAATATAGGGCACGTGTGTGGCACAGGCAACAATAATTAATCTAGAACAGCACAACACTATACAAGTATGGCAGTCAAAATTGTATGGCTTTCTTTAGCCACAAAAATCCTTAATAACTAGAAAACTGAAAGACTTGAAAGCAAGTTAACATGACAGAACCTCTTCCATTCAGCAGTATATTGTTTTGGAATGATCTCAAGCTTCTTATTTTCTGCATCTGTAACAGCTTCAAGAGCCTGCTTTGCCATAACAGCGCAGTTAACATACCACTGAGGCTTTATCATTGGCTCAATAACATCATTGCTCCTAGAGCAACGACCAAGGCGCATTTCATTATTCTTAGCACCACGATAGAGTCCCTGTAATAAATATATTAATCAATATAACTAACAATGAGACAATAGATATGTTATCAACAATATTTGAAATCGAAATATATATAACAGTCAAAGGTAATGAATTAAACACTGGCAGTATTAAAAGAACAAGTTCTTGAAAATGAAATATCTTTTATAGATATGTGAATCAGACGGATCATGCAGAAGTCAAAAAGAACAAAAACATGTCCATGACATTGTACCATAAATTAATCCTTTCGGCCCTGGGATAGTAAAGTTCAAACCCATATGCAGTTAAGTTTTGTATGCTCTTTAGAGAAGAGCCACAATACACACACACACACACAAATTGAGCCCCCCCATCAAACATCATAAGATTGAAGCCTTAATTACATTACATGGACTAAGATCGCAATACCTTCGTCTGCAATGCTTCTGTTACAGCCTCACGTGCCTTAAATCGTGGCATCCCTGCAAATTCTGAACCTCCATTCGTATTTATATTACCATCATCGGTAAAAATGTTGATGAATTCAAGATTATGACGCTTCCCAACCTCAAAGTCATTAGGATCGTGAGCTGGAGTGATCTAAAAAATGATGAAGATGAGAGTTAAAATGCATAGCAGGAGCAGAAATTTAATGTCTGCATTCATGCTCTTGGAAAAGAGATAATACCTTGACAGCTCCAGTCCCAAAATTTGGATCAACAAGTATCGCATCAAGAACTATTGGGAGCTTCCTCCCATTAAATGGGTGGATAGCATATTTTCCATGCAGATTATGGTACCTTTTGTCTTCAGGATGAACAGCGATGGCAGTATCACCAAGCATTGTTTCCACCCTGGTAGTGGCTACAACAATCTCCCCAAGACCTCCCTCCAAAGGGTAAGCAAATGACGTTAAAACCCCAAACTCAACTGGCTTATCATATCCAGGGACCTTTAAGAGAGTCTTTTCCTTAATGTCCACATAATCCACCTACAGACATACCACAGATTCTAAATCAGTATATTATCCAGGGACAAAACCACAGTTACCACACTGATGACACTTGCTTACCTCAATATCTGAAATAGCTGTTCGTAAGACACAATCCCAATTCACAAGTCGGAGATCCCTGCAGAAGGAAATGTAAATATGTGTCCAAATGATTGGCCTAGCCTAAGTATTGACAATAGCATATTGCTTAAACAATTGAATATTGTGCAGGTACACCACCAAAAGAAATGAGAACTAGTTGAGCATTTAAGAAAACTTGGAGTGCAATTCATTGAGAATAAAAACTGTTTTATGGGATTAAAATTCTTATAAACAATGCACTAAATAAATAGAAAGGATAGGATAGCCAGTCACGCCGTTACTTCAAAGTGAAAACCATAACCTCATTGTAATTGAATAAGAAAAGATTACAATGTGATTTCATTTAAAATATGATCGTATGAACTAAATCATTTAGGTTATAGAAATAACAAGGGATTGCTTGATGCGAAGCTTGCCTATAGATAAGATCTTTCTTGTACAGCCTTATAAAAGCCTCTGACACAGCCTTAGACCTTTGTTCATCCATTGTAAAGCACTGTAGAAGTAGTAGCGGCAGTTTATATCAATAAAAAATTTCCTCAAACAGGTAAAGTAGAAACAAAAATAAGAACTTTAGAAATACATTAATGGCAAGAGTATAGGACATTTTACCTCCCGGGACCAATCAAGGGAAGCCCCCAACCGCCGTAGTTGTTGTAATATTGTTCCCCCATATTCATTCTTCCATTTCCAAACCTATCCACGACATTAACATATATGGCCACAAGTTGTTTGTAATGGTACAACTACCAAAAAAGAGGTTGCATTATTTTACAGGTTGAAATAACTTGGGAATCATGCTAGTTAAAACTCACTTCAGATACAAAATTCTCGCGGCCAATTTCATGTCTATTCTTACCACGCTCTCGCATTAGCTTCTTCTCCACTACGACCTTCAAAATAACATCAAAAAATTTAGTCCAGCTAATGAAAATAACGTGTAAAATGTGTAGAGGAGAAAAAAATAAGACATATACTTGGGCCCATGTTCCACCCACAAAGAACTATTAGGTCTCAGTAAATAAATATAGGCCATTGGACATATAGAGCCTTGCAGTGAATGGTTTCATACAGAACGAAAAAATGTCCCTATTCACCTGTTCCCTAAGAATATTAAGGTGATACCTCTACTAGGCAAAGGAAGAGAACACTAAATGAACAGGCGAATATTTGGGGCCATGTTCAACCCACAAAAGAAGCATTTGGGCTCAGTAAATAAATATAGGTCATAGGATATATACAGCTTTGCAGTAAATGGTTTCATACAGCCAACATAAAAATGTCCCTAGTGACCTATTCCCTATAATATTAAGGTAATACCTCTACTAGGCAAAGGAAGATGATAAATGAATATACCAACATCCTGAAGAATCCAGAGATTAATGAACACAAAAAATAAAAATACTACCAAGTTTAACAAAGGTTATGAATGTACCCAAGCAACAAAATGATAAAGGAACCTAACCTGTGTTGCTATTCCAGCATGGTCCATTCCAGGAACCCACAAGGTATTATATCCAGACATTCTCCTCCAACGAATGATTGTGTCCTGCATATAGAAATATTTAAAATAAAAAAACAGAACAAAAGCTTGAATATGTTATTAGGAAGAACAAATGTCATATAGCCGACCTCTATAGCAGCAGTAAGGGCGTGGCCTATGTGCAAGGCCCCAGTCACATTTGGTGGAGGGAGAACCTGCAAAATATAGTAAGAGAGGAAAGGAAGAGAGTATATCTATATAGATTAAAACATAATTTGGTCAAAATGCTTACAATGACAAATGGTGGCTTCGAGCTATTGGCATCTGCCACAAAGAAGCCTTCTTTCTCCCACCACTGATACCACCTAAATTAACAAAGAACATAAAGAGAAGCTGATGCAATAAATGTGCTGATTTTGGGTTGGGAATCATAATTTTCCAAGCTGTAAAATAAGTAGTGAAATTTCAAACGTACGCCTGTTCTACAGCAGCTGGATTATACTGTTTCGCCATTTGAGAGGAAAGTTGCTTCTTCTTGCCAGCAGGAGTTTCTGGGTCAATAAAGTCATCGGGGTTCTCCTCACCAGCATCCCGCTTCACATTCTTCTTTGCAGTCTTTTTAGGAGCATTAGACTCCTGTTGTTCCTTGATAGCATCACAAGAAGCGTTAGTGACTAGCATTAACATCAACATAACTGCTTGAATAGCAGCAATGAACTGCAAAGCAACAAACCAAATTGAGAAGGAAAAAAATCATTGATTATGAATACCTTGAGCTTGGATAATTTCGCTTTTTCTTGAGCCTTCAATTTCTTTAACTCTTTCTCTCTTGCCTAGAGAAAAGAAAAAAACCAATCACAAAACCACTTAAAACAGAGAAAAAAACTATAGGCAAGGAAAAACAGCATGCTTAACAATCATAATCTCCATAATCGGACACTGCAATTTTAGACACTTCACAGCACGCATGACTACATTCCACATTCTACTGCAATCGTCCATAACAAAATGACCACTTTTACACTTGTTCAAACTATAAAAAAACCCCAACTTTCACCAAATCATTTCCTCAACACCATTGGCACCAAAGACAACTTAATCCTCAGTCAAAACACAATCAAGAAAAGCAATCACACAAACACATAATTGGAGACAAACCTTCTCTTCCTTCTTCTTCTTCCTCTCCAGCTCCTCGGGAGTCTCGGGCTTCTTCTCCTCCGTCTGCGACTGAAAACCCAACAGTTGCAGACATTCAACATTGAGGAATTGTGAAGGATAAGAAACAGAAAACTAAAAAAACATATAGTTGTAGCTTGCCATATTGATGGGGCAAGATCACAGCTTCTTCTTCAAATTCTACTGAAACAGGCGATTCCGTCTAGGTTGATGAGAATTGAGCGAAAACGGAGAGGAAGCTGACAAGTTTGAGCAGACAAGTTACAGTAACACTGTGAGAGTTTGCGCTAATAGAGAACAATGTTGCGTATGAGATGTTTAGGGTTATATCAGAGTCACTCTCGGCCACAAGGCCTTTTGGCCCGTTGGGCTCAGTGTAAGCCTCTTTTCAATAAATATAAATACATTTAATATTTTTGTAAGAATATAAATATAATTCATTCTTTTATAAAAGGTACGGCTGGGTCAGAGTCGGATCGGGTTTAGCTCGACCTCCACCCGCTTCACACACGCAAAAAACCTGTTCAAAAATCCAAATCCGACTCGAACATGAAATTTTTAGGTTGTTTAATAGTTTATACATGATATTAAGGATAACTTTAATATCTTTGATATAATTATTGTTGTTGTTTATACATTATCAAATTAAATAATAAACTCTAATACACTATAAAATAAAATAAAAAACCTTAATGAATAATCCTAACGGGCCTATAATCTAACAATTATGAAAGTTTTGCTTTGAGACATAAAATGATTCTCGTTGATTGAGATCAGTATATTCATACAAAATGTTTGTTATACATAAATGTAAGAGTTAAGAAATTAACTAGCATAATCACAAATCAGAAAACTAACTATATCATATATTTACACATCGTATAACAATTCAAATTAAGATTTATTGTTTGTCATTAAGTTCAACCTATTGTCATTCTTATATGTATTGTTGTGCCGTGTATAAATCCATTAACAAGACATCAATAAGTATATAAAGTATTAAAAGCATGCAATGTAGTAAATTTAATCATATATGCTATAACAATATAACATATACTAAAAATTACATATTTATACATATTCATATTACACACTCAAATATGACGGATCACCGTCTTGTCAATAAAAGACGTGCTATAAAACTCGTATAGTTTACACGCAAAAGAAAAAACAAAAAGGTCGTAACTATAAATAGTATAGTATATATGCTTTTAGTCGTAGAAATGAAATTGCTATCTAGCTACTATAAATCTACCTTACCAATTACTATAAATAACTAGCAAGAGAGTACTAATTAATCAATCTCCCATGTTGGCTTGTTGATGATGTTCCACAACCATATTGTCCGAGGAAAAACATGACTTATTGGTACCGTTGATCTCATGATAAGACATGAACTTTGTGGAAGATCTCACGAACTGTTGCAGTCGCATGTGCACCACATCAGCCTGCGCCATAGCTAGTTGGGTTTGAAGATCATCGATTTGGTGCTGAAGAGATGAAATTACTCCAACACAACCGTACACCGGATCTCGAACCCTAGCATTCGCTTCGTACACCATGGAGCTCACTGCGTCGCTTCTTTGATTAACCGGTAACTCCTGCGAAACATTCAAATGACCGATACATTAAAATTGATGCATTGATATTTACGGTGTCACAATGATGTAATTGTTATGCAATACATATTAATTATTCTTTGAACTAAATGAGATAAGTATTTTTATTTTAATCTTTTGAATCAATTTTAGGTGTTGTCTCTTTCAATTTGTCATTCATGCATACATAAAATAAACAAATAAATAAAAGGTACAAATTGGTCAAAAAGTAGAAAATAGACAGGTGCTTTATTAATTTTTATCTAATTTCATTAGAAATGGTAATTCATGTGGGAATTAAAGCTAATCTATGGTCTTTTATTTTGTAAAACAAAATGGTAGGGTAGGGTATAGGGAACTTTACTTTTGTATGGAAAAAAGTGAAGAACCTCTCACCTGACCATATGGGGTCACCAAACGGTAAATAACCACTATAACCGAAATTAAAGTTGAAAGTAAATATAGAAATTTATTTAGTCAAGTAACCAATAGTTTCTTGACTTCTTATTCTGATTGTCACTGTTCAAATCACATCAATAATCTATAATATTCTTTCTTCTAAAAAAAGTAAAAATAAATTTCATGTGCTGACTTTTCAAGCATTTTTATACTATAACAAAATTGAAACAAAGTAAAACCGAACTTAACATATAAAAAATGAGACATAAAAAAATATTAACTTGACTTTTTACCCTAATTGTCATTCTTTAAATCACAGCAATGATATATAATATTCATTCTTCTAACTTTTCACGGCTTTTTCATACTATGACAAAACAAAACAAGATATATATAAAATGAGACATAAATATATACAAATACAATAGGATCGGCTTGTCCATAATGAAACTAAAATAGTTGTCTAGCTTTGGTCAAATTAAGATTCACATATGATTACAATGTCTAGTTCCTGAAACAAAACCTCTTATTAACGACTTTTACTTCAGACCTCAAGAATCATTGACCCGACCTTGAATACAAATACGTACCTGCAGCATCTTGTTGACACTGCTGGCCCCAAAGACCCTGTGGACACTGGCAAACTTGTGGGGGTCGTCGGCCGGGAAATATGGGGCAAAAACGCAGTCATGAGCACATCTCCTCCTCAGAAGCTTGCATGCTGCGCATGGTGACACTGCACCTTGTTTTCTACCACTTTCCTTCATCAATAATAAGTAGAGCCTGCAGTGCACTTTATGATGTGTATAGTAAAATGTGTTCACAGAAGTGATAGGTATATATATATATGTATATATGTTTTAGCTGCTAGGGTTATTTATTAAGAAGAGAAAAAGAAGCATTGAGAAGAAGACATGGACAAGAAAGAGGGAGGTTGAGAGGAGAGAGGTGGTGGGTGTTATATAGAGAATTATTAGTAATTCATAGCATATCTTTTGAGGGTCCCATTAAAGAAGAATTCTTAGATTTTGCTCGACAAAAACATCTATTTTCTTAAGATTTTGGTCCCACCCTTTCTCTTTTATTCATTTTTGTTTCATTCTATAATGTTTTTTTCTTATTTTTCTACAGATAGCAACGGCAGAATTTTTCTTGCCCTAGAGTTTTTAAAATTTTCTCTAATTATTATCACACTCCAGCTTCGATCGAATACCATAAATAAACATTTACTAAAATTTGACATGAAACATATTTAGAATGATATTTTTGGAATTTATTAAATTATTTGTAGTTTCTTATTCATACATGGATATAATAGAAGGTTACTAGGAAATGATGCAAAAGTCAGAAAACAAATTAAGATGTGATGTTGTACTAAAGTCTGATTTATTTAAAAAATTGTAATAGGTACATGTTTCAAAATCTTAATTAGATGTTAATAATTACTGGGAAATGATGCAAAAGTCAGAAAACAAATTAAGATGTGATGTTATACTAAAGTCTGATTTATTTTAAAAGAAATTAATAGGTACATGTTTCAAGATCTTAATTAGATGTTAATAGTTAATATAATTGTTATTAAAGCTTAACTATCTAAATGGGTGACTATTTTTAATTAATTAAGTGTTTTACTTTTGTGACATGATTGTCAGAAATTCGAATCCCATAACTTTAGAAAATGACAAATAATTTGATTGGTTTCAAGCAATTGTGTGCCACAAATACTAATGGAAATGGTTAATTTCAAGCTACCATAAATCTTGAATTATACAAGAAAAGGTCCTCTTATGTATATCATTCGACAACAAACATAATAAATAAAGTCAAATAATTTTAATGGACGGTAATGTGTGGGAAAATAAATTGAGAAAATTAAAAATATGAAAAAATGAGTACTTTGATTTTGTTCAGCAAATTTAAATTAATGAGCCAGGAGGAAACAAAAGCATGAAAAAATGCATGAGGCTGAAAAAACAACATAACAAAAGAGATACATATGAAAACATGATAATGATAAAACAACACGAGCATATCATAATAACGACGAGGGGTTAATTTGGACAACAAGAAACTTCGAGAACGTATATGAAAATGGTGCTTTAAACTAGTAGGTGACTTTATTCAGGTGAGCTCGTCTACAAGAGAGTTGATTCTGATGATTATTGACTAAGAGGGGATAATAGTAATTGGCCGCGAAGAAGAGAGATTGTCCGAAACTTCTAGTCAGGAACATTTTTATCTTTCATTGTCAAAATAACACTGTATATTCAAATATTTAACGAGTATATTAAACGGGTGTAGCCATGAAAATATTGTATAGTTGGGAATAACATTCGTACTCTTCTCTAAAATAAATAAATATATTCACATGATATTGTTAATCCATAATGTTACTTTCACTCTCTTTTTCAAACGTAATGGGATCAAAGGATGTCCTAAACAAATATTATTTTGATTACCTAGATTCTCAAGTAACATGACAAGATCATCTCCACAACTTTGTATCAATATCTAAATAAGTGCTAATTAACATTATATGTTGAGTGACCATGGTAAGATCTTGCTTGTAGTGGCTTTTACGTACACAAAGACAAGAAGCTTATGACCAAATAGAGAGCTCAAGAGACTGTCCACTACTAAACTCCAAGTGAAAAGATATTGATGACAAGATAGGAATCAACACAATTACAAGTGCATTGCATGACCACTCACTCTGATTTGTTGATTCTTTTCCCAAAGATATCATGTAAATAAATTATCTTGTTGGTAAGTAACATCATTGAAAGTGAGACCATCTGCATTTTTTTTAATTTTAACATTATCTTCTTTAAAGTTCCTTGTGTTTGGTTCAATATTAGTCAAACAACAATATTGTGAACTAATAAGAACATGTTATTAAGGTAACTGAAATTTGCTAGAAACCAACTGCTTAGACTTTGCATGATGATTATCATGTCATCATTCCATTACCTTCACTTGTTTATTGTGATTGTTTCTCAAACTAGTTTACCACATTTGCAATTATTAAATAGTTTACAAATATACATATATTGGGATGCACTTCTGTGTAAGACAATGTTATAAAATGAGAAGAGTGTGAGTTATTCTTGCATTGAGATTATATTAACTCATTAGTTACACATTATGATCATTTTACACCAAAACAACAAGAATTGTTTAGCCATCTTATCAATCCTAATTAAACAACTCATATCACATCATTTATTTCAGAGTATAAAATTATAATTGACCCTTAAACTATTAACTTAAACTTTTAGTTGATAGTTGAATGACTAATTATAATTTTATACTCTAAAAGAGCTAGTTCTACCTTGTGGACACGGGTTCAAATTACAAGACGTGCAAATTATTAATTTTTCCATTCTCTCTTATCTCTTATTCTTATAAAAGCCACAACTCTCTTCAATGGACTTCTCTCAAAAATTTCTCTTGCAAAAGCCCTCTAACTTCTAATGAGCTTCTCAATCCTCTATTCTAAAAAGTACACGTCCAAACCTAAAAACGGACTTGTCCGTGAGAGCGCGTGTTATAGTATAAAGTTATAATTGGTCTTTCAACCATCAACTTAATGACATCATTGGGAAAAAAGAGACAAAACGTCGAATGTTTTTCCTATTTATGTATTTGGAAAGTCTATAGTTAACACACTGACTCAATTTGAAGCTGAATCCTCACATGGTTCAAAAGTGAAGGTTTCAATCATATTTCTAACACTGAAAAAGGCATAACATTGATTTACACTCGATAACTAAAATAAAAATTGGCAAATTCTTCATTTAATGGTTCAAACTTTTAGTCGAGTTGGTCATCCTCTAATAATTTCTAGGGATAATTACATATCAGTACACCTGTTGAAACCTCATTTCAAGATTGGTACCCCAAGTTTGAAATTTTCTTTCTCGGTCCCCCAAGTTTCATTTACTTACACTTAAGTCAATTTCTGTTAGATTTAACTGATGTGGTTTGTAAAATGTCCAAAATACCCTCGCTATATGGTCAATGAACATGGTAATTTTTTATGAATATGAAATGACAGTTTTACCCTCAATTATATAATTCCTACCATCATAGTGCAAGGGTATATTAGTCTTTTCAATAACAAATTTGAAAATTTGAAATTTGAAAAAAAATCTAAGTAAAAGACCATATCATCACTGTCTTCAACCTCCTCTCCTCTCCTTCAAAATGTTCATATCAAATTGTTTTGTCCATCAAAATTTTGGAACAAATCAGATAATTAGAAGCAAAATCAGTGAACTCGTCATTCCATCATTAATTAAGAACAAAATCGATGATATGTTCCTCTCCTCCAATCTCTCACTCCTTTATAATTGTGAATCCAACATCATAATCTATTCGGAACGAAATTGATACCAAGAACAAAACCAATATGCAATATCAGATCCAACAAAAACTGAACAAAATCGATACGTAAGAGCAAAATATGACTAGATTGCAAGCCAAGCTAAATCAAAACCCAGAAAAAAAAAACCAGATATATAAAGCCCTCATCGAAAAAGTATGTGGTCGTCGCGAGCTCCGTCATCAGGAAGGTGGGTTGACTCGTGGAAAATCTCCGGATCTGCCTCAAAATCATCGTCGTCGGGGCTAAGACAGAGGAGGAGGATGAGACGCTAATCTCCTCCGCCGCGAGGTCTAGGGATCCTTGGAGCCACATCCGATTCAGATTCGCCGGTGAACAGAGCAGATCTGGTTTGTTGGAGCCACCGCTGACCCAGACGAGATGCAGGTTAGGTCGCGAGCTCTGACGACTTCATCTTCCCTGACTCCTGCTTCGGATTCGCCGACGATGACGGAGATTCCGTCGATTCGATTCGGGACTAAACCAGAAATATTGGTCCTAGTCCCGAACGAACGTCAGCGCAGGGGAACAAGGTTGATGACGAGTTGGGTTCCCCGGCGACAGAGCCTCTATTGCTTGCGATTCGGTGTTTTTCCTATAGGTGGATTCAATTTGAGGGAGAGAGAGAGAGAGAGAGAGAGAGAGAGAGAGAGAGAGAGAGAGAGAGAGAGAGAGAGAGAGAGAGAGAGAGAGAGAGAGAGAGAGAGAGAGAGAGAGAGAGTTTATATGATTTTCTTTAATTTTTTAAATCTTTAATTTCTTGTATTAAAAAGACAATTTTGCCCTCCATTTTTGTTTAATTGGTTATGCAATTAAGGGTAAAATGGTCATTTCATAATTTATCAAACTTTTTAAATTTTATATACAGAGGGGCATTTTGGTCATTTAAAAAATATTGTTGTTAGATTTAACAGAATTTGACTTAAGTGTTAACGTTTTAAACTTGGGGGACCGAGAAAAAAAAATCAAA
Organism: Geranium rotundifolium; assembly: GCA_963920655.1. Classification (NCBI taxonomy): domain Eukaryota; kingdom Viridiplantae; phylum Streptophyta; class Magnoliopsida; order Geraniales; family Geraniaceae; genus Geranium; species Geranium rotundifolium. The sequence goes on from OY987313.1 coordinate 7,973,443, forward strand.
CTTGGAGTACCAATTCTGAAATGAGATTTCAACGGGTGTACTGATCTGTAATTACCCCTAATTTCTAATCATCTCCAGTTTTAACATCTCTCATTGTACTGTTGTTTTCTTTTGGAGTTTCTCTTTTCCCAACTTAGGAAGTTAATTCTCTTTTTATATATTAATTATTATATTTTGATAAAAAATTATCCAAAACATATGTTTTCGTAACCCAAAACAAGTGTTCCTCTAACATTAAACATGTAAATTTCAAAAGGGAAAATGACACTTTTGTGCACTTAAATATACACTTTTGACACTTTCATACCCTAACTTTTTTTTCCATACCCGAATTTTATTTTGGGACAACTAACCATTTATATACCAAAAATGGCCCTAAATTTTTGTTTAATTCAGGAGTATTTGGTTCAATTCATGGGTATTTTGGTTCAATTCATTTGTATTTTGGGAAAATGGTCCAGAAGTTCCCTGAATTTTGGTTCAATTCATGAGTATTTTAGGTATTTTGGAATTATTGTCCCAAAATGAAATTCAAGTATGGGAAAAAGAGAAAAAAAAAATTTAGGGTATGAAAGTGTTAAAAGTATATATTTAGGTGCACAAAAATGTTATTTTCCCATTTCAAAATGACACGAGTTTGTGGTGTAACAAGAGATCAAAGTGATTTTGACAACCTAACATTTGTCCCTTACGGTAAAATATTTGTACTGTAACAAGAATTTAAAGTGTAATGACAGATCGTAATTATTACGAAAACCTAACACTTAACCCATAGGATAAAACTACATATAACAAATGTTCAAAATTTAACGGAAACTCAAATCGCAAACACTCACTAAAATTCGAACACTTTCCATCTTGAACATCCATCAAAGTTCGAAGTCAGTACTTCTTAATTAAAAATGTGTACCTCAAACTACTGAAATGTTCTCTTGAATACTTAGAAGAGTTTATTGTCTAAGTTATTGATAAGTTATCAACTATTTTACTAATTGTATCAAACATAATTGTCATAGATACGTCATTGTGGTTCTTCGATGACCTCAGTAAAATCTTATAATTAATGAATCAAAATCTTTGCAAGACCGAATGATGAGATCATATGATTAGTTTATATAAATCCAACCGTGGGGGTGGTTAGCTTGTCTGTGTTTACAATAAATCACCTTCTTTATTTCTTGTCTTTTGTTGGCCCAAACTTACTTCCAAATTTGTGACTTTGAAATTTTGTAAGTAGCTATCTAATACATGAATTTGAGTATTGCACGTGTATACAATATACTTCATTAAGATATTATAATTAATCACATCACAATTATACATACTATAATGGCGCATACGTAATTAAGCACGCGTGCAGTGTGAAAAAATATATTTCATTGGACGTATATAAAAATAATGGGTAAATTCCACCTACCCTAATTATGCGTGTGTCTCACATGCATTATTAACTACAAAATTAATATGTGAGGTGGTTTAACTATCCAAAAATTTCATTTTATCTTTTTCTGTTGACTTTTTCAAAATCATGTTAAGTTCGTTTGTGAAATGACAAAAATACTCATGTATCTGAAAATTAAAATAAATAAATAAAAATGATTTTGAACTTTTTTTTCTAATTTTATCGTTGTACAAAATAAAGAATAAAAATAATTTAGTAGTAAAAATAATTTTTAAAATTTTTTATATAAAAAAATGTAAAAATAAAAATTTATTTCGTTTTTTATTTTTATAAATATTTTTTTATAAAAAAATTAATACTAAAATATTTTTCTATTCTTTGTTTTTGTAAAATAAAATAGAAAAAAAAAGTTCAAAACCATTTTTATTTATTTATTTTAATTCTTTATATACAGAGTTATTTTCATCATTTCGCAAAAAATCTAACATAATTTTGAAAAAAGTCAACAAAAAATATAAAGTGGGATTTTTGAATGGTTAAGACACCTTACAGATTGATTTTGTAGTTAAGGGGAGGCATGTGAGACACGTATATAATTAGGGGTTTATGTTAAATTTACCCTAAAATAATTAATCAGACTGTAATTTTGACTTCCCTTTAAACTTGGGTTTTCATGATTAACTCAAAAAAAATATTTTTCTCAGTCCTTCATTGAGTAGAAAATGGGTCATTGTATTGAAAAGGGATAATGACACTTTGTTACACCTAACTATAGCGAAATGACATTTTTATACCCTAATTATTTTTGTCTCTTTTTTAGTACCCTAACAATTTTTTTTGTGACAACCCACCTCTAAAATGCCTAATATACCTAAAATACCCCTGATTCAATTGAAAAAAAATGAATTAAACTAATAGTGAAATCAAACTGGTTCAAATTGGGCCGATTAAAATCAGATTCATTTACCCGTCCAAGGGTATTTTAGGTATATTAGACATTTTAGAGGTAAGTTGTCACAAAAAAATTGTCAAGGTACTAAAGAAGAGAGAAAAATAATTAAGGTATGAAAATGTCATTTCGCTATAGTTAGGTGTAACAAAATGTCATTATCCCTATTGAAAATTATTCTTACAAACTTAAAGACAAGTCATGCACCAAATTATTTTATTACAACAAAAGGGTTCAATTGGTCATTGTATCGGACGACCAATAATTGCAAAATGAAGAGACTTTTTGCCATCACGAGAATTGCCAAGGCAATGACTCATGTGATTAAATGGCCGCTTCGTTTCTAAAATGAGGTAAGAATTTCCTGTCTTAAACAGAATAGAAATGGATAAGAATTTTTCATTTTACTTTTCCAATTCAAAATAATGTTAAAAATACGTTTTAAATAATAATTTGAGGTAAGAATATTTTTAAAATATTCATTTTCATTAAATATATATTATAAAATATTATTCTCATTAATAGACATATAAATTATAATTTGTTAATATATTAGGACAGGGTGGAGCTAGCATACTTCACCTTGTCTTCGCTCCTTCCCCACCCAAATACGGGAAATCCCCGCCCCGTCTCCAGCTCAAACGGGACGGGGAATCGAGTCCCCGTCAGGAAATAATGACATCCCTAAGCCACACCATCACTCTCCCAACACCTCCCCCAATGCCCCAATCTTCTTTGTTAGTTTTAGTGCATGTTGTTCTCGCTCCACTTTCGTATACCTTCCATTGCTCAAGACCCACTCACAACAACAACAAAAAATACTATAAGCGTCATGTAACGAAAAGATGCAATTCAGCATCTTAAATTTGAGCTGCTTCACCTCTTCCCCATTAGCTATTCCCTCGTTAATATATTTCTTGCTCAGCAAAATTTGTACCGATGAGCTAGCGATTAAACCCAAATTGGGATCAATGGTAGAAAAGTTACGATACAAATAGTGAAAAATTGAGAATACATAAGATAATATAATAAAGATTTTAAGCTGAATCATTTGCCCATGGTGATGGCGAGGCCGACGAATGAACGAGAGACATCAGACTGTTTGACACTTGATTATCTCCTTTCAAAATTTTATCATTCTTGGACATTTGAATCATCATTTGCACAAGGGTTTGGAGGGGAAGGGGCCTTGCCCAGATCTTGAAACGGGCCCATCTGAGATAGAATTGGAGGCCCAAAAGAAGAAGCCCTCGTTTCAACCGAACCCTTAATCATTAAATCAGTCACATGTCAATTACTTGGTGCTAATTTACAGTTAGGGTTCCAATGTCGGAATGGTTATGGTCTTGTCAGGATTGTGGCATGCTGGGTACAACTTCAGATACCCAATCATTGACTCAAGTTTTAAATCATGTAATGTCACTCCAAGCTTTCCTATAAAGAGCTTTCAAGAGTTTCTTCCCCGTGATCATGGATGTCTTTCGGTATTCGAGTGACACTTTCCCTGAAAAATTAGAATGAAAAATAATGATACGAGTAAGAATTTAAAAGGCCGGCTCTTTGATATCAGTCTGGATTTTATGGACTGAAGAATTTATTTCGGTCTGATAAAATTATAAATTGAAAATCACTCGTTATCCTGGTTTTTAACATGTTTACAGTCAAATGAATTGTCGAAGAGTTATGGTTTGAACCGTTTCACCAAAAACATGTATTGTTATGATCATTGCATATTTAATGTCTCTACTCTTTATTGTAAACGACCATTTTTTGTTTTTAATCATACGTACAAGTTGTTATTCAGCTATGAGTAAAAATGTCATTTAATATATTATCAAATATTAGTCTAATTTGAAAATGAGGTTGTGAGAGCATTTTCAACTTGTTACACAAAAATCTTGTTAGTTATAGCGAAAGTTATTTAAGTGTAACAAAAAAAGTCGTGAATATCTATAAAAATAATAATTTCAAGTTAGGGGATTGAAGTTAAAATTGTGTATAATATAATACAACGATATATAATTATTCATAAAATTACATATTGATACGATATATCAATCTTTTTATCTAAACGTGACGTAAACAAAGTTAATAAATTTTCGAAACTAGAAAATATCATTAAAAATTCTAACCAGGGTAAGACCAATTTGCCCTTCAGGTGAGATATAATTTAGGGAAAGTACATATACATATACTCAAGTATAAGCAAAAAGGCACCTATCTATACTCATTATAAAAAACGGACACCTAGCCTTCGAAATTTATAAAACGTACAAATAGTAAACACCGTTATTATTTGGATAAAAAATATTAATTTTTGAAGTTAAAAATTGAAAATGTTATTGGTTTGACTTCAATTTTTTAAACACATGTCCTTCGAAAAGCGACTTCTAGTAGCCAAAATCAGCTAGTAGAGCCATTTGTGGGTATCCTAGTAGCTTTTTGAGGTTGCAATTGGTAGTAACTAAGGTTGGTATATATATTGTAGTTGTTAACAACCAGAGGCATGGAAGATATATACATGTGGTTTTGATTCTGAATTAAACAAGGACGCTCAAATTAACAACGGGACAGTGTTAGTTGACTTTAGAATCTCGTCCATGTTTTTCAAGAATACATAATTAGTTTGATGTTTGCTAACGAATATTTACCCACAATTAAACGGGTTTTGCATTAGCCATTCTTAACTAAAAGTTCAGTTATTTAAGTACACGTTTCATAAACTTTTACTCGTTCAATGTTTAGATGAAAAATATTAATGTTTAGATGAAAAATATTAATTTTGAAAATGAAAGAAAAAAATGTCATTGATCAGGTTCTTAATTTTGCAAATCCCACCATCAAATGGGATTTTGGATGCTGATGTGTGTTAGCTCGAGATAGACCTCAAGCTGGGAAGATTCCATTTGTATATGGGAATTGGAAACTGATCATCACACCACAAAACCACTAGAGTAAAATTGAGGCCAAAACATTATCGACCAGATATAGAAGAAACAATTAAAATGAAAATTAAGAGAAACCCATTATGAAATAGAGAACAAATTTGAAAATTAAGAACTCAGTATCATAATCAGCAATAGAAACAAATAATGGGTTGCTTAATTCACAACTTTTTGTTTAAAAAATAGACGAATTTTCTGTCGGACAAATTGTACAAGTAAGTACAAAATGGCTAAGTTAATAAGTGTATTAACTTGTGACTACGTCAACGTGAGTTTTTATTCGGAATAGCAATACTCGTCATAGAATTATGTGAAATATGTTTACATATTATATGAAATGAGATCTTTCCAACGATATATAAAAAACTCAAGATGAATAAATGGATGAATGAGAAATTGAACCCAAAGCCCGTCACGTGTTCAGTTGGGGTCATAATTATGACCCAACAATAAAGATTTGATTTTAATTTTAAATTCAAGAAAAAGATAAAACGTGGAAAAACCATTAATGATTAATTTCAATCGTCGAACCAAAAGAATGATTTGGTAAGTTATTTCATTTATTGTCTTTCAAGTTTTAAGTTCTTTCCCTAAGAGTATTTTTTCCTAAAATAAATATTTTCTTATTAGAATTATATTTTCCTTAAAAATATATTTTTCAAGAATGAATGATTATTTTTCTTCTATAAGTAGAGAAAAATCGCTAGAGTTAAAACACACCAAAATCCCTAGTTGTCGAACCTTTGTCAAATTCATTCATCCTCGATTACTCTATATAGCCCGGTTAGAGTTCGATTTCGATTGTCGTTTTATCCTGGGAGCAAGTTGCCCATACGGGGCAATAATTGTCTTAAGGAAAGCGGATTACCGTGACTCGATGATATTCAATTCCTGTCTTTATCAACCGGTCTTGTACCGGTTCCAGGTTCTATAATATTTACACTATTATTCTTATTGTATGAGTATTATTAATAAAACTGAGTTATTAATTTAATTGTGTTTGTACCATGTGATTTACTTGTCTCCATCTTGCATGATTGTTCGATTTAGTTATTTAATTATTCGATTTACGTTTATGGACTAACATATTATCTAATAATCTAACAGATTGTTAGATAAGTGTTATTCCATAAACGCAAATTGAGAAATAAAAAGCATACATCAAACATGCAATATAACGAAGATAGACGAACAGATGAAATATAATAATTTTATTAATCAAACAGCTTAACAGAAATACAGATAAGTAGCACTTGACCTGTGATTCGAACCGAATCACGGATTATCGTGCCTCGACGATAATCTTTTCTTCCTCCTTCTGTCCAGTACCGAATCACAGATCAAGTGTTACTTATCTGTATTTCTGTTAAGTTGTTGGATTAATAGAATTATTATATTTCATCTGTTCGTCTATTTTCGTTATATTGCATGTTTGATGCATGCTTTTATTTCTCAATTTGCATTTATAGAATAACACTTATCTAACAATTTGTTAGATTGTTAGATAATATGTTAATCCATAAACGTAAATCGAATAATTAAATAACTAAATCGAACAATCATGCAAGATTCAAACAAGTAAATCACATGATAGAAACACAATTAAAATAATACCTCAGTTTTATTAATAATACTCACACAATAAGAATAATAGTGTAAATATTGTAGAACTCATAACCGGTTCAAGACCGGTTGATAGAGACAGAATTGGATATCATCGAGTCACGGTAATCTGCTTTCCTTAAGACAATTATTGCCCCGTACGGGCAACTTGCTCCCAGGATAAAACGACAATCGAAATCGAACTCTAACCAGGCTATATAGAGTAATCAAGGAGGAATGAATTTGATAGGGGTTCGACAACTATGATTTTTGGTGTGTTTTAGCTTTAACAATTTTTCTCTACTTATAGAATGAAAATAATCACTCATTCTTGAAAAACATATTTTTAAGGAAAATATAATTGTATTAAGAAAATATTTGTTTTAGGAAAACAATACTTTCAGGGAAAGAATATAAAACTCGGAAGACGGGTAATGAAATAACTTATCAAATTATTTTTTTGGGAAAATAGAATTTTTCATAATTTATTTATGGAAATTAATTAAAAATGGCTTTTCCACGTTTTATCTTTTTCTTGAATTTAAATTTAAATTCAAATCTTTATTGTTGGGTCATAATTATGAGTTCAACTAAACGTGGCAGGCTTTGGGTTCAATTTCTCATTCACCCATTTACCCATCTTGAGCTTTTGATATATTGTTGGAAAGATCTCATTTCATATAATATGTAAACATATTTCATATAATTCTATGACGAGTCTTGGTATTTCAAATCAAGACTCACGTAAGTTAATACTCTTATTAACTTAGTCATTTTGTACTTAATTGTACAATTTGCCCAACAATTTCCCACTTGATGACATGATTTGAAAATTAAAAAACTGACTAAGGTTGGCATATATAATAATTTATATATTATCATTCATATTTATTTGAGTATATATTATAATTTATTTAATAAATATTTAAAAAAATAGAGAAATTAAAACATGATTAATGTCCGATTAGTGTCTAATTTTTTTAGAACTTTAGTAGTAGGTAAAGTCTCCTTTTGCGTTAGGTGTGCATACGCGACATTAACTTGTTGGGGCTGTTACGTCGATAACACTGATAGTCAATGAGACATTCATTAATGTCTTGTTAGTTATAAGTATGCATAACCGACACATATGATGAGGTACTAACTCAACGAGTCCGCGTGAGTAAACGTGGTTAAAAATCACCACACAAGTTTCAATTCAGAAACTTAAGTACAAACTCAAAAATTTGAAAGAAAAGTAATTTATCATGATAAAAGTTGTTTCTACAATAATGACTAAAGATTTCTTAAATAATACTATCTTAATCTAAATCTGAATTAAAAAAGAAAAATCCTAGATAGCCTAAAACCTAATCCAAAAAGAAGACTAATATTAAACCTAACCCAAACCTAGTCAAAAAGAAGATTATTTCCAAAATTTAATTAACTCAAAAACCTAATTAGAACAGAAAATACTAAAATATATTTAAAATTTGTAATTAATTAAAAACTAAAATTTTAAAACTTGTTTGGGCCCTTAAAAGTTGTTTTCACAGTCCCAAACTCATCATATTTGAAATAGTTTCGTCATGGCTTTTTATGGGCATGATTCCGAGCACATATGCAAAAATTATGAGTACCTTAATTGTGGGCACTTATAACCAACGTACCAATCAATGCCTCCATTGCGACACATGTATTACCAAAAAAATCCACGAGGACAATCTCCTTAATTTATTCTAAAATAAGGTTCTTATTATATATTTCTTTATAAAATTTAATGTTAATTACACTTTATTATACTTACTTGGACCATTTTTATAAGTTACTATACCTATTTTTTAAAAGTACGACTTACAATATTTAATTACACTATTTTTTACAATGTGTTCTAACACCGTTAACTTTTGAACGAAAATTTTTATTAAAGCGTGAAATGTCTAAATTACCTCTAACTATTCATCAAATTTTTAAAATGATATCATTCTCTTTCTCTCTTCCAAATCTCTGTTTTTTCTTTTCAATCTCATTTCTAATTTTTTTATTTGATTTTCTTATCTCATTTTAATATCAATTTAATCCAATAACATGCAATTTTTGTCCAATTCAATCAATCATGATAACTAATCCTTAAAACTATAATTTTCTTCTTTACATGTTGATTTCTCTATTTCCTCCGTTGCTTAAATTAAGGTGCTTCAATTTTCCAAACAAATAGAACTAATCTAATATAATACCCATTAAACTTAGATATGCAAAATTGAAAACCATCTCACAAGTTCAGATCTCTTGTTAAAATTGTTAAGATAAGAAATAGGGATAATTACACTTTGCCCCTACTAAAATGATCATTTTTACGTTTTACTATAATTAAAAATAAAGTTTACATTTTACTATCGCTAATTACGTTTTTTACACTTTACCTTAACAATGTTAGATTTTGGATGAAAATTTTCATTTTATAACAAAAAGACCAAAATACCCTTAAGGTTTTCTTCTCTAAGTAAGATCAACCTCTACTCAAATCCGGTCAGACCCGGTTTAATTATTAATAATTAAAATAATATTATTTATTAATAATATATTAAAACTTTCGAATTACATGACTCTCTCATACGAACTCTATTTCAGGCTCATAGTGTATCAAATCGAAGAGAATCGAAAAATCAACAACTTTAATGAAAGATTTATTTATTAATACTTAATATTATTTTGATATTTAATAATTAAGAAATATTAATTATTAATAATATATTTAATTATTAATAATATGGTGAAACTTTCGAATGACATAACTCACTCATACGAGCTTTGTTTCGGGCTCGTAATATATCAAATCGAATAGATACATAAGTTCAACAATTTCGAAAAAATAAGTTTTTGTCTAAAATTTCATCCAACAACAACAAATTTTTTAATCTTTAAAAAAAATTCGTCCAACATTTACCAGTGTTAGAGCAAAATGTTAAAAAAGTTATTAATAATTAATTATTTATATTTTTGGTAATAATTATTTATCACGTAAAATTAAATCAATTTTTAATAATATATAGACAAATACTTCTTTCTTCAAAATTGTTGACTTCCAATTCTCTTTGATTTGATATAATATATGAGCCCGAAACAAAACTCGTACGAGAGAGTTATGTTATTTGAAAGTTTTAATATATTATTAATTATTATTATTATTATTATTATTAATTGATATTATTTTAATAATTAATTTACTTTTAATTTTAATTATTAATAATTGAAAAAATGATTCCTTTTATTTTTATTAAATAATTATAATTATAATTAATAATAATAAATTATTTTTTTATTAATAAATATTATATATTATTAATAAATATTATAATTTGATGAATAATGGAATCAATTTGAAATTTTAATTGATAATTGAGGGCAATTTCGACTTTTCATACAATATGAAAATTTTCCATCCAAAATCTAACACCGTTAGTGTAAAGTGTAAAAAATACGCAATTAGCTGTTGTAAAATGTAAACTTTGTTTTAGCTGTAGTAAAATGTAAAATCGATCATTTTAGCATGGATAAAGTGTAATTATTCCTAAGAAATAAGAATCACAAGTCAACACAAGTTCCATTTACAATCATATTTGAGAGCTTCGCCCAAACTTAAGCAACCACCAAAAATCAACGCACCACACATGAAGTTAATATCAATTATTTTCCCATCGCCAATTTCCTTTCATTCAAAATCGGCACCACCGTCTTACTGAGATGTCGATTGTTCTGCTAGTACCGCGTATCAGGATTTTAATCTTGGTATTATTTGTTTTTATTCTTTCCTAGATTTGCTCTGTTTTTCTAATTTGAATAAGTCTGTTTGAATAAGCCAAATGTGGTTGAACTATTTTAGGGATATGCATCTTTTGATTGCAGAGTATGAATAAACAAAAGACAAGTCGCAAAGAAGGCTTCCTTCCTAGAAATATATTGAGCTCTTGTCATACTCTGTTTTAGTATATCGATAACACTCACAATTGACCTGTCAGAAGTCAGAAAAATCACAACATAACCACGACAACATCCCCGACCATCGTAGATATACAAATCCACCATCAGTCGTCAGTATAGATCCTCATTGGAGCTATCTCTGCAGGTCCGATTGAAGCATTTGCAGCACCTCTGGCAACACCTGATTGCTTCTCGTTGTTCTCTTGTGTGAAGTTCTGCACCATCTTGTCCGGGCACACCGAGCTCGGCTCAAACTCCACGACCGAGTCATTGTCCGAGTTGGGGATGCGATTCAATTCGGATTGGTGAGTCCTTGGGGAAGGGGGCTCGGGACGGTCTTGATGGAGTCGACGTTGAGGCTGATGTGGTTGTAGTCGGGATCAAAGTCGTCCTGCTTGTGGTGTCGCGAACTCGACGATGGAGATCTTATTGTCGGGGTTGCCGTCGGTGGTGGCGTCGGTGAGGCCGAGAGAGCTTGTGGGTTTTGTGAAGGCTCTTGGATGAATATCTAATGTGAAGGAGTTGGAGAAGATGGGATAGGGGTATTTGTGGCATTTTTTAAAAAAAACTAACAGAAGGAGTTAAAACGAATGGAAATGGTAACATGCAAAAAAAACTATTTATTCACTGAATTATAGTTCATATATGAAACAAAACTATTTCTTTGAAGATTGAACTAACTTTTGATTAGATCAAAAGGCCTTGCATCACATGGTTGCAAAGTCAAGAGACTTCTTGCCATCATGAGCATTATCAAAGAAATGGTTCATGTAGTCTTGGAAGACGAATTCTCTGTAACGAGCCACACCGTCACTCTCCAACACCTCACCCAATGGCCCAATCTTCTCCGTCAGTTTCGGGAGGACGAATATTGGCACCGACACTCTTGATTTGGTGCTTGTGGTTCTCACTCTGTGCTCTGCACTTTTGTATCTTCCATTGCTCAATATCTACACAACAACAACAAACATTATATTCTGGGTTTACATACATTGAAATATATATATGATTTTAGATCTTAAATTGCATATTATCCATGTGAAATATTGACACCCTCTCATGTGTACATGGTCGTAGGTAACAACACATCAGATAGCAAACATATAATTCAATATTAAAAATTTTACATGTACAAAACTTCATGTTAACCAACAAATCAAGCAATCTAACAAAATTTACAATATATAATTAGTCAAAATCTGACCCATCTACAAGGTAAAAATAGATGGTAAGTGAAGGCCTCATTATACTTATGAAGTGGTGAATCCACATTTTGTTAAAGTTGCATAAGATGAAACATGACTCATCGGATGTGTTTAATAACTTTGTACGTCTTTCACTTATTAATTTGAGGAGTCAAATATTGATTATGAAACTTACTTGCATTGCGTCACCAAGATTGACGATCAAAGCATTGGGGATGGGTGGAATCTCAACCCATTCCTTTTGGTTCTTGTCACCACCTTCGACTTTCACGAACAAACCACCAATCTCATCCTGTAATAAAACAGTTAGGGTTCTCATGGCTGAGTAGCGTCCGGCGCCAACAGTTTTGTTGGGATTAGGGCATTTTGGGTAAAAGTTCATCGTAACCGCTTGATGCCCAGTGATTGCTTCAAGCGTTGATTCATCTGTTGACACTCCAAGTTTTTCTATAAGAACTTTTAGTATTTTTTTCACCATAATCATTGATGTCTTTAGATATTCGAGCGACACTTTCCTGGAAAATTAGAATGAGAACAAACATATTGAACTATTCATTATACATATATTGAGTCGAGTTTCATAGATAAAATATCAATCTTATTTTGTTAATGTTAGGGTTCTACGTGTGAGTTCGAATTCCCACGTCAGATAATTGTGAGGTCCATATTGAGTTAATACACTCATTTGATACAAAACTTTATAGCCTAGTATTTTGAATCGATTAATAGACTTTGACATGTGCATGATAAGTTTTCTTGTGGTGTTAGTTTTTTTGTCAACAATGAGTGGTAAAATATACTTTTTTGATGGACGAGTTGTAAAATGTGAATATGAGTTCTCTTACCTCTATATATTAGCATATGAACCGAAAGACTACATATGCAGAGGCATCATAGGAATAGGTGTGTAAACGAGTCGAATTGAGTCTCATTTTTGTTAAGATTTTGTGCCATATCACAATGTATTTTCAATCTACTCATGTAATGATATTATTAGTTGAAATAAAATCGGCATTGTTGTGGGTCTGAAAGGTTGTCATTTCGACACATTTCGCCCACAACTTTTAGGTTAAAGTCTTAAATTTATGCTTGTTTTGGAGATAAAAAGAGCATTTTGATGCTGCGAGAGATTTGAATGTGATTGTGTAGATGCGTGGAATATTGGAGCATAAATTAGGATCGAGCAAGGAAGGCATTTCGGAGTGAGCAAGCAAGGAAAGGAAGCGGGCAGAGAGCAAATCCGCCAGGCAATCCGTTCCGGATTGCCTAGCGGACTGAAACCTGAGACAATTGTCTCAGGTCCTCCAGGCAATCCGGTCCGGATTGCCTAGAGGACCTGAACGATCAGAAGTGCAATCTGCCAGACAATCCGGTCCGGATTGCCTAGCGGATTGGTATTTCGAATTCAGACAAAAGGAAACCCTAGCTCACTTTTGGAAGAATCCTACACTCCATCACTTCACCAACCAAGTTCCTACCTTGCCTCCATCTAGCTCCTAGCCTTGACTACCATTGGAGAGCCAAGAAGCTTGAAGATTTGGAGTCAAGAGTTAATGAATCTACCTTCTCAACTTGAAGTGTGAAGAGGATATCACTCAAGTGTGGGATTGTGGCAAAGTGGAAGACACATGAGCATTTCTATTTCTCTCTTGCTTTAAATTTGTGCAAACTTGTTTTCATTTCTAGTTTCCTTGAATTTATGCACATGATTTGTATGATGATATTTGACTTGAGCACCATGGTTGAGGGCTAAACCCCTTAGCCATGGGTGCTAGACATTGTGATTCATGAATTTATGATATTTGATGAACGAATTTTTAGGATGACTTTAGATGTATGTGAGTGTCTTATTTTTCATTCATGCTTGCTAGAGAGGCTTATTAGATTGTATGCTAGGGTTTCGATCTTAGTCGACACCAAGTGTGAGGGGCTCGGAACCGTGTTCCGCGACCCCGACGGGACACTTAGCCTAAATAGTAGGTATGTTTAGGGGCTATACCGATCTCGAGAGAGACGGATAGTCCCGGACCTAGGCATCACAAAGTGTTAGGGGTTCGACGCCGAGCGGAGACTCCCCAGATTAACACTTGACCAACCATTGTCGGACGAATGCGGTCTCAAGTGACTACGAACCCGAGAGGGCGAGGAGTGACTCGAGACTAGGACAACGCCCAATGCCGAGAGGCGGAGTTGTCAAATTAAGACATAGGTCACATCTACATCACCGAAGCACTCGTGAGTCATTGTAGTAATCTATGAATTGCATGTCTAGCACCCTAGGCGTTTCCTTTTCTTGTTAATCATCACATAATTTCGTGCTTAGTTCGTTTATTAGAAAAAAGACCAAAAACATTAGTCGTAGCCTAGAGTTCTTTAGCACAATCACACAATCGATCGAAAACCTTCATTAGTCCCTGCGGATCGACCCGGTTACTTACCGGTCTAAAAATGTATTACTTGTGATCGCGTACGCTTGCGCGAGGGATCTTATCCGTGACGTGACGTTTTGCACGACACGTTTCAGCCCTACAGGCATTTATATTGCTAAGTGTTGTAGTAATATCTTAAGTATGATTTGATTTGTATAATTGACGTGTCAACACATAATAGTAGATCTACAGATTAGATAAAATCATACTTAATGTGTCCCCTATCAGAATAGCTTTATTAGAAGCGATCGGTATGAGGCTAACTGTAAATGATCACGCTCTACTGATCAGGGCCAGAAGGGGGCCGAAGTCAGGTCATAGTATCACCAGACAAGGGTGATATAGGACGACCCGATCGTGAGTATGTTACATAGATACAGTCATGAACATACTCATATGTCGGTACGTGAAATCACATCCTCAGACGGAAGGATCTTTGAGGTCACTATGTGTGAGTGACGAGTTTGACTCAGTCTAACGTCTCCTGTGACAAGGTTACAACAACGGCTGTGATTGGCTCGATCACGAGTCACATGAGTTGACTCAATAGATCGCTAAAGGATTTATCCCTCATACAAATGTATGAATAGATATCTGTTCAGGCCACTTGATGAGTACAACTGAAATACAATAGCATGACCATGCAGTCGATACAGAGTATCAGTCACAATTCAGTTAACTCATATCAAGAGACTGGACAATTGAACGATGATGACTTGTCTATGCCTCGTGGTTGTCAAGATATCAAGAGGATAAAAGAATAGTTTCATGTAATGACAAGTTTAAGTCGAAATCTCGATAATCACAAGTGTTGGGTAATCATGATGTCTTGCTAGAGGTCACTCATGATGGAAAGGGTAAAATGATAATTTTATCAGTCCGCCAACGTGTCATGAGCCTAGAGGGTCACACACTAAGAGTTGAGTAAAATGGATGGAAACATGTAGATGAATCATGAAAGAGATAAATTCCGGTTTTGGATTAAACCGAATTAGACCGATTTCGCTTTAAGATTAAACCGAAAATCAAAAACGGTTTAGTGAACCAATTAATTAGAATCTAAACCAATAGATTTAATTAATTAATTAATTCTTAAAATATTTTTCATATTTTATATTATTTTTATTTTATTATGTATTAACGTTTCCTATTTAGTTTGATTCATACCCTATATAAGAGATAAAAAGACTATTTTACACCATTATCAATAATATTCTCTACCCTATTTGTTTCAGTGAAACTCAAATAAATAAATGACTAAAAATGTTACCCGCAGTGAGCAGGCCAAGAGGCAAGAGCATCCTCATCACTAGTGTACACCATGGTGAGAAGATCCTTCCACTCCAAAGCCTTCTCTTTGTGGGGTGCAAAACTTGTAGCGTAGGTCACATTAGGACTTGGGCTCACTCCTCTCAAATAAACAGCCTTCTTCTCCGGTGGCTGCCCGAAGAAGTCGTGCGCCGCGGCCTTAAGGCCGTCTAGCACATCCACGGGCACGCCATGGTTCACCACTTGGAAGAACCCTACAGTCTCCGCGGCTCTAACAATCTCGTCCACCACTTGCTCACGGTTAGGCCCCTCCAGCTCCCACAAGTCTATGGCCGGACGGTCAAGCAAGCCAGCTTTCTCCCTCTCTATTCGCTCCTCCGGAGGCTGAACGTAATATTCGGGTACCTCCGAGAGCCCCGAATCGACCATACCCTTCACTTCATTGCCTTTCCGGACAACAAAGTCGAAGAGCGACTTCTTGTCACCAAAATTAGCTGCTTGTGCCATTTTCTTTTTGTGTGTTTGAGGTTTTGATACTATTACGAGTCTTGTAAATAGTAAACAAAAAGACGGATGATAATTAAGTTGAAGCAGAAGATTGTCACATAATAATTATTCCATGATATTAAATTCATTTGCCAAACCATTGCCCACCCAATTACTCGCCTTTGGTTAGTTATTTGACACCATTTGGACATTGTAGTCCACCAAACATGCAATGCCTTGTTTTCTATGTCTATTGTCAACAAGATTCGTAGCTAAAGAAATCACAATTTGTAAATTTTAGCGACTAGAAATTTAAAACCATATTATCAATATATATAACTCAAAAATCATTGTGGATCAATATAATGTAGGAGTTAATTAAAAAAATGATGCAGACAATGACGGATCCAAAAATATTTTCAAGGGAGGCGGAGGCAAAATTTTATGCTCAAAATTTTAATTTCATCAATAACACAATAAATTAAAAAAGTTAATGATAAAATAATTACTAAATACATGTAACAAAATTAATTCGAGCTTAACTGATTATTTTTTAGTTGCTAAATACGGAACAAGTCGATTCGCGAGTCTTACAAATTCTAATCAGTTGGACTCGAGTTTGATTCGTTCATGAAATGACTCAACCTTAAACTCAATCTCAACATAATTTTGCACAGAAAATAATTTAACTAATATAATTATAAATCATTGAAGTGAGTTTAAAGGGTTGGACTAGAGTACAAACTAGGTGATAGCATACAAATGTTAGAACATATCTCAATCGTTAGATCTTATAATTAATGGGCGAGATTCATGCTGACTCATCAATGGCATACCAACGTAATTATGAATTAACTGTATATTTATTTTAGTCAATTAACACCATCAGAAGGGTAAATTGATATTTTTATACAAACATTTAATTTACTTATTTATGAATTACTTAATTGTATAATACTTCCTTATTTATAAATTACTTAATTGTATAACATTTCCTTATGAAATCGTTCATAAATTCCTTCTGAAGTCAAATTACTTTCATCAATTTATTACAAAATCAATTTTCATGAAATCAATTTCAGTTTCATCGTCAAGTTTCATTCAACATGTGTCATTGTTCAATTCGTCATGTGTCATAATTCAATTCGTCATGTGTTATAATTCAATTCATCAAGTGTCATTAGTCAATTTGTCCAATTCGTCACGTGTCATTGGTCAATTTGTTCAATTCGTCATGTGTCATTGGTCTATTTGTTCAATTCGTCACGTGTCATTATTCAATTTCTCATGCATCATTTGGTCAATTCGATATTAATCTGTCAATAGGAGAACAAATAAAAAATCACATTAATTTACAGATAAACTCCATTTCAATCGATACTTACTTTTCATCAATAAACGAACAATAATTTGAACTTTGAATCAACAACTAATCATACTCAATTTCACTTAATATAAAAGCACGAGAATTATTAAAAATTAAAATTAAGATTAAAAACAATAAGCAAATATCAACAAATCTGTAAAATCAAAAAATGCACAAACCCAAACATCAGATCATACCCAGAAAATACAAATGGACGAATCTCATAATAGCCCGATCCCGACTTCTGGTTTCCACTGTTACAATTGCCTCTAGCCTCTGTCGGGAACCCCGATCCGAGAGCTCCCTCACCGAGTTAAGACCTCATCACCGTCATTCTTGCCTCATCTAGAAATTGCCACCTTCGGTTGGCACCGTTCGGATCGTTGCTAATAGATCGGAGTAGGCGTCGTCGCGAGGTAATGCTCGGTCGGGATGCGGTCTGACGAGAAGCCACCATTTGAATCGTCGTCGCCGAGATTGGGATGCGGTGTGACGAGAAGCCACCATTGAATCACAGTCGTCGAGATCGGGATGCGGTGTGACGAGAAGCGGTGTTGAATAGGGGACGGCGAGGCAGAAGTTGCGAGGGACGACGAGGAAGAAGCAACGATTGACATCGAAGCGTTTTGGGAAGGAGGCGATTTGGGAAGAAGGTGATTTGTGAAGGAGGCGGACAAAATAGGGTAGGGTTTCTGAAAGTGAAACGGGTTATATATATATATATTTATTTATATATATAGATGGATAGACCATAATACCCTTTTTAATTTTTTTAATTTTTTTAATTTTTTTAATTTGTTTCATTTACTAAATTGTGTCATTAATCCAAACCATTGATTGAAACTAATCTAATGGATATTAGTAGTTCTAACATTTGTATTATAATAATAGTTTGTACTCTAGTTCATCCCGAGTTTAAAATCCCATCATTAAAAAAGTCCATAACTGTTAAAAGAGTTTAGGCCCAAACTTCATGAAAGAAATAACAAAACTTGTTTGTCAATTCCGAGATTTGAACCGAAATCCTCATGGATAAAATATTGCACACTTACAACTAAACTAAATAGATTTTATTATCATGCTACATAATTTTTTTTACATATATCATAATTTAAAAAGGAACATATCTAATTTTTGGAACAAACTTTTTTTAATATCATAATTTAAGTCTGCCAGCTTTCGCCTTCTCTATTTGCTCCTCAGGAGGTTGAATGTAACATTCGGGTACCTCGGAGAGCCTCGAATCGGCCATACCCTTCACTCCATTGCCCTTTTGGACAACGAAGTCGAAGAGCGACTTCTTGTCACCAAAATTAGCTAGTATAGACACCTGTGTGTGACGACCCGAGAGCTTCCTCTTTAGCTTTTCGAGGTACGTCCGGCACTTAGGTGATTAGCACTCCTTGTGCACGCCCTAAGTCAGCCTTGATCCTACACGAAACAATGTAAGAACAAGAGGAAAGCAAGAAAACCCGAAAGAGAGGGAAGGAAACTTGAGAACACGAGAGAAAGATGTGTAAGAGCTCTTTGTATTACACGTGGATGTGTTTACAATGCTTGAGTGATTTGGCCAAATGGCACTACCCCTATTTATACTAGTTCTCTACCCGAATGAACGGTTAGGATTAATTTTTACATGTCACTATAGACGGCTAGGATTGAGCCTCTAGATTTCTCTACAAAAATATCCTAAATAAAATATTCATAATTATCTAAATATCTTGGGTAGCTTGCTTGGCAAGTTTCGGGCAATTTGGGCAATTCGGGCGGGAAGAATCTAGAGAACTCTCCAAGATTCATGTGGGTTTGGGCCAATTGGCTTGGGCCATTTTAGCCCCATTAACTTGGGCTGCTACATTCTCCCCCACCTAATCCGGCGACGTCCTCGTCGCGAAGTCTCCACGAAATTGTCGGATTTTATCTTCAAATTGCCAAAGGTCCGCAGCAGGCTCCCAGCTTGTCTCGCTGTCAGGAAGGTCCTTCCATTTCACCAAATACTCTGTGTATGCTGGAACACCTCTTCTCGAGACTTTCCGTTCGGCTAACACTTCATCCACTTGTTTTTCGTGAGAGATGAACGTTGCTGGTGGTGCCCTTTTGCTCGTTCCTCGGTCCGGATCTTCGTTGTCTCCGTGATAAAGCTTGAGATTGCTTACGTGGAAGACCGGATGTATCCTTAGTTGAGGTGGCAACTCAACTTTGTAGGCTACATTTCCCACCTTTTTAAGGATTGGGAATGGCCCATCATATCTCCGAAGAAGTCCCTTGTGCAGCGGCCGTGTGGTCTTTAGTTGGTTACTTTGAAATTTCACCATGACCAAGTCGCCGACTCGAAATTCTCTTGGTGTTCGCTTTTCGTCAGCCCACTTCTTCATCTTTTTAGCAGCCTTATCGAGGTAAGAGTGTGCCACTGCGGCCTGCTCGTGCCACTCTTGAGCAGTCTTGAAGGCAATCGGACTACTACCCACATATCCTGATTCTAGCGAGTGCGGAGTAAGTGGTTGTTGTCCGGTTGCAAGTTCGAAAGGACTCTTGTTCGTTGACTCGCTTCGCTGCAAGTTATACGAAAATTGTTCAATATCAAGGATCTTGGCCCAATCCTTTTGATTTGCACTGACGAAGTGCCTCAAGTAGAGCTCTAATAGTCCATTCACCCTCTCCGTTTGGCCATCGGTTTGGGGATGGAAGCTTGTCGAGAAGCATAGCTCGGATCCCATGAGGCGAAAGAGTTCAGTCCAAAACTTACCCGTGAAGCGAGGATCCCGATCACTTATGATAGAACGTGGCAGCCCCCAGTACTTCACGACGTGCTTGAAGAAAAATTTTGCTGCCATTTCCGCTTTGCAATCCTTTGGTGCGGGGATTAAGGTACCGTACTTCGAGAATCTGTCCATGACCACGAGGATCATGCCACACCCCTCTGATATTGGTAGCCCCACGATGAAGTCCATACTTATACTTTCCCATGGACGGGAAGGAATGGGAAGCGGCTCTATCAATCCAGCAGATAGTCGATTATCTGTTTTGTCTTGTTGGCACACCAAGCATGTCTTCACATATTGTTCGACTTCATCCCGCATTTGTGGCCAGTAGTAGTGTGCCTCTAATAATGCTCACGTCCGTCGTTGTCCTGGATGTCCTGCCCACATCGTATCATGGCACTCTTTTAGTAGATTCCTCCGCAGGTTGCCCCACTTTGGAACAAAGATCCGCCGTTTCTTGGTTAGGAGTAGGTCATCCTCTATCCAGAACTCGCGAGTCTTCCCTTTGTTAGCAAGCTCTATGAGCTGACGTGCTACTGCACCGTGCTTGAGCCCCTCCTTGATCAAGCTGAGCAGTTGTCCCTCGAGCTGAGTAATGGCTGCAAACTCTGCTTTTCTACTAAGAGCGTCTGCCACTGTGTTGGCTTTGCCCGGCTTGTACTCCAGGATGTAGTCAAACTCCGCGAGAAAGTCTTGCCAGCGAGCTTGCTTTGGAGACAACTTCTTCTGCGATTAGAAGTAGCTCGTGGCAACGTTGTCAGTCTTCACCACGAACTTGCTGCCCAATAAGTAGTGACGCCATGTCCGTAAACAATGCACAATTAGCAGACATCTCCTTTTCTTGCACAATATAGCGCCGCTCCATATCATTGAGCTTCCTGCTCTCGTATGCAATGGGATGTCGGTCTTGCATGAGTACTCCACCGATGGCGTAGTCCGACGCGTCTGTGTGCACCTCGAATACTTTCTCGTAGTCTGGCAACACCATGACTGGCTCCTTCACGACTGCTTCCTTAAGCTTCTCAAAGGCATTCTGGCATTCGTCCATCCATACCCACGGCTTATTCTTCTTCAACATATCCGTGAGTGGTGCTGCGATGGCGGAGTATCCCATGATAAACCGCCGATAGTAGTTGACAAGTCCGAGAAAAGACCGCAACTCTGGAACTTTTGTTGGAGGTTCCCAATCTACAATCGCCTTGATCTTGTCCGGGTCCATGCGTAGTTGTCCTTCCTTGATAATATGTCCAAGGAAGTGGACTTCCTCCTCCGCAAATGAGCACTTCTCCTTCTTCACGTAGAGATTGTTCTCCTGCAAGGCCTTGAAGACAGTTCGTAAGTGTTGTACGTGGTCTTCCAGAGTGTTGCTATAGATGACGATGTCGTCTAAGTACACCACCACGAACCGGTCTAAGTACGGATGGAGGACTTCGTTCATAAGCGTGCAGAAGGTTGCAGGGGCATTTGTGAGTCCGAATGGCATTACTAGGAACTCATATGAGCCATAGCGGGTCACACATGCGGTCTTCGGCTCATCTCCCTCCGCTATTCTCACTTGGTAGTACCCAGATCGAAGATCTAGTTTCGTAAAATACTTGGCTTGCCCAAGGCGATCAAATAGGCCAGCAATTAAAGGGATGGGATATTTTTTTTTTATGGTTACCTTGTTAAGTGCCCGATAATCGATGCACAAACGTAATGAACCATCCTTTTTCTTCTGAAAGAGCACGGGTGCACCGAAAGGGGCCTTGGACGGACGGATGTATCCGGCATCTAGAAGCTCCTTAAGTTGCTTTCGGAGTTCCTCCAATTCCGGTGGAGCCATGCGGTACGGTGCTCTTGCCGGTGGTTTGGCACCAGGCTCCAATTCAATCTTGTGATCCACCTCCCTCCGTGGAGGTAGTCTCTTTGGCAGCTCAGGAGGCATGACGTCCTTGAACTCGATCAGTACTCCCTCGATCTCCTTTGGTACTGCAACATAATCCCTTAGAGGCTTCTCCTCCTTGAGAGTGGCCAGAAATGTGGGCTCTCCCTTATTGACGCCCTTCTTTACTTGCATGGCCGACAAAATCATAGAATTAATTTTAACTTGAAGAGAGGGAGTAGGTGTACCTCGCATGACGGTGGGTTGACTTCCTGAAAGTATTACGAAGACATTCTCGTGCGGAATTGGGAATGCATGATGCCTTCTCATGAACTCCATGCCGAGCACGATGTCATAATCGTCGATCCTTGCCACGGTGAGATCGACCTTACCGCTCCAAGCGCCTAGCCTTATGTCTTGATCATGGATGGCGCCTTCTACTGGGATAGGATTCGAGTTGACGGTCTTGAGGGTGGCAGCACTCCTTTGCATCGTCAACCCAAGTCGTTCCGCCTCCTTCTTGCGGATGAAGTTGTGATTGGCACCGGTATCGATCATGATGGACACTGTTTTCCCATTAAGCTCTCCCTTCACATATAGGAGAGTCATTTCCATAAGTGTCCCTTCCTTTGCTTGAACTTGTCTTCCCGTCCGCTTTGCCAATGCATTAAGGCAAAGACTTCCCAAGTTGGCTTGCTCCTCCGCGACTTCCTCCATGGTCTCCTCCTCGAGCATGGCACTAAGTCTATTGCGCTTTGGGCAATCTCGCACCCAATGTGGCCCATTGCAGAGAAAACAGCTCCCTGGCGTGCGATCCTTCTTTTCGGTACTCCGTAGTGTTTTCCACGCAGGTTTGCTGTTGTTGCTCCTTTGGGATGACGTCTTGGGTGCTCCCCCACCGTTTCCTTGGTTATGGGGTTTGGCAGCATGGCTTGCACTCGCACTTGCCTTGGGATGTTTTGATCTTGACGGTTCACCCCTCTCACTTTGATAGTATTCCATCAACGATTCTGCCACGGTGAGCGCCGTTGAGATGTCCCGCACTTCGCGTCGGTCCAACTCTGTCTGCGCCCACTATTTAAGCCCAGCTGTAAAGTTGAATAACAAGTCCTCCTCTCCCATGTTGGGGATTTGGAGCATGAGCGCCGAGAACTCTTTCACATACTCACGAATGGAAGAGGTATGTTTCAACTCTCGCATTCGTAAGCGTGCATCGCGAACAGCGTGGGACAGAAAGAATTGACGCTTTAATTCGAATTTAAATTCATCCCAAGTTGTGATGGAGGGGTTACCTTGTTGTGCTTCTGCGTGTTTGCGCCTCCACCATATTGCCGCCGTGTCCGCAAGGTAAAGAACGACTGTGCGCAGTTTCGTCCTATCGTCCATTACGTTCAGCGCCTCGAAGTATTGCTCCATGTGCCAAATGAAGTTGTCAATTTCCTTGGCATCGCGTTGTCCACCGTAGCTATTCGGCTTTGGAGCATCCACACGCGGAACCTCTCGCCCTTGCGCTCCCATCGCGCCGCTTGCAACCGCTCGCCGACATATGGCCCAGTCAGCTCGCGTCTCTTCCAGGCTAGCTCTTAGCTCTGCGACTTGTCTCTCGAGATTAGCTTGGATTTGATTAAGTGCCTCCATGAACTTTCCCTCAAGCACCACTTGCTCCCGTCGGGAAGAGTCTCCAAGATCACGAACGGCTTGGCGGATCTCCTCCATCTTGACATCCATAGATCTTTCGAGCTCCTCCATGCCTTCACTAATGGCTTTAAGATCTTCCCCATGATCGCGCAGGTCTTGCTCGGCAGCATCCAGCCTGTCCTTCATCTCTCCTACAACAGCTTGAAGGTTGGCACCAATAGACTCTTGCGCGATATTTGCATCACTCGACCTTCCCCGTGTCCGAACACCTGAATGCAGAGTGTCGCTTTGAGAAGGTGTGCTTCCAACGGCAATATCCGACATGCTTTCCTTGATCGTGTCCCCAACGACCAGCTCTGATACCAACTGTGACGACCCGAGAGCTTCCTCTTTAGCTTTTCGAGGTACGTCCGGCACTTAGGTGATTAGCACTCCTTGTGCACGCCCTAAGTCAGCCTTGATCCTACACGAAACAATGTAAGAACAAGAGGAAAGCAAGAAAACCCGAAAGAGAGGGAAGGAAACTTGAGAACACGAGAGAAAGATGTGTAAGAGCTTTTTGTATTACACGTGGATGTGTTTACAATGCTTGAGTGATTTGGCCAAATGGCACTACCCCTATTTATACTAGTTCTCTACCCGAATGGACGGTTAGGATTAATTTTTACATGTCACTATAGACGGCTAGGATTGAGCCTCTAGATTTCTCTACAAAAATATCCTAAATAAAATATTCATAATTATCTAAATATCTTGGGTAACTTGCTTGGCAAGTTTCGGGCAATTTGAGCAATTCGGGCGGGAAGAATCTAGAGAACTCTCCAAGATTCATGTGGGTTTGGGCCAATTGGCTTGGGCCATTTTAGCCCCATTAGCTTGGGCTGCTACATGTGGCTGTCCTAATAAGATCTTCTTGTTTGTGGATTTTGTAAGCTCATAAATGTTTTATTAACCAGTAACAATTGCTGACTTAGGGGATAGAGTTTATTCAATTAATTAATAATCCCGCCTATTTATGCCAATAATATTGAATGTTGCCTACACGTTCAACCTACTTTTATTGACAGGTGGCATGCCTAACTTTGAGCTTGTGAGAATTGTATATGATTCTCGTCGTACTTTCGTTTTTATTAGTCGTATAATTCTTTCATAAATACTCGTATTAGTGGATGTAAACCACAAGTAAGTATACGAAAAACTTCTCAGTTTTTCATGTATTAGAACATGTAAATTTGGGCTTGTGATTGATCTCTTATGCTCCCTAGTAAACTCCAGCCCATATGGAGAGGGTCATTTTTACTCTGGCCCACGTGTAGAAAATGATAAGTAAGTGAGAAATAGAATAAAATATTCATGCTTATATAAGTGAAAGAAAAATAAGCTTTATAGAGAAGAAATTAAACAAATCTCACATAAAAAAAATATGAAATAAAATGGGAGTATATAATGGGTTGGAACAAACCCAACTAATAAAGGTTGACATGTTAGAGTATAAAACTATAATTGATCATTCTACTCTCAGTTTAAACTTATAGTTGAGTTGATCCTCTAATAGTGGAGCTCGGGCCGATATGTACGACCTAATTTGACATGGTATTAGAAGAAAATATTGTTGCTTAGTTGGATGATTGTTATGTCTCACGATCCATCAACGCGACATCATTTATGAAAGTTGGGATTTCTCGTGAATATACTCACCGTGAATTCTATTAGGTCTACATGTGAGTTCAAAGTCTCACGTCAGAAGAGTACTGGGTATAAGGAGGGTTTACATGCACATTGGAACCTAAACTCACATATTAGTCTTTTGGGTCAAATATGAGCTCCAATGTGTATTATGAGATTTCCTTTGGTGCTCCTCTAGGTAAGGCTCAAATCTCCCCAACAATAATATTAGAGGCTCGGTTCGGTAGACTCTCCTGGTTAAATGGGTCGAGTACTCCTATGACCGTTAAAACCCTGATCATGATCCGCACCTCTCATAGGGAGGCTCATATAGGATGAAAAAGGTCATCGTGAGATTAGGTAGACCAAGTGATATGTTCAATTTGTTGGGAAAGATTATTAAATCTACATGTGTGTTCAAAATCTCACCTTAGAAAAGTATTGGGTATACACAAATTCAATATCAAATGTTA
This sequence comes from Geranium rotundifolium, assembly GCA_963920655.1. Taxonomy (NCBI): domain Eukaryota; kingdom Viridiplantae; phylum Streptophyta; class Magnoliopsida; order Geraniales; family Geraniaceae; genus Geranium; species Geranium rotundifolium. The sequence continues at coordinate 7,999,458 of OY987313.1, forward strand.
TATGATCCATGAAATACACGTTATTACTTTTATTATTACATGGATGTTGACTAGTGTGGACTGAAATTGTGACTTTACCGTTATTCTGGTTTAAGAACTTTTCTAGTATCTTGTTAGTTAGAACCCTAAGCTTTTTATTACATCAAATGGTAATTTAATGGTCATTGGCTCATGGAGAAGCAATAGTTGCAAAGTCGAGAGACTTTTTGCCATCACGAGGTTTCCCAAAGTAATGGTTCATGTAGTCTTGGAAAACAAATTCTCTGTAACGAGCCACACCATCACTCTCCAACACCTCACCCAACGGCCCAATCTTTTCCGTTGATTTTGGGAGGACGAATATTGGCACCGACACTCTTGATTTGGTGCTTGTGGTTCTCACTTTGTGCTCTGCACTTTTGTACCTTCCATTGCTCAATACCTACACACAACGAAGAAAATGCATGTGTCAATCATAAAATATGATTTAAGACCATAAATTTGATATCCATATTCATAACTCGGGATGCACTTCAATACAAATTAGGTAGAATGTTCAAACGTCTGAACTATTACCAGCCATTAGATCGCTAAAGATTTGAGCATGCGTTGTCTCAGCACGCAACATGTGGCAACAAAGTTCTACTGCGGACATTTCAAGGTTCTACCGAGTCCATCACGTTCTACCATTTCACACTAACATTTTATCGGGATCCATTACATTCTATCGATTCGGACATTTGGACCTTTCCACCTAGTTTGTACCTGATTGTGGCTCTTCATGTCATAAATTGCATTGTTTATGTGATATTTCGACACTCCTTTCACATGTATGTTAAGTGACACATCAAATATGTTGCACATAAATCATTTGATTTTGATTTCAATATAGTGGATTATGACAAAATATATAACTCAATATATTGAAATTTTACGCGTACAAAGCTTCATGTTAACCAACAAATCAACAATTTATCAAAAAGATTACGATTTATCAAAGTACGACGAATTTTTTAAAGTTGGGTTAATCTAGAAGCTAAAAATAAATGATAAGTGAAAGGCTTAACGTGTTTTTTTGACGTGGAACTACGTGTGAAGAAGTAAATAAGGAAAAAAACATCACTTGTCAAACCCATTTGATAACTTATTAAATCATCCCCCGACTAACTTTAGATTATGGGGAAATGCCACTTCTTTTTACACTTTGCTACTATAATTTTTTTATCAACCTACTTTGTGTCATGGGAAATTTTGAGGCTTTAATCGTAGCAAAATGTCCCAAAATATAAATTAAGATATTAGAGTGTAAAACAATCATAATTAGGTATAATAAAGTGTCATTTTCTCTTAAACTTCAAATGAGTCACGATTTCGAGTCAAATATTGGTTATGATTCTTACCTGTAATGCATCGCCGAGATTGATGACCAAAGCATTGATGACCAAAGCATTGGGGATGGGTGGAATCTCTACCCATTCTCTCTTGCTTTTGTCATCGTTATCGATTTTTACGTACAAACCACTAATCTCATCTTGTAATAAAACAGTCAGGGTTCCTATATCTGAGTGGCGTCCGGCGCCAATAGTTTCATCAGGATTGAGGCATTTTGGGTAAAAGTTCATTGTAACCGTTGGACTCCCAATGATGGCCTCAAGTTTTGAATCATCTACTGCCACTCCAAGCTTTCTTAGAAGAACTTTCATTATTTTTTTCACCATAAGCATCGATGTCTTTAGGTATTCAAGCGAAACTTTCCTGACAAATTAGAATGAGAAGAAACATATTTTTGTTAATTATATTTGGTAAAATGAATCAAGAAATATAAAATGAAAACGTGACTTTACTTGCACTCATTGGGCCAACATTGAAGAGCATCATCATCAGAGGTGTACACCATTCTGATGTAGTCCCTCCACTCCAAAATCTTCTCTTTGTGGGGTGCAAAACTTGTAGCGTAGGTCACATTAGGACTTGGGCTCACTCCTCTCAGATAAATAGCCTTCTTCTCCGTCGGCTGCCCAAAGAAGTCATGCGCCGCGGCCTTAAGGCCGTCTAGCACATCCGCGGGCACGCCATGGTTCACCACTTGGAAGAACCCTAAAGTCTCCGCAGCTCTTGCAATCTCGTCCACCACTTGCTCATGGTTTGGCCCGTCGAGCTCCGACAAGTCCATGGCCGGACGGTCAAGCAAGCCAGCTTTCGCCTTCTCTATTCGCTCCTCGGGAGATTGAATGTAACATTCAGGTACCTTGGAGAGGCCCGAATCAACCATACCCTTCACTCCATTGCCCTTTAGGACAACGAAGTCGAAGAGGGACTTCTTGTCACCAAAATTAGCTGCTTGTGCCATTTTCTTTTTGTGTGTTTGAGGTTTTGATGCTGCAATCGTTGCAGTCACATGATCCTTATAAGTAGTAAAGAAAAAGACAGGAGGATTAAACGAGGGGTTAATGACAATGTACTATGCCTAATTATTTGAAAATAACATTTTTATTTTTAGTTAATTTTTTCCTTTTTATATCTAATTATCTCCTTAAAATGTCTAAAATATCCATAATTTAATAAATCAAGATTGAATTAATTCAATTTAAATTTTTAGTGTATATTTAGTACAAGATTATAGTTATACCCTTGTAATGTTAGTATAAGTTAGTTTTTAATGTTAAATGAACGAAATGTCCATGCTTGTCTTCCGACACCGCTATTAAAATAAAATTGTTTCTCATCTCTCTTATGCTCATGCTCTAAAACTCTCCGACTCTACTTTTCATGCTCTCCTCTTAGTGAAACTTTCCAATTCTATATCCTAAAAGTCCTAATTCCCAAAAAGATCACCCCCAAATTGCTTCCTCACAGTGAAAAAATGAGCTTCATTAATAAAACACCAAAATCTTGTATTGTACCAACCTGCTCAATTTCCGAATAAAATAGTGAAATAACAAGTAAATAAGTCACTGAAATTCTTGAATTTGATTGATAATTTCTCAGCCCCAAAATTTGAGAGTTGACTGGTCTTGGCGTTTGACTTTAACAAAACGGTGTTTTTCGACATCAGGCTCTTCGTCCCTATTCCGAACCGGAAGCTTCTGATTTGTAACAAATGTCTTCCCAAACCCATTGAGTCACTGTTTCGAGGACGAGCCACTGCCCACAACATCCTCCTCTCGTCTGATTCTTCTGTCGGCGCAATGCCAGAATCTGTCCGGAGTTGGGTGGCCGGAGTTGATGCTTTCGGAGGAGACCAAAGGTTTCTGGTTTGGTTTGGTTCGATTCAATTTTTTGATCGGACCATATTGAATCAGTTGGAGTCCAATTGAGTCATCTTAATTCAATTTACCAGTTTAATTGTAGTTTAACCAGAGGTAGTTTAGGTATTATTTTATGTCCCACAAAAAGAGAATATTAAAAAAGAGAAAAAATTAGTTATGATATGAGAATGTCATTTTCGAATAATTAGATATATTAATTGTCATTATCCCTCAAATCAAAGCAAAAGATTGTCACGTAATTATCCCATGATATTAAATTCGTTTGCAACCCACTCACCTTGTTTGGAGTGTTCATATTCCAACAAAAAATCGGCCCAACCGCCTACCTGAATTGGCCTGCGGCCCGTTAAGACTTCACCCGCAGGTTTAAGGGCGGGTTGCGGATGAAAAAGGCCTGACCCGCACGAAAATGGGCGGGTTGCAGGTTGAATACATCAAAACCATGGTTAACCGGCCTGCCCGCACTACACAACTTTAAATCCATTTAATCAAGTTAGCCCAATAAATAAGGTAGCCCATTTAATTTAAGAGACTCATTTGAACAACTCTCCACATCCACAAACTGAACTTGGTGACTAGTGACTACCGATTCTCTTTCTCCAAGGAGTTTTTCGTTCTATTAAGTTTGCGTCTTCTCACGTTGAATGCTCCAACTACCAAAAACATTTGCAATCAATATGTATTGTTTTAATGAGTTTTAGGCCTAATATGAAATTAAATTTTCGTTCTTGAAGGTTTATATTATTGTGAAAATTTAGGCGGGTGATGCGGGTCGTCAACCAATTCACCCGTAAACTCGTGCGGTTTTTAGTATATCAGACCCGCTTTACTTTGGGCAGTTAACGACGGGTCAGCCAAAGTTCTAACCGCAACTCTATGATTAAGTCAATATATTTTTATTTGGGCGGTTGAGCCACCCATAAACACTCCTACACCTCGTCTCATGTTAATCTTTTGAGTAATGCCCGATTAGTTCTCAGAAGACCCGCTTGTTAACTTATAACTACGGCCGAATATTTTTTACAACACTACACATTGTTTGGAAATAGTGGATCCAAGTACTGTTTATTAATGTTCGACAAACTTTCAAATTGTAAGCCGTATCGTGCTTAATTCTTGGATAATTTAATTAATATCTGCTGAGTATTTCAAAACGTGTTGAAGTTTATAGCGCTCCACTAAACATACAATGCCTTATGTTATATGTCTGTATTGTTAACCCCGATTAGTAGAAGCGAAATTAAAATCTCTAATTTGTTAATTTTAGCTACCAGAAATTTAAAACTATTAGAAATATAATTAACTCAAAATCATTATAGATCAAGATGAAATAGGACGGTTGATATTGAATAACTTAAATAAAAAACCTTATTGATGAATTAATTATGATTTAAAGATTTAAATCATATTTTGTTGGAAAATTTAATTAACTTTCAATCACATAACAGAACAAGTACATGGATGATTTGGTTTCATTTGATTACCCGTAAATAACATTGAAAATGTGCATGAATAATTAAAGATATAGGAACTTTCAATGTTATTGGCACAATTAGGCGGCTTATTAACGTGAACCAATTTCCGACCTTAGGCCTTAGCTTCTATTCCTAAGTTGACAGTGCTATTTGGTTTGAATTTTTTGGTGTAAACTTGCTTGTTTGAAAAGTTCACGTTTCTAACAAAAAATTTGAACTCGCTTTTGATCTACTAAACAACTTTGAAATTTCGTAAAACTTAGCATGTGAGAAAGATATGAAAGTCTGCTACATATATTATGAAGGCTCCAAAATCATTCAAAGTTTCTAAGTGTGCGAAACTCACCCATTTTTGAAGAGAGATTTAATAAAAAAAATGCCATGAATTTAAAATTTTGAAAGCCAAAGAGAGTTATCTTAAGCAAAATACGAAAAATTAGTCTTTTGTACTAAATTGAGCAAAATAAGAAAAATTAATCTTCACTAATGTATTGAAATTAGATATAATTAAGTGATAATCGTGTCAACTTAACTACAGTAAAAGGAGATTATCTCTAATTAATATATGTTAGCTTACATGTTAGTCCATATATGTATATATAAAATAGTATTATAATGATAAACAATGGATAATAACGATAATCGACATCAAATTTTACAATTAGAAAAACGAGATGATTTGGAGTGAAAACAGATAAACGGTGAGATTTCAGAAAAACTAAAGCATCGGTGAAGGATGACCTCTGCCATTCCAATACCCGCCAGAAACAAGACACCACCAGAAAGACAGGATCTAATCGATTAGAAAAGAGAGGCGGACAAGAATGGCAGAGGTTGATACCCGCTACTCGAAAGACTTCGTCCGCCAGACTTTCTAGAGTATGAGGAAGAGGTTGATACCCGCCACTCTCGACTGTCACATGCCATTTGAAGATTTCCCGTTCAGAAGCTATTCAAAATTCGTAGACCAAGAGGAGAGGCGGAGGTTGACGACCACTAGTGTCATCCGCCGCTTCGCGGGTGCAAAAAGTTAACCATGAGTGGTGTTAGTCGGAAGACAATGGAGAGGACAACCTCCGCCACCAACTTTTGCCTCTAGGCTTATACTCACGATTTTGAACTAGGGAATTTATCATTTTTGTCAAGTTAAATCACCACCGCGTCAGATCTAAGAAATTCATTATCAAGAATTATAAAATTACTCATTGATTATCAATGAAATTTTCTACAAGTACTAATTCAGAAAATATTATCAATTCCTTGAATTCACGTCGGAAACTGTATAACAACATCTTGTGAATGAGAAAATAACTTTTGGGGTTGATTGAAAATATCACATATTCATGAGAATGTCAACTCTTGATTAGTGCAAAGTGTTTTCTTTAACTTGAGACGTGAAACAAACAATACTTTTGATTGTATAGCCCGTGATGGAATGCTTAGAGCTATACCTAAAATTCCATTTAATGCTCTCAAAGCCCTCTTCTCCTTGCTTGGGATTAGGCACAAACAAAGATGTTGCTGCTCTTTTGTTCAAATTACCACGTTCCTTCTCGTGGGCGTGTTAAGTACTTCCCTATTTTTCCTTGATTGTCATAACGTGGAAAGATGAAATCCCTTCGAGCGAGATTTTTCGCGCGTCAACTACTCTTCCTGCTAAGATGAATCCATGCGTGACTTTGCAATCCTTTATATTATATAGGGATAATTCTAGCAAGCATCCCCAAAAATAGATCAAATCTCACTCAACACCCTCTAAAATTATTTGTCCCACTAGCACCCCCTTAAAATACGCAAAAAAACTCAGTTGGGTTTTTCCATTTGATTCCATCTATATCTGTCAAAAATTAAATTTAAAAATACAAAAATACCCTTACTTTCATTTTAAATTTTCAAATATTACCCTCTCTCTCATTATTTTCTAACCATCTCTTTATCTTCTCACAAACTCATCAGAATCAAAATAGGTATTCAACAAATTTCAATTCTACAAACATAGATTTACCTCTGTGTTTACTAATTTACGTTGTTAATCCCATCTCAACCATGAGACTGACTCCTCTACTCCACCGACCCATCTCTCAACCCTCTTACAAATTAGTAACATATACAATTAGTGCACACACATCTAAATCCATGTTTGTAGAGTTAGAATTTTTTGGATACCTATTTGGATTATGATGAGTTGTGAGAAAATAAGGAGATGGTGGAGAAAAAAGAAAGAGAAATGGGGTAACATTTGGAAATTTAAAATAAAAGTAAGGGCATTTTTGTCTTCTTAAACTTAATTTTTGACGGACATGGATGAAATCAAACAAAAAAAACCCAACTGAGATTTTTGCGCATTTTTAAGGAGGTGCTAGTGGGACAAATAATTTTAGAAAGTGTTCAATGAGATTTGGTTTATTTTAAAGAGTGTTTGGTAGAATTATCCCTATTATATATTTAACGTGCATCAAAGTATCCTTCAAGCACAGCGGATTCTCTTGCAATAAAGTCTTCCTCTGGATTGCTCGTGAACATAATCAATGTGCTTGCCGAAATTCAATATCAAATCTTATACAACACATGAGATATATGAGATTGTATATAATTTATGCGTGTTCCACTTGTCCATGCTATCACATTAATATTAAATAGATGTTGGCTACTGTCTATTAGAATTTAGAATTATGAGTTTTCCATTGTTCTCGTTAAAGAACTTTTCTAGTATCTTGTTTATTAGAAAGCTAACTTTTATATTACATCAAAAGGGTAATTTAATGGTGATTGGCTCATGGAGAAGCAATAGTTGCAAAGTCAAGAGACTTCTTGCCATCAAAAGGATTTCCAAAGAAATGGTTCATGTAGTCTTGGAAGACAAATTCTCTGGAACGAGCCACACCATCACTCTCCAACACCTCACCAAATGGCCCAATCTTCTCCGTTGATCTTGGGAGGTTGAATATTGGCACCGACACTCTTGATTTGGTGCTTGTGGTTTCCACTCTGTGCTCTCACTTTTGTACCTTCCATTGCTCAATACCTACAACAACAACAAACAATATATTATATTTTATACGAGTCATGATTTAAAGTTAAATATTGATCATGAGTCTTACTTGTAATGTATCGCCGAGATTGATGATCAAAGCATCGGGGATGTGTGGAATCTCTGCCCATTCTCTCTTGCTTTTGTCATCGTTGTCGACTTTCACGAACAAACCACCAATCTCATCTTGTAATAAAACAGTTAGGGTTCCTATATCTGAGTGGCGTCGGCGCCAACGGTTTCATCAGGATTGGGACATTTTGGGTAAAAGTTCAACGTGACTGTCGGATTCCCAATGATTGCCTCAAGTTTTACATCATCTAATGTCACTCCAAGCTTTTCCTATAAGAACTTTCATTATTTTTCTTACCATAAGCGTCGATGTCTTCAGGTATACGAGCAAAACTTTCCTGACAAATTAGAATAAGAGCAAACATATTTTTGTTAATCATATTTGGTAAAATGAATGAATCAAGAAATATAAAATGAAAACGTGACTTTACTTGCACTGATTAGGCCAATATTGAAGAGCGTCATCATCGGAAGTGTACACCATTCTGATGTAGTCCCTCCACTCCAATGTCTTCTCTTTATGGGGTGCAAAACTTGTAGCGTAGGTCACATTAGGACTTGGGCTCACTCCTTTCAAATAAACGGCCTTCTTCTCCGGTGGCTGCCCGAAGAAGTCGTGCGCCGCGGCCTTAAGGCCGTCTAGCACATCCACGGGCACGCCATGGTTCACCACTTGGAAGAACCCTATAGTCTCCGCGGCTCTAACAATCTCGTCCACCACTTGCTCATGGTTTGGCCCGTCGAGCTCGGATAAGTCTATGGTCGGATGGTCAAGCAATCTAGCTTTCGCCTTCTCTATTCGCTCCTCGGGAGGTTGAATGTAACATTCGGGTACCTCGGAGAGGCCTGAATCGACCATGCCCTTCACTCCATTACCCTTTAGGACAACGAAGTCGAAAACCGACTTCTTGTCACTAAAATTAGCTGGTTGTGCCATTTTTTTGTGTTTGAGGTTTTGATGTTGCAATTGTTGCACTCACATGATCCTTATAAATAGTAAAAGAAAAAGACAGAAAATAATTAAATTAAAGCTCAAGATCGTCACCTGTGATAATAATTTCGTTTGTCAATCTACTCAACTCGCCTTTTGTCCGACTAGTCCCTTATTAATATCTCAACTAATTATAAATTAACATTTTATCATTTTGACGAGCCTTTTAATCTGAATTATTTTGTGATTAATTTATAAGGCCCTTTTGGCGGACTAGCACTTCACAAGCCATTTAAAAATTTTGGGTCCAACTGTTTATTAGTGTTCGACAAAAGTTCAAATTTCTTGGACAATTAATTAATAGCTGCTGATCAATTTTTCAAACATGTTGAAGTTTGTAACTCTCCACCAAACCAAACACTTACGATGCCTTATGTTCTATGTCTATATTGTTAACCTGATTAGTAGCTAAGTTGAAAATTCCAATTTCTACATTTTGGCTACTTAAAATTTAAGATTATTAGAAACACGATTCAAAACCGTTGGATTAAGATGAAATAGACAATGTTCCTAAGAAGACACTGCAATGGTTTGAATCTCATACTATTAGTTAATAAATCTGAGTTTCAAACCCTATTTTAAACATAGTGGGAAAGAATTAAATAATAAATTTAAGATCTGATGTAATTCAAAAAAATGAAATAACACGGTTGATGTTGAATAACATAAAAAACCTTATTGATAAATTATAATTCAAAGATTTAAATTAAATTTTGTCGTAATTTTTTTTAAAAAAACTACTCTTTTAATGCTTCGATAACTTTAATGACATTCATTTGTACGTTTTGCAGCTTTTGCTCCACTCAATTAGGTTGATTGTAAGGTTGTATGTTGCTCGTCCTTTTCGCATGTGTTCTTTGCTTCCGGTACTTTGATTTAAAGGAGAAAACAATCAAGCATCAAATAGTGTTTTTAAGGAAACGTTTCAGCGGTTTGAGACAAATATTTTAGTGGAACAAAATGTGCTGGAGAAACGGTATTCTTGTTTTACGTCAAATACCTTGATTTTCGGTGACCTTTTATACACAAATTCGAGTTTGTTTATGCCATCGTTGTTTCTTGAGAGACTACGAAATATTCTTAAAGAGATTGTTCTCGGGCATTTATAAGAAATTTGAGTTTTTTTATGCCATCGTTGTATCTTGAGAGACTACGCAATATTCTTAAAAAGATCGTTCTCGGGCCTTTATAAGAAATAACCGAATTAAGTCCGAAAGGTTATCTTGCATACTTTATATCCGTCCACAAATTTGTTTTGCTCCATATGGCATCCTTTCGGTTATAATTAAGGTCCGGCCAAAACATCAAAGTTGTAGAAGATGAGATGAAGAATTTAACGAATATGTAGCTTCTTGCGAAATTTACACAGAAGTTCTTGAAGAAGATAATGTTCCCTTACAAGGTTCGAAAGCCAATCCATTGAAACCCACAAATTCTATTCAAAATTTAAATTATGTGTGAAAGTAAATCGGTTTGAACACTTGACTAGAAATTTGGTAGAGACTCCTTAACCCACTAACATTAACTGCACTTTCAATACGTTGATTCATAACATATTTCTTTACATTAATTATAATCATTGTACAACAGAACAAAACAAGTACATGAATGATTTGGTTTGTTTTGATTACCCATAAATAACATTGAAAATGTGCATGAACAATTAAAAAAATAGGAACTTTCAATGTTATTGGCACAATTAGGCGGCTTATTAACGCGAACCAATTTCCGACCTTAGCTTCTGTTCCTAAGTCAATAATGGTTGATTGGTCCATAAACTCTTTAGGGAAAATAACAAATCTTTAAAATTGTTATTAGTTTTCCAAAATTTGATAATTTTTATTTCATGAAAAACTAATACAAAATTTAGATTTGTTTTCTTCGAAACTTAATAAAAATATCTTCAAATTTTGTTCTTTTTAATTGATGAAAACGCAACTAATCACAAATTAATTAAAGGTTATGAATTGCAAGAGAGAAGAAAGATAGAAATTGCAAAATTGGTATAACAATACTGATAGTTTTTGCAATTTTCCCATTTTTTTATTAATCAATACTTGAAAAATCTGGGATTCTCAGAGAATCCGAAACGGAACCTACAAGCATTTCATTGTCCGAAGATTCTTCTTCTCTAAGCTCAGCGCAACCTCTCTCACACTTTCCGGAGCCATGGACAGAGACAAAGAGGAGTTTCTGAGGGAGTTCGGTGAATTTTACGGCTACCCTAACGGACCCAACTCCGTCGACGAGATTAGAGCCTCTGAATTCAAGAGATTGGATTCTAATGGTCAGTTGTTCTTGTCATCAACTTTCTAATTGATGAATTGGAGTGATCATTTCGGATATCTGATCGATTGTCTTGGTAATTCTTCAATTCTAATGTAAAAATTGGGTTTTTACCAAGCTGCAGACATGTAGCGCGCTCGGTTTGATGTTATAATTTGTGGGTTCTGTTTGGTTACTGAGAAAGTAGAGCTAGGAGAGGAATCAAGATGTTTGAAATTGCAAAACCTGGGTAGTTCTTACCTTAGACATTGGAATTTTGGATGGCTTTGTGTATTGTGCTTAGCTGTAAGGAGTTCAGGTTAAGTAAATTTCTGGTTTTAAATCTGATCAATACTGTAGAATCTAATCAGGACTTTAGATTGAATATTTCAACAATATCTACAGGAGATGAGATAATTTGGAGTTCTGAATTGTTACAACTTAGAAGACCTTAGTATTAGTGTTCTGCATGTTAATAGTGCATTTGTTTATATTCTCTTGAAATGGGTTGTAGGTCTGGTTTATCTGGACCATGCCGGAGCAACTTTATACTCTGAGCTGCAGATGGAAGCTATCTTTAAGGATCTCAGAACAAGTGTGTATGGAAATCCACGTATCCTGTACTTCAAATAATGTTTTGTTTTTACAATGCACTGAGTTTTCTTATTTCCTTATGTTCTTTCTACTATTTTATCTGTTGTGTCCGCTATGTATAATTTATTGTTTATTTGCTGTATACGCTGTGGAGTATTTGCTCAACAATTTGGTATATTGGGTGCGCTCCTAAGTAAGTGAAGGGAAACACTTTCCAGAACTTGTGTTCCTCTTCATTTGTATGAAAAAAAGAACGTAATAAAGCAAAGAAAACATTATTATTTAGGGTCTAGATTCATAGTAATTCATAAAGATATATTCTTGAGTACACCACACAAATGTTGATTCCTCAAATTAAAGAATTTAGTTTTTCAGCAAACAAAGGTACAGTTAAAACAAATTATTCAGCTGGTATACGATTGTCCCTGCATATGAGATTCACCACACTGAACCCGTATGTTAAAACATGTATTGTATGGTATTGTGTATGTTCTGCTATAATCTTTTGATGGAAGGCATGATCTGTTATTCAATTCTATATGATTGTGTATTGTCAAGTGGCTCCTAAGCTAAAAATTAGATAGCCTAAGCGACTCCAGCGTTGTCATGAGTGACTTTCTGAGAGAAGCCCGTCAACAGGTACTGTTTTGTTGTCTTTCATGCCTTCAATTTCAGGTTTTCATTTTTGTTAACTGTATGAACTTTGATAATATATGTAGAACGGCATACACATCTGTCTGCATATAAATGTTATATGCTCTTTCAATGAATATTTTCTATTTGCACACAGGTTCTTGAATACTGCAATGCACCCCTAAAAGATTATAAATGTATATTCACTTCTGGGGCAACTGCAGCACTGAAGCTGGTTGCGGAGGCTTTCCCATGGAGCCACAAGAGCAGTTTTATGTACACAATGGAGAACCACAATAGTGTTATTGGAATGAGAGAGTATCCTGCTGCTATATCATTTTTCTATTGTTGTTTACTATACTGAAAATAAATCTGTGCTCCCATGATAAAGCAGATTGATTCTGGAATGAACTGCACTAAAGTTCTGTCACTTTTTGGGCCAACTGTAGGATTCTTATCCTTCCTCATAGTACATGAGTCTCCTGTCCTAACAATATTTTATTGAAATTGTGTTTTATCCTTGCAAGGTGCCTTGAGCTGGAAAACCCACTAAGCCAAGCGCTATAATTTCACTCTTGTGCTACTATTACCAACTTTTGGATATAGTCCTTTATGCAAACTTACTAGCATATAGTTATTTTCCAGGAAGAAAAATGAAAGGCTTGCTCTGCCCTTACAGGCAGCATTCTAGTTGTGAATCTTATAGATCTATGGACTTTGTTTTTCTTTAGTGGCATTCAGATACACTCTTAGTCAATAGTCAAGTAGTTGTACCCTATTACTTCATGGTCATTTTTCCTTAATAAGTATTAGATATGCTCTTAGTCAAGGAGCTGCAGCCTTTGCAATAGATATTGAAGAAACCATGCCTTCTCTAAAGGTATCAAGGCATCCTATACAACGGAGAAATGCGGCTACATTGCATGAAGAAGAGCGTACAGGTAGCACTTTGGTTGATAATTAAGTCATTTACTCTTCAATGTAAATCTAAGAACATTTAGTTCTTTACCCTTCGGCATAGTATTGGGGAATGGTTATTTTCATTCTAAGGGTAGGAGTGGAGGATATATATCCAGCTTGTTAGTTCTTGAGTCTTTCTGGACACTCACTGCTCCTCACATGGTCCAATAATGCTTGCTCTTTAGAATCAATCTCAAGTATTCTAAAGAATCAGGAGTTTTGTGCTCTCTTACTTCAACATAAGGAAGGTTGAGCCCAAACCTGAGTACACTTGGCTGACAAAAAATGCGCTCTTTAACGTTTTCGTAAATAAGCCTTGTGATTGGGTTTGAGTTCCTAAGAATACATTTTCCATAGAACTAAGTCTTTTTATCAACACCATAGAACTAATTTTGCTGCTATGATTCTGTTATGTTCTGCTTCCCATTAGTGACCCGTAGGTTTACATTGGTCTTTCAAGACTATTTGGTATACTAGTTGGCTCCTCTACATAACAGCTTAAGCTTTTAGGTTGATTTAACGTTAAACATGGTTTAGAGCTTGTTTGGCCAAGGACCTGAGCGGCCTTTTTCTGTTGTCTACCTGTATAATTCTTGGTCCACTTATAATAGTTTAAGTATTTAGATCAGGGCAGCGTTTAACAAGTACTGACACTGAAAGATATTAGGTAGGAATATTTAGCCCTGTTCAGGGAAAAACAAACTTATATAGTATGTTTCTTTAGTAATATGTGATTTTTAATTCAGGAATAAAAGTGTGAAGTTGAGTTGATCAAGACTATTATTTCAATTTTCAGGTGATATGTATAACCTATTTGCCTTCCCCTCTGAATGCAATTTCTCGGGCCTGAGATTTAGCCTGGACTTAGTGAATATTATTAAGGAAGACTCTAAAAGGGTTTTGGAAGGCTCTCCACTCTCCAGGTGTGCAAGTATGATCATATGGGGTATATAAATCTCAATTTTTAATATTTTCCCTACCACGAATTCTGTTCAAGATTGATTGGAAACAGTCATTGAAGCTTTACCTGGATTAATTTATGTTGTAATCAGGGGCAACTGGATGGTTCTTATTGATGCTGCAAAAGGATGTGCGACAGAACCACCAGATTTATCGAAGTATCCTGCTGACTTTGTTGTCATGTCATTCTATAAGGTCTATTTTTGTATTTTCTGGTTACATTATATATAGATTACTGCATCTAAACATTGTTTTTCATTCTATATTTTTTGTTCAGATATTTGGCTATCCAACTGGACTTGGCGCCCTTATTATCCGAAATGGTAAGCATTATATGAGAATATATATTTCATTGAAAGCAGTGAAATGTGCTTGGATTATACTCTAAGCTTCTAAATAGAAAACATTTTCTACTATGTCTATAAACAACTTTTCTCAATGTTGATCACTACTGAGTTCCATGCTTCTCCTAGAGAATTAACACCAGAATAATGTGGCTTGGTCTGTCTGGTGAGGGGGTGGCTAAGATATTCTTCTGCTGAAGATTGGATAACCTTCTCTCTCTCATTATTATTATTACATAACTACTCTGGAATACTTTCTATTTGTATCATATCATTTGATTTGCTGAATACTTGAAGCATCTTTTCCTATGAGATGAATTGATATTTAAGATTACATTTTATGCTTACTTTTGCCCTCGTTGTGCTATGCAGATGCTGCTAAGTTACTGAAGAAGACCTACTTTAGTGGGGGTTAGTGCTTTTAGATTCTTGAATATCAAATTGCGATAAATGTAAATGAAAGTAATGTATTTATCAAAATGAATTAAAAAGAGAAATATAACTAATATATTGGTTTACCATATGAACACCCAGGCACAGTTGCAGCTTCAATTGCTGACATTGACTTTGTTAAAAGAAGAGAAGGCATTGAAGAGTTGTTTGAGGATGGAACTATTTCGTTCCTGAGTATAGCATCTATTAGCCACGGGTTCAAGATAATTAATTCCCTTACTGTCTCCGCAATATCACGGTATCTAAATAAATTTGCCTCGAGATTTATGTCTTTTTAGTAATGCATAACGGATTATCCCTCTCACAAGCTTGCGGTGGGTATGCATAGATATACATATTTTATTTTCTCCCACATGATGGCAGCTAGTGCTTGAATATTTCATGAATGTTAAAAAAGGCGTACTAGATCGTTTATTCGACAACTACATGCACCACACCACAGTTCTTGGAAGCTAAGAGTAAAAAGAAACTGCTCAAATAAACATGGCATGCTATCATGCTTGTAATTGTAAATAACTAAATATGATTGAGCCAATATTTTTTCAATGAAAGCAACTCCCATTTATGAATCTCAGAGAAATATGGGGAGGGGAAAGAAGTTGGGGGTGGGGTGGGGTAGAGAGGAGGAACTAGTATGCTAATCGAGTCAAATTATCTACTAGTAGTTTTGTATTTGTTCATGTAGATTAGTTTCTACTTCCATACTTGCCATCACATGCCATGAGCATAAATATGCTACATCTCTTTCATTGGTTGGTTAAAAATACAATCTTTGTTTATTAATTCAATAGGTTGTAATCTTATATTTTAATATATCCTCAAATCTATTATCTTCTAGGCATACAACATCTCTTGCCATGTATGTAAAGAGGATGCTTTTGTCCCTGAGGCATGAAAATGGATATAAGGTTTGCACGATCTATGGAGGCAACAACTCAGAGGTTGGTTCTATCACTAAAGTAAAAGAAATACATACTCCTACACTTTGCAAAGCTTGAGGTGAATGTGCATGATATATTTATATGCTAGAACTATTGGCATAATAGAATTGCATATAATGTCAAACTTGTTCAGAGTACTTAATCAATATGTCTTGCATTTGAAATAATTTGTTATATACACTTTAATTGGATATAAATTATGGGGCTCCTGATGTAAATTAACATGGCCATGGCATTGCCTATGCATTGGAAAGGTGCAAGGTTTTCACACATTCCCAGTTCTGATGTCAAATAACAGTGATTCACTTAATCTACTCATGGAAACATTTCACCTTCTTGACCTTTATCTTTTTACCAATAATGGTGGCCCTCATCATTCTGGTCCTTGTTAGTGGTAGATTAGATATGTACATTTTTAAAGGGCCTCTCTAATTTCTTCCCTTGAACAAGAGTCTCCCTTTCCACAGTTAAGTTCTTCAATAACAAAAGTTTGGATGCATTCACAAATTGTTTTCTTCTTTCTAATTGTCCCCAATTTTCCTGTAGGTTTTTAATGGATGCATGGAATTTTTTTTAATAATGCTAAAACTGTTCACATGTCTATTCCTTTGTACATCTATTATATTCAGGGTCTACTAACAATGTCTTCTTTTAGGAAATACGGCATGAGTTGGGTCCTATAATCTCATTCAATTTGAAGAGGCCTGATGGTTCTTGGTTTGGATATCGGGAGGTGGAAAAATTGGCATCATTATCTGGAATTCAGCTACGGGTAAATCTTGGAAGAGCCTGTCAATTAATTAGGTCATAGCTTGAATAATTAAATGCCAATTATTAAACTTGTTGCTGCATTGTCTTGATCCTCTCCTAAATAGATTCTCTCTTTTCTGTTAAAATAATTTTTGTCTATTATTATAGGATTACAAGAAATTACAGAGAGAAAATCATATACACTAGCCCCTACCCCACACCTGCTCCCAAGCAAGTGACCCACTAAGATTCGAACCCAAGTTCTCAGATGAGATTGAACTTATCTTGAGCAACTGAAATAGCCCTAGCGAGCTCCTAAATTAGTTATCTATTAATTAATTGTTTGTCATTTTATTCTTAACCAAAGAAATGTAGAATTGAGTTCCTATTACATTGTGAAATGCAAAATGCGGTATAATCATTTACATACATAGCTCATTATTGGTTATGAGCTGAGTACCTTTCTTACTTTTTTGCCTTCTGTTTCCATGTAGACAGGATGCTTTTGTAATCCGGGTGCATGTGCAAAATATCTCGGGTTGTCTCATTCCGATCTGCTTTCCAACATTGAGGTATGTGGCTGTTGATTTAAGAATATCAGTATGTTTTCACAATTGCATTACCCGGGCTAAAATGTATTCTTGGAAAATTTACAGGCTGGGCATGTATGTTGGGATGATTTTGACATAGTACAGGGAAAACCGACTGGAGCTGTTAGAGTATCCTTTGGCTACATGTCAACATATGAAGATGCAAAGGCCAGTGCATTTCCATCATCTCTTAAATTGTTATTAATTAATTAAATAAGAAAATTTTCTCTTCTTTGTACAATTACTCTCTCCATTTACTTACATGCTTGAGTTAGTAAGACATATTTCAGTCAGGATTGTAGTGTATAGTGGTTGCACATAACACGGAACAAATTAATAAGAAGATTGTGTTACCATTTCTATTTCCTGGTAGTGGAAAAGTTATAGTTCTGGCAGTCTAATTTCAATCTATTTTTCTGTAATTCAGAAGTTCATTGATTTTGTAAAAAGGTCCTTCGTAGCAGAATCTCCTGGCTCCAGGGTACGGCCCATCCCCTTCTCAGGTGATGATTATACTTTTCCGACTGCCACAAATGAAATGATTTCCCACACACATACACACCTCTTGGTTTCCAAATTTGCTGTTCTATTCTGAAATAATAGCACTCAAATTGGGGACCAAATTCACTCAACACTTCATGTCTTCACTAAATTGCAGGCACGGTAAGAAGTGCAGACTTGGGATTTTATCTGAAGTCTATTACTATATATCCCATAAAATCGTGTGGAGGATTTAGTGCAGAAAGCTGGCCTTTAAGTAGCACAGGTATATATTATTTGGTCAATATCATTTTCTCATTAGTAAGAGTAATGCAAGGTTTAGACAGCCAAATTTGAAGATCTATCGTTCATCAAAAATTACTTGTAGATGAGCATATTAAAGGGCAACTTTTCTTGTAATCAACCCAGACATTATGTGAATCAACTGTGTATCTTTTGTCTACTAAGCAGTGAAGAAAGATTTGATTAACCACCTAAAAATAATGAATTAAACATCCAATTTCAGGCTGAAGACAGTGTGGCATTGTTGTATAATTAAAATAGCCTTCGAGGGAAGTCTAGGCTTTGCTTTTAGATTCTAAGTTTTCATGCTACCGGATCTAAATAATGTAAATACCCTAAAATAATTCAAATATAACATTATAGGTTATCCCGTGCCAAAGTCGAACAAATTTGGAACCACATATTCCGCTTTATAATTTCTTATTACTGTAGATTGAATGTACGGTAAGGTTAGAGATTTTGTAATGATTGTGATGCAGAATTTTGGATTTTAAAACTCTCTGCCTTGAATTTTGAGTAGGTTTGCAACATGATCGAGAATGGCTTCTTAAAGGCCTAAATGGTGAAATTCTTACACAGAAGAAGGTAACTTCTTATATGGATTTTTAGTCGTCAATATCCACGTGGCACATGATGCCCTTTTCTCCATAGTTATTGAAGTTATGTTGCCTTTCAATTGAGGTGGGAAAATCTGCATCATGCTTGTTTGAAATTGTGTCTTTGCTTATGGATTTATTTTGGAAGAAAGAGAAATTACAATTAGCTGAAAGAACTCATGAAGCCTTGTATTCTTGCCCTATACTACATTATGCATTGTTTATCATGTAAATTTGATTGAGTTTTGGATGAGTGTTACGGTCCAATTCAACATTCTCAGCCATATGTCTGTTTTAGTTGATTGATTTACTTCATATCTAATGTCTCTTTGGAGCCATTGAAATATTAAATATTGATTCTCTTAAATTTTGGTTTTATAGGTTCCTGAGATGTGTCTTATGAGTACTTTCATTGACCTGAATCAAGGATTATTGTTTGTGGAGTCACCACGTTGCAAAGTGAAGCTGCAGATCGACCTCAAGTCTAACTCATACCATATTGGGAGAGAGGAAATGGATATACATTCCCGAAGGTCTGATATTTAATGCATTAGATTGTGCATGTATATTAGATGGTCATAGTAAAATGCCCTAAAATTTCTGCTTTGGATACTTTTGAGAGGTGACTCCACGTGTGAGGGTTAACGATGAAGTAAAGCCCTCTAATTGTGCGCACGTCGAACGCACCATTCAAGAGAGAGTGAGGCTCACATGTGAGGGGCAGTGTTGAGATTAAAATCCCACATCAACTAGATGTAAAAGGAGGATAGGGCTACTTATTAAGAAAAAGAACAAACCCAACTATCATGTTTAGCTTTTAGTCGTGTATCCCGCTTTTAAAATTAAGTTCCAATTTTAAACGAGTTTGACATAACTGAAATAGATTTACAATTTTTCTCAATTGGAGATACAAATGATTTGTTGTTTCTCTGAAGGCTTGTAACTGTTTTGTGTTGGCTAGATATGAAGTCCTGGCTTATGACGTTGAAATCAGTAATTGGTTTAGCAACGCTGTGGGCCGTCCTTGCAATTTAATACGAAGCACTGGTTGTGATAGCCGATGTAGCGTGAACAAGAGCAGTAGTGTGGGCATGTGCAGAGATGCGGAGAGCAAATTGAACTTCACTAATGAAGCTCAGTTCTTACTGATATCCGAGGAGAGTGTGTGTGACCTCAACAACAAATTGAGCTCGAGTAAGTTCTTTCTTTCCGGTTGTAGATAAACAGATCATTGAAAGTGTCTCCTTCATCGCAGAAACTGTATTTGTGTAAACTTCACCAAAAATATTGTTGCAGAACTATTAAAGGATTCCCATGAAACTCTGTTTCAAGTCAATCCAATGAGGTTCCGGCCCAATCTCGTCATATCCGGAGGAGAACCATACTCTGAAGATGGTTGGGAAAATCTTAAAATTGGGAGTAATCACTTCACTGTATGTTACCTCGAATACAACTAGAAATTACATTATTTCCTTTTCTCTCTCTGTCTCGTTACTGATATGTCGCTTCTCCAGTCTTTGGGTGGATGCAACCGCTGTCAAATGATCAATTTTGCCCATCAAGCTGGAAAAGTGTCAAAATCAAGCGAACCTTTGGCTACATTAGCATCTTACAGGAGAATAAAGGTGAGCGAGTGAGTGAGTGAGTGAGTCGAGTTATTAGTGTTGTTTCAAATGTTGAAATGGAGGTTTTGTCCGAAGCAGGGAAAGATATTGTTCGGGATACTGCTGCGATACAAGTTTGACAATGCAGCGGAGCAGGGAATGGATTCATGGATCGAGGTTGGACAACAAGTGCAACCAGACACAGAATAGACCTTCAACCATTCATAACTATGATGTTTAAGTAAAAAAGGTTTTTAGCTGCAGAAAATAGACAATGAATATCAATTGAAGGCCTACGCAGTCAAAGATGAGGAAATGAATGTTAGAGTTACGAAGCAAACACATGACCTGCCTCAGCCTGTACAATGTTTTCTCATAACAATTTCTGTTCGAATCATTATTATTTATTATTAATAATTGAAAAAATATTCTTATATATATATATATATATATATATCTGTGTGTGTGTGTATGAAGTAGCAGAAGTTGTCGGATTAATATAATTCCTTATTAGTTCTCAATTAATTTTGTATTCCATTATGTCCTGATCAGTTCCAAAAAAAGCCCTCTGTCTAAATAGAATTTAGCGTTTTTAGAACACTTGAATAGAGTAATGATAGTTGGACAAGTTATAGGTTATTAAATTTGATTCTTCACCTTACCTTGATTTCTTTTTTGAAACAATGATAGATTAAAACCCGGAATCCAAACTAAGGATCTGAGACAAGTTTGGGTGAACAATCTCCATCCCTTACTCTCAATTAAGGTACAAATTTGCAGTTTCAGCAAATTCTAAATTCTCTAATCGCTTAACAAACTTAATTTGAACTATGAGAAGAATAGAAAGAAAAGTTATAGAGCCCAAAAGGAAAAAAAAAAGTAAATGAGACCTCGACACCCTGAGCCACCGGCAAAAAGACATACTATAAATGATTTTCCCCAAAGTACGACTTCCGATCCAAGAAAGACATTGCCTTAATTGGCACATATATTTCTATTTTGCCTTGCCTTGTTTCGTCTCATCAATTTTACGAAGAAAATTTAACATCAATAAGATATTTAAAATTTCATTTCTTTTTAAATTTCAAATTAATTTTAGCGAAAATTTCAAATCGCTACACCTAACTTATACACATTTTTCACGTCGTTACACTTAAGTTTAAAAGTTTGTTGATAGGCGCCCTTTTTTTTTGTCACGCCGTCTGTTATTCTAGAATTTTGTTATATAATAGTTAGAAGAAAAAAAGTGCCCTCGGTTTCCTTTTAAATTTCAAAACTGTGGCATTACTCTCACTCTCACACTAATCAAAAACTCATTTTCTTCTACAAACTTCACTCATTTTTAATTTTGGAAAGAACTAAATCTGCAAATTAACTAATTTTAAAGCAAGATCATCGTAAATAAGCATAAGCAAACCATTTTTTATTTAGAAAATGGTTCGTCAATCTAAATCTCACTGAATCGAGATTTTTCAAATGGGTTATCATAAAGTAACGATGGCCAAATGCATGGTTTTCGTCAACCTGGTGGCTCGATTGGGCTCAGTTACCTTACCCCATCTCATATTCAGTAGCAACATTCTCGTCAATAATGCAATGCAACCATGTTTCTTTGAGCTCTATTTTAAAATGGGAAAATTCGACTTCATTGGGTCAATTATGTCATATTTTTTATTCACTATATTTCATTGTCAATTGAATTCACTGTGAAAGTATTTCATCAAGTCACTGTTACCAATATAATTAAATTTGATATAAAGTATTCATATTATCACGTATTAAAAAAAGTAAACAAAAAATTATTTTCACCTTTTGATGAAAAAAGTATTTTTTATGAAACAAGTAATTTCAATATTATTTATAAAAAAAGGGTTTTTTCAGAAAAATATTAAAAATAAAAAAGAATTTTAATAATATTTTTTATTTTAAAAATAATAATATTCAAATCACTTTTTATTGTTTATAACATAAACAAATATTTTGTTTAAAAAATACAAAAATTAAATTTTTATTACATGAGTATTTTTGACATTTAATAAAATTTGAAAGTCAATTTTTTCCATACGTTTTAAGTTTTAATTGCGTTGAGGTAAAATGGAACGTAAAAGAAAGATTTTTCTAGTAAATTGACACCAAAATAGTGACAATAATAAATTGAAAAAGTGACTTAATATTATAGTGAACTGAAATTTTCCCTTCTAATATTATTACTTCAATAACCAATAATTTATAAAATCAATTTTCAACAATACTTTATTGCCCAGAGATTAAAACAAAAACTGAAAGGTCAGTTCAAAATTCCATTTCCATCAATTGGCGTCGCAACGATCGTTGGTGCTTTTTCGACGTAATCGACGCTCGTAAAGTTCCCGAACAAGCTCTCTGTGGCGTCGGGTCACCAGAGAATACAATTGCATCCCCAAATCCTCGCCGGAGAGTGCAGCTACTACTGCCATGTAACACGAACTTGGATCGTCGGATCCCAAGCACGTGTCGCTCACCGATTTGGGGCGGATTTGGCAATTCCCGTTCGCATTCCCGTTAGAATCGGATCGGGAATTCCCTGTTTCTAACGGGGATGAAGTATTCCCGTCGAATTTGAAAATTCCCCGTTTTCCATTTCTAACCCAAAAAAATGTTTAAATATATTTATTTTTAATAAAATTTATACTAACAGTTATTATTTTAATAAAATGTATACTTAAAAATATATATATTTCTTCATTAAACATGTATTATAAAATATTATTTTAACAAAAAAATATATTATTTTTTTATTAAATATGTATTTTAATTTAAAAATATATATTTATAATATATCGGGGCGGAGTGGGACGGGGATATCTCATTCCGTCCCCGCCCCATTTTCATCCGGATTTAGGGATTTTCTGGCTCATTCTCATTCGGATTCGAAAATTTCTGTCAAGGACGGAAAATATTGCCATTCTTAAGTACACGAACCCGCTCCATCCACACATGTCTACTTTTCTAACATTACTAACGGTGTGAAAAATTAAATAAATATTATAATCAAAAGAATTTTGAACTTAAGTGTAGCGATACGTAAATTATGTTAGTTAAGTGTAATGACGGGAAATTTCCCCATAATTATAAGGTCATATTAAAACTTATCAATTCCATCCTAAGTTGGAACAAAGAAGAAAGGAAGGTTTTTGGGATATTTGGAGACTCAGTTCTCTCTCTATCTTTCCCTCGTCACTCACCGTTCTTCCTCCTTCAGGTTCGATTCTCTCTGCTCCTGCTCAATATTTCTTCGATTCTTTGATTGTCTCTGTCTTGTTTTAGCTTGATCATCGTAGATCTGTTGAATTCGTTTGTCGAAACTTTCATTTCTTGTCTGATTTAACACGATTTGACCGATTGTTCTTGGTTTATGATCTTTAAGCTTGTTAATTAGCTCAGAAGCTGTTGATCGGATAGTAGTTGTGGTTTTGTTACTTGTTTACCGTTTGTTTCATGTAATATTTGTCAGACTTGTGTCAAATCTCAAATCTGATTTGTAGTCTGTGTTCTTGTCAGATCTGTATCTTTGTTCATTTTGTTCGGTTGTTTTGCTTGATTTTGTGATCCTAGAAGTTTTTAGTTACATGTAAGTGACTTTTGTTGTTGATTTTGTTTGCATAAGATGTTTGTTCTCATGTACAGTTGTCATTTCCAATGGAACTCTCTGTAATTGTTTGTGTAGCTGTTGATGCATGAATATATCGTCTCTTTTCATTCATTCCAACAGAAATGACTGGATAGCTGAGCTGAATTGATATTTAGGGATATGTTTAAAATGTTTGGGCTTTATTGTGCGGTTTTATGTTTCTACCTCATTTGGCTTCCTCAGTTATTCATAAACCAATTTGTTCACTTATATCTGCTGCTTCTTCCTATTAATTTTGAAGATTATATAGGCTAATGTGGGGATTTTGCCTTTGTGTTTAATCTTTCCGGGGACTAAGTTATGTACATTTCATAGTAAGAGACAGTGCTTTGTGTTTTTAGCAGTTTCGGTTCCAACTTTTATTTGGTGTTGAATTTGTAGTCATGGAGGAGCAATTCGTACTTAGGGTTCCCCCTTCTGTAGCTGAACGGATAGATGCTCTTTTGAATGAAAATGCTGCTTCCGGTGAAGACAAGTCATTGGATTTATCCTTTTCTGGTGAGTTTTATACAATCGCTTGAAAGAATTTTAGTTTGTTCTGCTGTTATTATCAATGGGATCTCATGTTACCATTGTTTATGTTATGACAATTCCACAAAACTTACGCTAAATGTGCTGTATTGATCTAGTAGCAATGATATTTTATTAGTATCTTAGCTGTAATATTTTCTTCATTGCTTATCAGATCGACCACTGAAACGGTGGCCAATCTGTACTCAGTCTTTACTTGTTTGAACTTGGAAAGTTTAAGTAGTTAATAGTTACTTTAGAGATAGCTGTAAGTTTTCACCATTTAACCATTGATTGTAGTATTGAATATACATCAATATATCCTGAAAATAATATTCTAAAGATTTCAAGGCTCTGGTTGTCTTATGTCAGTATGAGGACTAGTAGTGACCCTTAAAAGTGGTCTGTGCATACCAACCAGAAATTAACAATTGAATGCCTTCTAAATGTTTTGGAAGGTTAAATTTAGTTTGACACGGAAAAATGAGTATTAGTTTAACATTTTTTCCTACCAGATTAAGGTAACCCTCGGTGTAACAACAATGTTGTTTCCTTGTGATCTTGAGGCTACGGTTCGACTCAGGAAACAGCCTATATGCAAAAAGCAGGGAAAGGTTGCAAACATGGTTGGCCCTCCTCAGACCACACAAGATTAGCGGACTAGGCCTGCCCGTTTTTTTTCTTTCAGGGAGGATCCCTAAACTAGACACACTGTTCAGCTACCATATTTGCACATATATAGAGATGGTACACGAGTTCGATAATTATAGTTGTATGCAACTGCCATCTCGTATAAAATGTTGCCATTAATGATAGTCTAAGATATGCTAACGATGAGCGAGTTCATGCATCTATGGATTTAATGTGTGCTTCTTTCCGGTTATTTTTGTTATTGCTAGATTATTTGTGGATATTGCGGTTAGCATGTCCTGCCAAGTTCAGTGCCAAATTGTAGCTGATAGATGTCAGTGTAGTTCTCTCTCAAGCCACTAAGGCAGTTCGGCATGTGCAGATATATTAGTGTCCCTAGAAACTCTTTGCCGGTGATGATGTCCAAGAACTATGATACCTAGAAATTTTCTAACCGTAGAATCAGAATTTTCGTAGAATACCTTGTCTTTCGTATATTTCTTTTTTAAGTTTTGTTGTTTGATATGCAAACCATTATTGTGCATGTGTGAGATGATGCTAAAAGTAAAAAAAATTGAAAAAAAATGGAAGAATGAGTGTATTTGGAGTTTCATATTCTGTTCAGCTTTCTTAGATATAATAGGATGAATACTTGGGAGCTCCACGGCTCAAAACTTCTTTCATCATTCCAAATTGTCTTTTAGTTTTAAATGAGTTTTTAGGTTTACATTTAAAATTTCTATAATACTTGATAGCGATAGTTATCACTCTTGTCATAGAGTTCGTAAGACCTTGTGCTGAGTAAATGCAGTTTGAAGTTAGGGAGTTTCATCCCTCTTAAGCATATATATATATTGTGTTTGTTTTGGTTGTCTGGAAGCAGTAAGTATTTATGCCTTACTTTGCAGAGGATGGAAGGAGCGGCACATTTGTCATTGGCAATGACCACTTTCCTGCATCTCTCTTGGACCTTCCTACTGTTGTGGAGTCTTACAAAACCTATGACGATAGTGTGCTGATCAAAACTGCAGACATTGGTCAGGTAAAAGGGTCTATGAAACTATTGATGATGTCAAACACATTGTCTTTAACATATCATTGGTTTTACAGATAATTATGGTTGGCGAGCAGAGTGATGCTGCTCCGGATACAGTGGAGAGCAGACACGGGCTTACCCCTCCTATGAGGGATGCACGAAAGCGTCGGTTCCGTAGGGAGCCAGATCTTAATGTATTCATATACTCCTTACTTCCAAGCTTTGTAGATAACTATTTATCTATGATATTTCTTATCTTATGTGTTGTGACCAAAAAATAAACATCTATTTTTCTTCTTTTGGAAAGGAAGAAAATATAAAATTTTATACCAGAGCACTTGGTCTATATGATATAAATTTTGGCAATCTGTCCTCAAATAAGAAGTGATACCAAGCTGTCGATTTTTATTTTTGATTGGACTTCTGTGCTGAAAGCAAGTTTGTTTGCAGCCTGAGCTTGTGCGACGCGTTGAGAGAGATCTGCTGAACATCATGGCTGGTGGAACAGCTGAAAATGTTGATATCCTTTCATTTTCCATACTTAATTTTTTTAGCAAAGGAATTATGGTTTGGTTATTCTTGTTGCTGCAAGTGTATCTAATCATGGAGAGGGTAGCACAAGAGCAACGGGCCTGGCATTCAAATTCTTGTTTAAGTGGTAAAGACAACATTTTGGCATTTAGCACGTAAGACTTTAGTCCAGACATTTACATCGAGTACATGTATGGTAAAAGATATAAGGGTAACTAAAAGTTCCCATGTCGAAGTAATTGAATCACACCTTTTGCTTGATGTGAAATTGTGAATGCTGTTTTTTCTTGATTTGAGCTGTGATGATTCCTTAGCCGAGTAGCTCACATGTTGAAGAGGATGGGGATGATAATGCGCGAAATACAAGCAAGAAAGTTGCACCAAAACCCACAGCCAAGCCAGATGTACAGGAAACAGGAACTAACGTGGAGGAGCCTGATAGGAGCGAGTCCGATGATACAGATGATTCTGAGTAAATCGAGTTGAAAGGTATGTATTTAATTTTGCAAAAGATTCCAATGTAGATTATGGATACCAAGGCGGCATATCTGTTGCCAAGTTATAACAGACAAACATCATATGGTTATAGACCTGAATTGAGCTTATTGTCTCACTATGAATGCTTCTCTCTGTCTGCATGAATGACTACTGGTACTGGTCCACTCAGTCAATTTAATCATATAATAAAAATTTGGGGCAATTTTCAGGAACTGGTGTGCCAGATCGCTCCATCGCCTTCCCCACAGCGCTGGTGCACCTCCTCCATTCTCTCCATCGATTTGTAGATTCTGATGCAGCTCCAATCAAATGAAATGACGCTGCACAAGGGGTACTCTGCATGATGATTTTTGCAAACGTTGGGAACACTACTATTATTACATGCAAGTTTTATCGTTTCCATAAGTTTTCTCTACTAGATTGGATTTAGATTAATAGTACTATAGCCGGGATTCAACTCTAAATCAATTGGGTATGGGAGAAAAAGGAAAGGAGATGATTAGGGTGGACTTAAGCGGATTTGGCATTCTCCGTTAAGTTTCGAGATTATATCAAATCCTTTAGCGGACAAGTATTCGAGCGTATTTTATGTATCATCAGATTATAACTTGTCACTTTGCTACTCAAGAAAATAAAATAAGAGTGATTATTTGTATTTTGCAAATTGCTTTGAGATGCCATTTTCTACCGTATTTAGTATGTTTAGTATATCTAACTATCACTCACCTGAACATACATGTAGTGCACACTGTGAGTCAATTGATGTGTTCCTTGAATTCTTTTGCATTTTAATGCACCTTGTCGTCTCATGGTCTTCACTTCTCCCGTGACTCGCTTTTGTTATTAGAAGTTTATTCATGTGTTGATTGGATTGGTGACCCTATTAACCGACGTTTCAGTGCGTGTTATTGTTTCTTCCTTAAAGACTCTTGTTTCTTTGAGAAGTTAAAAACATATTATAGTTGCTCGTTTTAGTACATAGGCAAAATATCGTGATATTGCTAATACGACATTTGAGCTCAAATGATTACGATCGTTGCTGCATGAAGTGAGTATTGTTCACTATTATGCTATACACTTTCACGGTGACAATCAAAGTGCTATCTAATTGTACGTATCGACGTTTTTCGTGAACTTGCCAAACATATAGAACGTATCGACGTTTTTCGTGAACTTGCCAAACATATAGAGTGATTATCACTTTGTGCTCTATCATCTCACACAAAGCAACGTCCATTTTCGATATATCTTATCTGATGATCAGACCACAAATATTTTCTTTGATTCAATGCTTTTAAGATGGTTTGGTCATTTAGTTCGCAAAGGTAATCTTGGTTTTTCTACCAAAATTTTGAGTTTGAATGGGCGTTTTCATGTGGAGTTTCCTGATGTAGCTAAACCCCAACGTGGGATGTTTCCTACTCTAGGAAGCGGCTCCTCAACTTCGTCTAACATATATCCTCTTCGTTGTTTGTTTTAAACCAGACATCTTAAGATGGGTCAACAACATCCACAAACTATTGTACACGATCGACATTCGAACAAGAAGGTGAAAAGTATTGTGTTTAATACTTGAAACTTTTATCCATATTGTTACTCTCCCCAAATTCTCTGATTTCGCCATGTTTGATCCATACCATAATCATTTTTTAGTAAATTAGTACAAATGAACTCCGTATATTATACACGAATGTTATTGCATATCATATATGGACACTTTAATCGATTTGGGTTATACTGTTTGACACTTTCCCTTACAAATTCATGAAGGTAGACAACCTCATCATACACGTATCTGGCAATCTCTTCATTCTTATCTATGATTGCTTCATTTGTTAATTGCGTCTAAAACAATGACGGAATATAATACCACATAATTAACGTGTTCATGATTATAATATTGTATGACGTGAAACAAAAATACACAATTACGTAATCAATTTTTTAATATCACATAATCAACATGTTTAGTTTTTTTATTCGTTTCTAATAATTATTAAACAACAGAAGATGCATATGAATTAAGAAAAGACCTACATAATAAAAAACGACAACATGATTGCAAGAGCAAATGAATGACTACTACATGTTAGAGTCGAGAAGCAAACACATGACATATTTGTTGTAAGCAGTAGTTTAGACATCAAAGATTTGTTCGACTGGTTTTCAATTAATTATCTGCTAATTTAATTTAAAAAGTCTTCTCCGTTTAAATAGAATGTTGTGTTTTTAAAACACTTATTCAAAATAATGATAACCAGACAAGTTATACAATACTAAATCTGATTCTTTCCTTTTCCTTGCTTTGATTTCTACCAAATATTTGTTTCTTTGCCTTGTCTCATCCCATCAATTTGATGTAATAACACACAATATATACTGCAATAAATTTTATCCTTGGTACTATGTTTAACATCAATCAGATATTTAAAAAATATCATTTTTACTTACATTCTCAATATTATTCAGTCCAAAATAATCTTAAGAAGACATCAAAACTTAGACACAAGTTGGAACATGACGGCACAGAAGAGGACAAAGTCGGCTAGTGGCAAGGCACAAAGGGCTTTTGGGCCCAATGAAAAGCCCAGCCCAGAAGCAAAACCCTAGCGATGGAGCGAAGAGGACACATCAGCCGCATATACCCTAGCACCATTTCGCACACACTCTCCACCTTATATTTGTAGACTCAGCTCTCTCTCTTTCTCTTTCTCTCATTACTCGCCGCTCTTCCTCCTTCAGGTTCGCTCCTCAGATTCGATTCTCTCTGCTTTTTGCTCAATATTTCCTCGATTCTTTGATTGTCTGTCTTGTTTTAGCTTGATCATCGTAGATCTGTTGAATTCGTTTGTCGAAGCTTTCATTTCTTGTCTGTTTTAACATGATTTGACCGATTGTTCTTGGTTTATGATCTTTAAGCTTGTTAATTAGCTCAGAAGCTGTTGATCGGATAGTAGTTGTGGTTTTGTTACTTGTTTACCGTTCGTTTCATGTAATATTTGTCAGACTTGTGTCTAATCTGATTTGTAGTCCGTGTTCTGGTCAGATCTGTATCTTTGTTCATTTTGTTCGGTTGTTTTGCTTGATTTTGTGATCCTAGAAGTTTTTAGTTACATATAAATGATTTTGTTTGCATAAGATGTTTGTTATCATGTACTGTTGTCATTTCCAATTGAAATCTCTGTGATTGTTTGTGTAGCTGTTGATGCATGAATATATCTGCTCTTTTCACTCATTCCAACAGAAATGACTGGATATTTTTTGCTGTTTATAGATTTTGTTGTTGGTTTTGTGATATCATGTCCTTTTGTTGGATTATTGAAACAAGAATTAGCAGATGTGTTGTCTGTTGACCTGAAAAATAACTGGATGAACATTGCTGTCTCATTTAGTTTTAAAACCACTGAATGAAGTTAATTATTAGCTAATTTGAAGCATGTTATCATTTCATAAATATTAGTAACTGAGATTTTTATTTTTCTGGCAGTTACTTTTTTGGAGGAAAACACAGCTGTTGGTGATTATCAAAGCTATCCAAGATGGTAAGCACTGTTTCTTGTTTTGTTGTTGTTGTTGTTATTATTTTACTTTTATTCCATTTTATCCAGTTCTAATAACAAATTTACTTGGTATCTGCAGGTGAAGTTCACAGCTGATGAGCTCCGTAGGATTATGGACTACAAGCATAACATTCGTAATATGTCTGTTATTGCCCATGTTGACCATGGTATACTTTCACCTCATTTTGAATTTCTGTCTTCAATTATGAACATATGAATTACTGCTTTGGCTGTACTTGGTAGATACGCAGAAGTTGTTTTCCATAGAAATGAAAGTATTTTTATCATGCTTCACCTATCATTTCATTGGCTTGCAAAATATTAGTTTTCACCACAAGTAAAGAGCTTGAATATAAGATTTTAACTCTTGATTTTGTTTATATCTGTTCTCGTAGAGGCATGGCAAGAAAATGTTTCTGTTTTTGATATGCATTTTCCTTGAACACGCACCTTGCTATTTATTACTGCCTTTTTGTTGGTATATAAGTATTACTCTCATTATACTATATTATTTTGGTTTGTTGATTAAAGTTCTAATGCCATTTTCATTTCACATTACAGGTAAATCCACACTTACCGATTCACTTGTCGCTGCTGCTGGTATCATTGCCCAAGAAGTTGCTGGTGATGTCCGAATGACTGATACCCGTGCTGATGAGGCAGAGCGTGGTATCACAATTAAGTCAACTGGTATCTCACTTTATTATGAGATGAGTGATGCGTCCTTGAGTGCTTTCAAGGGACAGAGAGATGGTAATGAGTACCTTATTAATCTCATTGATTCACCTGGACACGTTGACTTCTCATCTGAAGTCACAGCTGCTCTTCGTATTACTGATGGTGCCCTTGTGGTGGTTGATTGTATTGAGGGTGTCTGTGTTCAAACTGAGACTGTTCTGCGTCAGGCTCTTGGAGAAAGGATCAGGCCTGTCTTGACTGTTAACAAGATGGACAGGTGTTTTCTTGAGCTCCAAGTTGATGGGGAGGAGGCATACCAAAATTTCTCAAGGGTGATTGAAAATGCCAATGTCATCATGGCCACTTATGAAGATCCTCTTCTAGGTGATGTTCAGGTTTACCCTGAGAAGGGAACTGTTGCATTCTCTGCTGGTCTGCACGGTTGGGCCTTCACATTGACTAATTTTGCCAAGATGTATGCTTCCAAATTTGGAGTTGATGAGTCCAAGATGATGGAGCGTTTGTGGGGTGAGAATTTCTTTGATCCTGCCACCAAGAAATGGACCAGCAAGAATACTGGCACTGCTACCTGCAAGCGTGGGTTTGTTCAGTTCTGCTATGAACCCATCAAGCAGATTATCAGCACTTGCATGAATGACCAGAAGGACAAGCTGTGGCCTATGTTGAAGAAGCTTGGTGTCACCATGAAGGGTGATGAGAAGGAGTTGATGGGCAAACCGCTGATGAAGCGTGTGATGCAGACTTGGCTCCCTGCCAGTACTGCCCTTCTGGAAATGATGATCTTTCACCTGCCATCTCCTTCAACAGCCCAAAGGTATCGTGTTGAAAACTTGTATGAGGGTCCCCTTGATGATATGTATGCCAATGCTATTAGGAACTGTGACCCTAATGGCCCTCTGATGCTTTACGTGTCAAAGATGATTCCAGCATCTGACAAGGGTAGATTCTTTGCCTTTGGTCGTGTATTTGCTGGTAAGGTCTCCACTGGTTTGAAAGTCAGGATCATGGGCCCGAACTTTGTCCCTGGAGAGAAGAAGGATCTGTATGTTAAGAGTGTCCAGAGAACTGTCATCTGGATGGGAAAGAAGCAGGAAACTGTAGAAGATGTTCCTTGTGGTAACACAGTTGCTTTGGTTGGTTTGGACCAGTATATCACCAAGAATGCTACTTTGACAAATGAGAAGGAAGTGGATGCTCATCCAATTCGTGCCATGAAGTTCTCCGTGTCACCCGTTGTTCGTGTTGCTGTTCAGTGCAAGGTTGCATCTGATCTTCCCAAGCTTGTTGAAGGGCTTAAACGTCTAGCGAAGTCGGATCCTATGGTTGTTTGTAGCATTGAGGAGTCTGGGGAGCACATCATTGCTGGTGCTGGAGAGCTCCATCTTGAGATCTGTTTGAAGGATTTGGTTGATGATTTCATGGGAGGTGCTGAGATCATCCAGTCAGACCCTGTTGTGTCCTTCCGTGAAACTGTCCTTGAGAAGTCTGTCCGCACAGTGATGAGCAAGTCTCCCAACAAGCATAACCGTCTGTACATGGAAGCACGACCATTGGAGGAGGGTCTCCCAGAGGCCATTGATGAAGGTCGTATTGGCCCAAGAGATGACCCCAAAATCCGCTCCAAGATCCTCTCTGAGGAATTTGGCTGGGACAAGGATCTTGCCAAGAAGATCTGGTGCTTTGGCCCTGAGACTACTGGTCCTAACATGGTTGTTGATATGTGTAAGGGAGTCCAGTACCTTAATGAGATTAAGGATTCTGTGGTTGCTGGTTTCCAGTGGGCCTCAAAGGAAGGGGCTTTGGCTGAGGAGAACATGAGAGGTATCTGCTTTGAGGTCTGTGATGTTGTCCTTCACGCTGATGCTATCCACAGAGGAGGTGGCCAGGTTATTCCCACAGCTAGGAGGGTCATCTATGCATCCCAGATAACAGCCAAGCCCAGGCTTCTTGAGCCCGTCTACCTTGTCGAAATCCAGGCTCCGGAGCAGGCTCTTGGAGGCATTTACAGTGTTCTGAATCAGAAGCGAGGGCACGTGTTTGAGGAAATGCAGAGGCCTGGTACTCCACTCTACAACATTAAGGCTTACCTTCCTGTCGTTGAGTCATTTGGTTTCTCAGGTACTTTGAGGGCTGCAACATCAGGACAGGCTTTCCCTCAGTGTGTGTTTGATCATTGGGAAATGATGATGTCTGATCCTCTGGAGGCTGGCTCACAGTCGGCAAATCTTGTCACCGTGATCAGGAAGAGGAAGGGTTTGAAGGAGGCGATGACCCCGCTCTCTGAGTTCGAGGACAAACTCTAGACAACAAACATCTCATGCATGTTGGCGGTGGTATGAATCGGGCATCATCTCTTTGTTGCTCTTATTTTTGTTTTGCTTTTTGAAGCATTCTGCTACTTTGGTTTAGTTAACAGTGTCTCTGTTATATGGGTATTGTTTCCCAGGTTTATCCTTGTTTTTCAATTTAGGTGTTTGTCACAAGAACAAGAATTACTGTGCTTTATTGGTCCTGTGAACTTGTTAAATTTACTTTGTTAAGGTGTTAACTTGTTGTGTTCTTCATGAGTTTGTTTTTTTGCTTTTTAGTTATAATTTTCTTGTTTTTGTTTTGCTTATCTAACATTAGTAGGCAGGCAGTAATTATTTATTGGATTTAATTTTACTCGACTGCAAAAATGAAGCAAATTACAGGGTTTTGTAGAAATTAGAAATCGTTTAGTGGCTTTATTAGTATTGCAAGTTATTGAGAAGATTTGTACATGAGCTTGGCCTACACGACTACAGCTATCACAATGCAAATTTATGATGAATTGTCGACGAGAAATTGAACTGGTTGCTTGTAAGGTTTAGTTGAGAGAGGACTGACCTTGGTTGGTGAAGAACTTGCTTCCCTTTATGCGGTGAACAGCTTAAAAACTGATTTAAAATCATTAACAAGCACAAGATAATATGGTGAATAACCTAAATATGGCTAGTTTGCTTATTTAACGATTTAAGTATACATTTGGCAGGGTCTGATTTATTCTAAAGAACTTATTTGACTTAAATTCGAAAGAAAATAATGAAAGATGGAATTCAAGCCTGGCTTTTGAAAAATGCATGTTCATTCCAACTTGGTTCAGAGATCCACAATTGCGTCGTAGACGAGTTTGTAGACGAGTTTGAGTTGTGCGTAAGTTTACCATGATTGGCTTAAAAGGAAAACTGTCGAGTTTGGGCTGTGCGTAAGTTTACCATGATTGGTTTAAAAAGAAAACGACTCAGTTTATGTTCGAACGAGTTTGTACAGCTAAAATCAAACTCGACTAAAATATAAATAATCAAGTTTGAATTTAACTCAACTCATCTCAATTAAGCTATTGAGCCATACTATAAATATTAATTAAATATTATATTTTCAATAAATAAATGCATATAATTAATTAAATATTAAACTTATCATACTTAAAATGTTGCGGCGGCTTGTACTCTTTTTTTAGGGTTTGTTTCGTTATAATTGGGCGAAGTCTCGCTGGGTCGATTTCTTATGGGTATCGACGTCTGTGTGGTACTGGCGGCGACGTCAGCGTGGTGCGGCGGTAGGAGCAGAGCTCTTATGAAGGTAGATCTGGGTTTGATGGACGTGTGGTCGGGTGGTATATCGGGTTTTGATGGATGCGAGGTCGGATGGTTTGGGGATGTGCTGAGATGGGTGAGGCTGGAGTTGCAGATGGGTCGCGCTTGGGTTGCGACGGCGTAGCATGGAGGGTTGGGGGGTTTTGTTTTTGGTTGGTTGGTAGGCCGGTACTGGGAGGGAACCAGAGTTGTCTGGCGTCGGTGGGCAGACTCATGCAAGCATACCGAACTAGGGGGGCTCGGCTTGCTCAAGATTCAATACGTGTCTTATTGGGATCGATATTGGAAGGAAACGGGGAGTTTCTGGTGTCGATGGGTTGATCCGGTTAAACCCAATGAGCTGGAAGAATTTGAATTTTGCGATGGTCATATTGATCGCATGGGTAATCGAGGAGGCTAGTTTAAGTCGATATGCAGCAAGATCACAAGATTTCTCCATCTGTATGAGTTGGAGGTCGTGGCTCTGCATGATTCTAACTGGTTCGAGTCGATTGTTCTCTGGGGCTATCAGAGATGCTTGTGTAAAACATCCAGCAGCAAGATCACGGGGTTTCTCCATCCGTATGAGCTGGAGGTCGTGGCTGTACATGATGCTAAACGGGTCGAGCTGAACAACTTTGAAGGAATTATTAGCGAACGGTATTGCGTACTATCCATTATCGGAACTTTTGTGATTTGTTTTGCTCGTAGTCAAATGGCTCAAGAATTGACCATATTTGTTTTAAGGGATAATGACAGTTGGCTACACCCAACTATGTCACGTTTCAAATTTAATACCCCAACTTCCATTTTTTCGAATAACATACCTCAAGTTTAAATAAGCGACACATAGCCCAACGTCTGTTAAATCTAACTGATTTGGTCTGTCAAAAAGTCTAAAATGCCCTCAGTGGTTTTGGTCTGTTAAACCAGACTGATTGGTTCAATTGATATGATTATGAAATGACTATTTTACCCTTAATTGAATTATTAATTTAACAAATAAGTTAAGGGCAAATATGACTTTTCACTTACCCAAATAATAAAGTTAATTTTTTAATAATTAAAAAATATATAATATTATTATTAATTAAAGGATTAATTATACCTAATTAAACCTAATTAAACCTAACTAAACCCTAATTAAACCTAATCCAAATGCCTCTCCGTGTCCGCCCAAATGCCTCTCCGTCTCCGCGTGTGCTCTCCGTCTCCGGCCGCCGCCGCCGCCTTGCCGCCGCTGCCCTCTGGTGGTCCGCACCTCTCCGGCAACAACCCAGACCAGCAAGGCAGACGAGGATGCGAAGAGGTATGTGCCTCGGCCTCGTCTGCGCCTCGCCGTCGATGGAGGCTCCTCGCCCGTCGAAGTCGAGGACGCTCCTCCGTCGAGGCCCGACGCCCAAATTTCCACCGCGCTCAACCAGATCTGGAAAGGTTCTGGTGGTGCCCGCGACGGAGGCTCCTCGCAGAGAAGGAGCTCGCGACAGAGGCTCTTCGCCGTCGATGGAGGCTCCTTGCCGGTCGAAGACGAGGATGTCGATGGAGGCTCCTCGCCGGTCGAAGACGATGACGTCGATGGAGGCTCCTCGCCGTCGATGGAGGATCCTCTCCAGATCTGCGTCCGAGCCTCGGCGAGGTCTGGGCCGTCGAATCCAGATCTGCGTCCGAGCCTCGCCGAGATCTGGGTTACGCGACGGCCACCTCTGGCTCGACGGAGATGGTAGCTCGATGGAGGGTGGCTCGACGGAGGCCGCGAGGAGCACCAGTCGGGATCGCGGAGTCGCCGGACGGAGTCGCCGGTCGGGGTCGTCGGCCGGAGTCGCGGCTGAGCGCGGCGGCGGCGGAGTTGTAGGTTTAGGTTTAGGTTTAGTTTTAATTAGGGTTTAATTAGTGTTAATTAATGATTATGATTAATATTAATATGATTTATAATAATATTATATATTATTAATAATATTATATATATACATTTAAATATTAAAACAATAAAAAATTATAATAATTATTTGAGTAAGTGAAAAGTCAGATCTGCCCTCAATTTATTAGTTAAATTGTGTATTCAATTAGGGGTAAACTAGTCATTTCATAATCTATCAATTGAACCAAACAGTCTGGTTTAACAGACCAAAACCTTTGAGGGCATTTTAGACTTTTTGACAGACCAAATCAGTTAGATTTAACAGACGTTGGGTTATGTGTCGCTTATTTAAACTTGAGGTATGTTATTCGAAAAACTGGAAGTTGGGGTATTAAATTTGAAACGCGACATAGTTGGGTGTAGCCAACTGTCATTATCCCTTGTTTTAACTAACACTAACTGGGATTATGGTGAGGGGTCTGTCCCACCATATGTACCTTCAG
The DNA here is from genome assembly GCA_963920655.1 of Geranium rotundifolium. Lineage (NCBI taxonomy): Eukaryota > Viridiplantae > Streptophyta > Magnoliopsida > Geraniales > Geraniaceae > Geranium > Geranium rotundifolium. The sequence goes on from OY987313.1 coordinate 8,036,839, forward strand.
CTGTCCGGCTTAATGCCGGGTTAGCTGCAATTTAATTAATAAAATTAGATTTTTCCTAAAGAAAATGTTAGGTTTGAGCCGGTAATAAATTAGGATGTGTATAAAAAG